>QGKV02001507.1:34120451-34138652 GCA_003260655.2 Brassica cretica | reverse complement strand
AAAAAAAAAAAAAAAAAAAAAAACTTGACACAAGCTGGTAAGAAAGGTCTCAAGCTTGAATAGACAAACCTGTAGGTGAAGAGAGTGGGGAGAGGAGATTTGTTTATGATAGTTTTCAGATCCTCAAGAGGGTTGAAGTCCTTCAGACTATCTAATCTTATTTCCACCAAGTCTGCACCCAATTCCTGAGCTTTGCACGCTTCAGTCACCATCTTGTCTATTGAATCCGCCATCACTGGAGCACAGATCAAGCTCGGATTCTTCTCAATTTCTGAACTTCCAATCTCCATTCCAGTGGTATTTGAAGCCACCTATAAGTTCCACAATCCATTATTAGCTTTCATCTCCAAATTCAAATTCAACTGCCTACTATAAAGAACTAAACATCAAAGTCATGTCCTAAAACGAAACATCAAACACTTTTTAAGCTCTAATCTCAAATCCAACAACTACTTAGAACTAAAAAAAGTCCTAAACATCGATTAAGGAGAATTTACTAATGTCCTAAAACGAAACACCAAACACTTCATTCCAAAAATACGAACTTTATCTGAACCGATCAATCTGCAAATTTCATCATTGTTCTCTAGCAACTCCAAAACAGAGCAGAACTAAAAGAAAGAATCACTAACATAGACATTGCTTGGTTCCATGCTTCGACGTCGCAGGGAAGATAATTCGGCGGAGAAGAAATTAGATTTGAAGCGGAGAGAGAAATCAGCGGCCGGGAGACGGAGGTTAGCGACGGAGGTTGGTGACGGTCGAGGGGTGGAGAGGGCATGAGGAGGAGGGTAGGTGAGACGAGGATTAGTTAAAAAAACAGACATTGAGAGCCGTCGTCGTCAACGGAACCGTGCGGGCTTTTTCACATTCTTTTTTTCTTACAACTCTTTATACACTAAAACCGAAGTGGTAGGTGGCTGGGGATTGGTGGTGGTGAGACATTAGGCGGAAAACAAAAGGTACTTTAATTCTGTCTGAATGTTTTGTATCACGGAAGTGGGCTTGGGCTTAGTGAGCCCATTATAAGCCTGTTGGGTTCGTTTTACTCTCTTTTTGTCCAACAATTACGTCGACATTACTAAATTTATATGTAACTAGTGGACTGTTTGATAAAAAATAAAATAAAAGGTGATGCCTAGTGAGAGCTAAAGGGAGAGGGGAATGGAAGAGGTGCTGCAATTTTGGTTTAGTACAAGATTGTGAAATATTTTTTCAGTTTCAGATTAGAAGGAGTAAGATCTATCTATATATATAAAAAAATGTTTGTCTCCCTCCTGTTGCGCCACCTCAGCGCCACGTCAGAAAGTCATTCTTCCAGAGACCGACACGTGTCCAGTTCTCTAAACGCACCTTATCAATTACTCGGTGGGATCATGGGCTTCGACTGCATGTTGTGCGATTGGACCATGCAAAACTATCGTTTCTGATTTCCTTTCAAATTCACCGACATTTAAATATTAAAATCAAAATAATTATAATGATTTCATAAGTCTTTCATTATTTTTTCGTTTATAATATTTTTTAATCTATCATAATTTTAAATTACTTCATAAATTACTATAAAATCACTTTTATTATAACTTTCCGTCCGTAGGGCGGGCCGGCCCTAGTTGTTTATATAAAGGTGCACCTGATGTAAAGAGGTTTTTTTGATGAATTTAATTTAACATTCATTCAAAAGAAAAAAAAATTATATGTATATAAGTAATTAATGGAATGTATTCGTAATTTTCTTGTTTTTACAAACTTTACTATGATCGCCACTTACTAGAAACTTTAACTTCACTCTATCACAGCAATAATCATACGTTTACACCAATATATATAGACAGTTTCCTGTTGGTTCATGAGGTTCCACTAACTCTTGTTTTCTATATTTATTGTGACGTTTTTTAAATATTACAAGAAATATTTTTTTCTTAAGATTTAAAATTGGAGCATGTAATGTTAGTTTTCAGTTAATATTTTTCTTTTCTGTTGGATTAGTAGCTGAATCGAAACAAAATATAGTATAGGTCGATTTACTATGGTTTCAATTTTGATACATGACAAATTATATCAACTTTAGTTTTTTTACTGTGTTTAGAGTTATAGATTAGGTACATTTGTTATCTATTATTCAAAATTAATATTTTAGCTAAGTTCACTTTTGTTTGATTTTGTGTTTATGCATTTTTCCAATTAGATTAGATTCAGTTTATCAAATATTGAATAACACTGTATCGAAAGTAAACAAAAACCTTAAGCAAAGTAGCAAACTCACATTCAAATAAATATATCATTGAAACCAACAACCGAAAAGAAAAACTCTTACACCACTTAGCTTTTTGCTTGAACGTCCAAAAGGAAAACCTTTTCCACCGAACACATATTCTTTAAACTATGAATAAAGTGAGACATAATTCATTTTTAATCAAATTCTAATTTCTTACTATTGAAGCTAAAAGTTTTCTTTATAGAGAGGCAGTATCATTACAACATAAATGCACTTTGATCACTGATCAGTAGAGAGAAAGAGAGCACGAACAAAAAAAAAAGCTAGCATTGATTTGTTCATCATTACAGTAACAAAAGACATATGGCTTCATCTTTAATCTTAACACTCATCACCTTCATCTCTCTCTCCTCACTTTCCTTCTCTTTGCCGACGACAAATACAATCCCATCTTCTCCAACAATCTTTCCCTTTGAAGACCAGATCTCGCCGGAGATAGCTCCTCTCCTCCCTTCTCCCGCCGCCACCTCCACTCAAACCATCCCTTCTACTAATTCAACCCTTCCAGATCCTCAAAACGATGACGTTATGGCCGATCCTGATCCAGCCTTTGCTCCATCCGCTCCACCGCCGGCTTCTTCTCTTGCTAATCCGTCTTCTCAAGCTCCCGGAGTTCTCCTCTCCGTTGTTTTCGCCGCCGTGTCTTGTTTCTCGCTCCGGCTTCTTGCCGTTTCAGCTTTGTAATTCATTTATATACTCACGTACGTACTTGTTTTCATGAGTTTAATTGTCTCAAAATCATTTTATATCTCGAAATAAACATTTTTTATCCATCTAACTATTGTTTGGTAATCAAAATAAAATACCATTATTAAACACACATAAACTGATTATCGTATATTTTTGTTTAACCATTTCGTATAAATTGAGTAGTAAGTTTCATTTAATAAAGAATAGTTTACGGTATATCATGTCAAAATAAAATATACATATAATGAAATAAGTTTGTTAATAATTTAAAAAAAAAACAATGATATTTAAAAATATCAGCTACCTTAATTTGATGAATCATTTTTATCCATCTCACTATTTTTTTTCACTTTGTATCGTGTGAATCTCTCGTTACTAATTTAGGCTCCAGTGGGCAAATAATTTATTAAGTTAGAACCACACAATATATGCATACACATACGATTAAGTATATTACATATTTATATGATCTTTAAAGTTTATATTAATTCATATGTTTATGAGGACTTCATTTGTTCTTTTCTGCATGTTCCTTTTTCTTGCAAAAGGACCTTTCGAAAAAGTTGAAATCACGTTTCAAATTAAAGTCTCATATGCGTTACAAATTTTTTTTGGGTTAACATAATGCTTTACAGTTTAGTACTTTAGTGTTCTTTTTCGTATAATCAAACTTTACCGTTTGCTGTTTATATGAATGCAATAAAACAATTTTGAGTCATGGACTACTAATTTTGCCATATATGTTTTGGGTAAAATAGTAATAATCTAGGTCACAGAAAAGACCAGTTCCTATGTTTAATTTTTAATTTTTGTCTTCATCTTAAGTTAATGTTTATGAATTGAAAGAAAGCAATGTATTTTCTTCTCTTGTCTTACTCTTTACTTTTTTGGATTCTCTTAATGCCATAATTATAATGGATCAGATAGAAGTCTGAAATCTGAATTATTGAATTTATACATAGTTGTAAAGGGATATAAAAAGACATCTCTTTACGTTCACATCATGTGTTTAGAGTTTTATGCGTGACAGTCAGATTGTACATATCTCACATACAAAGGTTAACTGACACCCACTCACTTTTGTCCTTAGTGAGGAACCGAATAAAATTAACGAGAAGAAAAGAAATAACTTCATGAGATAAGCTTATCAATAACTATATCAAATGATTTATCCCGTGAGAGAAATTAAAATTTGGGAGCTTGCAAAATCTATCAAAAGCCATGCAAAAACATCTGTTATAAAGAGTATTTTCATACCTTTCATGGTCACCGTAGCAGTAGAATCGAGCCATTAGCTCATAAGGCCTTGTACCTTGTGCTACTGGTGCAAGAGAGGTAACTTCCCGCATAGAGGTACCACTAAATGTAGCACACTGAATTTTCTTGAATATTATTTTGTAAAAAGAGAGATTATTGGTAAGGAGATAGAGAGTATCACTGAGACCAAGACAGGTTAACGCTGAAATGGTCACTGAGACCAAGACCAATGGACTTATAAAGATAAATAAAACAGCATCATCGACACTGATACGGGTAGTTAACCTTAAACATCCAAACATAATATCCAACATTTTACCAAAAAAAAAACATAATATCCAACAACCACAGACAAGTCTTTTGGTTTCATTTACCAAAGCAAGGAGATGTTAGTATTAACTTATTACCATGAAGCCGATACAACTTTTTGAAACTCAAGCCCCACATTTTCAATTTCTCGACCAATCTTTTCCGTATGTGACTTCATAGCTGCTATCTTTTCCCCAGCGGCTTCCATCTTCACTTTCGCAACTTCAGATTGTGTCTGCAGCTCACAAATCTTGCGTTTCAGCCCAGCCCTCTTATATTGCAACTTGCGACTTTCTGTTTCTTCCTTTTCAATGTTGTTCTCAAAACGTTGTTGTTTCTCAACTTTCTTAGCTCGCACATCTTTAAGAGACAACAATTTGTTGATTATACCTTGAGGAGATTTAATGTTGAAACCATGATTTTCTAGTGTGGCAAATTTCACACTGAGATCCTTGAGCTTGCTCATGGGATCATCCAGCTTCAGAGCTTTTACTTCGTCTAGTAACCCGTAAAAGGTGACTATCATACCAACCGCCGACAACTCACGGAGATTCTCTTTATCTTTACGCAATGGGATGAAGTGAGGTCGTTGTGGAAAATATTCGAAACCGGCTGATTCATACGTCTTCCAAAATGGTAACGTCTTTGCAAAAGGCAACCCCATTATCCAAGCAGAGAGAGGCTGTACAACATTTGAACCATTGCTAGTCCCAGCTACAAATTATAATCAATCATGTTACTAAGATTTGGTACGACACAAAGATAACTAATATGGCTAATGCCGATTTAGACATACAAGTGCCTTTATTCAGGTTCAAGATTTACCTATCGATGTTATGACCCGAGGAGCTTTATCGTTCACCATAGAATTAGCCCTCTTCTTTTTCAATCCTCCGTTGGCCTAATCAGATAACATGGCTTGTAAAACAACATGGAAAGGAAGCGAAAACACTTTCGCAGCAAGAGGGAAAAAGAGACTATAACTCACAGCTCGAGTGAGTGTCTGGCCATTGTCATGTGGATTCATGGGCTTAGCACCAAAAGAAGAGCGCCTTATTGGTTTCTTTGGAGTTTC
Source organism: Brassica cretica (assembly GCA_003260655.2). Classification (NCBI taxonomy): domain Eukaryota; kingdom Viridiplantae; phylum Streptophyta; class Magnoliopsida; order Brassicales; family Brassicaceae; genus Brassica; species Brassica cretica. The sequence continues at coordinate 34,133,043 of QGKV02001507.1, read as the reverse complement.
TTTTATAAGTTGTCCCTACAAATGGAAAGAACGTATATATATATATATATATATTCATACCAATAAATAAAAAAGTCAAAGAAAATAGTGAAACAAATACCTTTTGTCTGCTCTGCCTAATCCTATCTCCCAAAGTAGCATNAGACTATAACTCACAGCTCGAGTGAGTGTCTGGCCATTGTCATGTGGATTCATGGGCTTAGCACCAAAAGAAGAGCGCCTTATTGGTTTCTTTGGAGTTTCTTTTATAAGTTGTCCCTACAAATGGAAAGAACGTATATATATATATATATATTCATACCAATAAATAAAAAAGTCAAAGAAAATAGTGAAACAAATACCTTTTGTCTGCTCTGCCTAATCCTATCTCCCAAAGTAGCATATACATTTCCTATCCTAGTATAGAGAGGCTGATCATCAACATCACCATCTTTGCAGATAACAGATTTTAGCAAGAGAAAAAGATACCAAAACATACCAGTTTTATTCAGGTGCGAGTGTTGTACTACTTGCTCTCTTTGCCTTTTGCTACTAGTAGCTTCGCTATTCTTCTCCTTAGGCATCTGCATGTAAATTTTAAAAACCATCATATCAAAGATATATAATTAAGCATGGCTAAGATAATAAGCGCCAATCTACTAAAGGCTCAATCTACTAAAGGCTAGAATGATTATTATTATTTTTTGGTAAAAAGAATGATTATTTTCTAACAAAAGAAAACACAACTGTACCTTCCTTCGAGTGGAATCATTTGTCAAGCCAATCTGAATCCTAGTTTTATTAAGAGGATTTTCAGAGGATTTTTTTCCTCCAGTTCTAGTTTGTATCAGTGATGTTGTAGTTATGATTGGGGATGGGGTTACAAGTGAAACAGACTCTCCTGCTGGAAAACATTGACAATATAGATCAAAATTCATGATGCAGAAGCTAAACTGAATGGGCTAATTAAGAAGATCATACTTACCAGTTGATATTACTGGTGGGGTTGTGCCCTGAGGAGTTTTGTCATTCATAACAGCATGAGCCTTCTTCTTACTCGATTCTCCAGTGGCCTATTTTTCAGGTAACGAGGTTAGTGAACCAAACATTAAAGACATCAATGTAAACAAACGAGTGTGTCTGAAACTCACAGCCACATTATTAGCTTTAGTGAGTGGCTTAGCACCAGAACAAGTGCCAATTGTATTCTCCTTTAAGGCCATTTGCTGCATAGGGAAAGAACATAGAAAGCTTCAAATTCAAACCAACAAACCAAAGTTGAATTTTAAATTAGTGAAGTCCTATACCTTTGGTCCTTTACGCCAAACCCCATGTTCCCACACCATCAAGGGTCGAAGTTCCGAGTGCTTAAACTCACGTTCCTCTTTTGTAAACTCTATACTAACAAAGTAAATATTCTCAGAGCGAATCCCAATCACTGACCCTCGATGCCATGCAAGACGATGCCACACCTCTACCGTTTCCGATAACGTATATTCTTCAGTTGAAGAAGCAGGCGGTGGTGCGGGTCTAACACGGTGTGCATCAACAACCGGTATTTGTATTGGCTCATCAACACTGGTGCTGAACTTCTGACTCAAGTACTTGACAAGGAATTTGTTCTTATCGTCGTCTTCAACCACTGAAACCGTCAACGCTGGGAGCCATGCAAATTCCATTTTATCCCTGACGACATAACTGACTTCCACCATTGCTCCGGGGTGAAACATGGACTTATTCGGTTCCTTCAAGGCCAATAAAATGAGATGTTAGAACTTAGAATGTACCTTTCACCATTTTAAACGTTCGATGCAACAAAAACAAAGAAAGCAGAAGGTACGTAGCATGCAACAAAAAAGAGACCACAAAGCTTCGACGTTTTTTTCTACTTGCAATAAGGCATCATAACCAGGGCCTCAGGACGATATGAAATTTTGGAGAGCTTAAACAATTTATTAAGAATTTCAATTAAAAAAATCTAACAATTCAGGAGTCTATATATATTAATAAATTGTTGACAAAAACTATATTTACTAATAAATTAATTCGAAAAAGTTTGAGATCAGTCCAAGGCCATAGTTTCATTTGAAGCATAATTTAAACAAAAGAAAAATGCAGGTGTATCTAAACTAATCATTCACATGTATCTAAACTACAATGCTCACAACTCGCAGGAGATAACAGAGATGTAAAAAAAACAAAGAATAATTTCATTCGTCTTTGTTATTTCTTATAATCTTTAGTAACATAATTAATTAAGCAATGTTAAGAAAAAGACAAAATAACATGTATATGTATGTACCTTGGTTTCTGGTACGATCCATTTCGAACCGGTCCAGTCAAGATGAGCACGCAACTGGTTTCTTTTAAACTCGAATATGTCCGGTGGTGAATCCAAGTAAATCAAAAACTTGTCACCCTCTGATTTTTCCTTTACGATAAAACCAACCAACCACCCATGTTTATGATTCACGTCGACCACCGTACCTTCCTCCAAAACGACGCTGTTTTGAAGATCCTTTGGTGGTATCGACCGGATGGATCTCTGCTCGACAGTTTCTGTGAGGGGAGAGGAACCGTCGTTGTTTAGACGAGTCGTGTAGCGGACACGGAGTTTGTTCTGTTGATTTTTGGTAGGGTTCTCCTCTAAGACAGCTCGGAACCAAGCGACTTCAAGCCCTTCCTTTTTAGAACACACTTCAACCTCACAACCCTTTAACATCGTTCCGCTGGTGCACATTACTTACACTACTCAGGCAGAGCCGTGGGAAGAATTTTTGATGCCCTAAACCGAATAAAAATAATATGTTAAGTCAAATTGTTTTATGATGAACTTATATAAAAATTAATTAAAATTGAAATAAAATTTCGGTAGAATGATTTTTCATTGTCATGTTTAACTGATAAATATAAAACTGAAACATATATAAGTATTATATACAGAAATTTTATTTCAAAATTGTAAAATAGATTAATAAACAAATAAGATAAAAAATATTAGATAAAATTTTAAAAGATGAAGAAAAACAAAGTTTTATGATAGAAGAAAAGAAGATGAAAAAAAAAAAGATGAACATATTAGGATGTAACTGTAAAATAATAGGATATAATTAACTAGTCATATTAACATCTAAGTTATAATAGTAAAGAATATGAATCAATCAATAACGTTTTGTTTACGGACAAACTATAAAAAAATATGCCCTATAAAAAGTTTCCAAAAAATTTTAAAAGAAGGGAATGTTTCAAATTTCCTAGTGTAGGCGGCTCTGTACTCAGGTGACAAAGTTTCTTCTTATGCAAAGAAATGACCTTAGACTCAAGAAACCTGACGTCCAAGTCTGGCTAAATATGAAAACATATCATAACATCATTTACTGTGTTCCCTAAACAAAAGAGGCACAATAAATGTCTGAGTAATGTTATTGCCATTCTTAGGAATAAGGACTCGAAAAACATATTTAATTTACTTATCATTTAGTTTCTTTTTTTTTGTTGGTCAAACAGTTTCTTTACTTCTTTTACGTAGTTTGTGGAGTAGTATACTCAGCCACATCATCGTCTTTGACTAGACCAGACATTTGACTCGAGTCTTCGATTATCACCCTTTTTGCTATTTTACCATAAAATTCACATTAAGAAAATCAAGTTAATATTTAAGACACACACAACGGTAAAACCCATGTAAAAAATTCAAAAGTTAATAATTTTATTTACTTAAAACACTTATCCAATGAACGAAAGCCACGTGGCTGAAAAGTTTCTAAAATGTCAAAGAAAGTTTCTTTTATGAAGAAAGTATCTTCTATTATTCGTATTTTCTAAATCCCTATATTACACTTATCTTTTCAACTCTTTATTTCTCTCTCTTCTATTACCTCGTTTTTTTTTTTTCCTCTTCATTTTTGCAGTGATTTTTCCTCTTTTTTTTTTTTGTAACCATCAATTATAAATTTAAAATTTTAGATTATTCTTTATCAATTTTCAAAAATTCTCTTCATTTTCCATGCCATAACAACAATGAACTCCTCGGCAATATATAGCTCTTCCCTTATTACTGATGCCTTCGTTTTCTAATCAAAGTATCATGTAAGAAATCAAACAATCAATCTTCTCTGTTATTTATTCACTCGTTTGGAGTTCACCGCGTCTGTAACCGCCGAAACTACTTCAATGTTTATGTGGTGTTCCTTCTCCTTAAGATGAGTTAAGACACAATCCTCCTTAAGTTCCTTCGCGTGAGAAACAAAATCGGCGAAATTTTCCGAGTAGTAACCAAAGGAGAGCCGATTGAGCGAGTTCTTAAAGTTAGTTTTCGGTCTGGGTAACAACAGTGTTAGCCAACATTTTCTAAGTTACCAGATATTTATTATGTTTTAGGAGAATCTCAATTTTATATTGTCGTTTGGATATATGCTTTGTTATCAGTTACAAACAAATTACTTTTAACTGATAAATATTTAGAAAAAGGAGTACAAATAGTTATTCTTAATTGATACATTATTTTTAGCTGATAAATTGTTTGTTAGTTCATAGACTTGTTTGATATGTTATTTGTTAGTTGAATATTTATTCTTTAGAATCAAACTATGTATCATGTAACAAAAATATACCAGTTAACCATTTATATACCGACTAACATACCTTGTAGTAGCTGATACATGATTTGTTAGCTTCTAAAAAATAGATTACGCAATAGTGATGTTTCAATAGCTATCTTGAATCTTTTGTTGTATATGGCTAACAAATGTATCAATGTTATTGTTTAAACATGTTTCATGTTCTGTTAACAAGTAACAAATATGTGTTAACAATTAACTGATAATCTTATTTGCGCCTAAATAACATGCTCATTAACTGATAACACTTGAGTTGTCTTCTTTTTACCATTGTCTTTTATTGTGATGGAGACCAAGATGAGAATACGGGAGATTCAATGTTTTAGAGTTTGGATATTGTTCCAAGAAGCATGACATAATTTGAGACTACGATTTCACTGTAATATTTACATATTCATCGTCAACGAAATGATGCGTAGGTTGTACAGACGAGACGAGGAGGACGTTGTCGGAGAATAAAAATGTTGGTTATATGGAGAATACGAATGGTGGATTTGAGAAGATGATGTCATTAATTAAGTTGATATATATATTGATAATCATATGAAACCTATATGAAAAAGAGGATTGTAAGAAAAAAAAATGATTGTATGAAGATGAAAAGAAGAAAGAGATTCGGTGGTGTGAGATGAAGAAAGAGAAATGGTGTAGATGAGATATGGGTAATTTGAGAAGTGCAAGACATAAAAGTTACAATAAACTATCCTTTTGTTTCATCATGTGTACATGGCTAATATTCTTCCGTTTTGTGTATATCTGACAAAACCACTCTTCTTTTATCAAGCACCGTATCTTGTTCTCTCCAATTTTATATTCTTAAAATACTCTTCAGATTTTTCATGAGATACGGTGGATGGAGCTGTTTCTCTGGATTTTCTGTGATTTAATAAAATACTAATTTTTACGTCACAGAAAGTCTAAGTAAACGACCAGTTTTTATGGACTCCAACTTCTCTCTTGTGTGATTCAAGAGGATGCAACACTATCAACTCTCATCAGAGACAACCATTTGGATTCTTTCTCATGCTCGCTCTGACAAACACTTGCATCTTCAAGCCTACTTGACTACAATCCAATTGTCAATAGTTTGATGATTATTATGAATGGGAACTAGATGGAAATTAAGACTTATGCAAAGTACTCAACGGGACATTATGCTATTTTAACTGGACAAGGAGTTGTGGTGGGAAAATATTGTCTGGATCACAGGAGGGGTCCCAAAGGGTCTATTGTAGCAGTTTCCGCTCTGTAGATGTAATCTTGAGACTCCTGGACAGTGGACATGCATCTAAAGGACCAAATCCTCAGCTTTAGGGACAAGATGAATCCTGCTCTCTCTTCCAGTAGTGGCTTGCATGAGCTTCTTCTGTCAACTCTCTGTGTCCATCCTTTGTCGACAGAGTTCTACGATCAAACTCTTTGGTTACGCCTAGGCCTGGGCAAAATAACTGGAACCGAAGAACCGAACCGGAACCGAACCGAAATACCCGAAACTGGAACCGGACTAATACCCTCAAATACCCGAACGGTTCCTATATTTTTATATCCGAAATAACCGAACCGAACCGGAACCGAACCGAGAACCGAACGGGTACCCGAATATATAAAAATATTAATTATATATACATATAACATCACTAAATATATATTTTTATATCCGAAATAACCGAACCGAACCGGAACCGAACCGAGAACCGAACGGGTACCCGAATATATAAAAATATTAATTATATATACATATAACATTACTAAATATATATTTTTAATTTAAAATTCTATTAAAAGTATCTGAAAATAGTCGAGGATAACTAAATTATTATAAAGTATCTAAACTACCTGAAAGTATCCGAAACTATCCGGATAGTTTTATCTGAAATATCCAAAGTAATCCGAAATATCCAAATTTTTTTATCTAAATCATCCTAATTATTTGATATTTTACCCTAAATAACCGATATTTTATCCAAATTATCCGAACTACCCGAACTATCCGAGCCCGAACCGGATCCAAATGAGAACCGAACTTTTTCCGGATATTTTCCGGTTCCTACATTTACTATCCGAACCGAACCGAACCCGAAACTATCCGAACAGAACCGAACCGAAAATAAGTCAAGTACTAAATGGATACTCTTGCCCCTATCCAAACTATCCGAAATCCAAAATACCCGAACCGAACCGATAACCGAAATGCCCAGGCTACGCCCAATGTTCAAGAAATCATTATGCGGTAATTAAAGGCTTTATATAAAACTAGCGATTAGCCGGATTATTCGGAGGCTAGGTGAGGCTTTGGCATTAATCAATTATTGATTATTTTATATATTATATACATTTATATGAGATATATTAATTTTGAGTTTAATTATAAAATTATTATGATGAATTATCAAAATTAAATATACAAAAGAAAAAATTAGACACTTTTTTGAATTTGTACTAACATTATTGATTAATTTTAACCGACTTAAAACAATTTTAACCGATTTAAAACAATTTTAACCGATTTAGAACAATTTTAACCGATTTGAATCAAATAAATAGGATTTTAAGACGGATAGGAACGAGTTGTCGTCTAGACGGGCGCCTATACCGATTTTTAGAACCTTGGTTACCCTACTTGCTTAGTTTTCAACTATTGGCTCCTCTTCTAGGCTTCATATATTCCTCCATCTTGAGTTCTTTTAGGGCTCTGTTATGATCTTTGATTTAGGCTAAATGTACTGGGCTTGGCTGTGCCCTAAAACGCTAAAGCCTATGGACTTGTATTTTTCCTTGAGTGATTTAACTTAATGTACAAAAAGAAGGGCATAATTTGATCTTATGATAATTTAAAAAAAAATCTCAGTTTTTATGATTGTTTTTTTATTTGTTTTAATCTTAAAGATATGTTTATGAATTGAAAGAAAGCAATGTTTTTGTATATTTTGTGAATTATAGTCTTAAATTAAATACATAGCATAACTCGTAAGGTTAGAGGCGCATGCGAGTTGCTGCCTCACGGTCACGGGAAAAAAAGCAAAGGTGCCTTATTCTCTTGTTTCACGCTTTACTTTTTTGGATTCTCTTAATACCATACTAAAAAGGATCAGAGTAGAAGTCTCAAATCTAAATTATTAAATTTATACATAGTTTGTAAAGGAATATAACTGGACATCTCTTTATGTTCTCATCATGTGTTTAGGGTTTTATGCGTGACACACTGTACATATCTCACTACAAAGGTTGATGACGCCCACTCACTTTGTCCTTAGTGAAAAGAAAAAAAACTAGTGAGAAGAAAATAAATAACTTCAAAAGACAAGCCTATCAATAACAGATCAGATGATTTATCCCGTGAGAGAATTTAAATATGGGAACTTGCAAAATCTAGTCCGGAACATCATGGCCCAATGGTAAGCACGGGCTCCTTCCTGCACCCAGGTTGCGAGTTCGAACCCTGCCGGAGAGAACTACCTCATGATGTCTCTGGACACCCCACACGGATATGGGTCCATGCTTTAGGGCCCATTTGCATACCCGGAGAGAGGGTCTATCCGTGGACTGCACCTCCCCTTGGGGATTAGTCTGGGTCCTTCCATAGACCCGGAATACCCCCAGGTTAAACAAAAAAAAAAAAAAAAAAAAAAAAAAAAACTTGCAAAATCTATCAAAAGCCATCCAAAAACAACGGTAAGGAGTACTTATATGGTGCAAGAGAGGTAACTTCCCGCATAGAGGAGGTACCACGAAATGTACCACACTGAATTGTCTTGAATATTACATCNGGTTAAACAAAAAAAAAAAAAAAAAAAAAAAAAAAAAAACTTGCAAAATCTATCAAAAGCCATCCAAAAACAACGGTAAGGAGTACTTATATGGTGCAAGAGAGGTAACTTCCCGCATAGAGGAGGTACCACGAAATGTACCACACTGAATTGTCTTGAATATTACATCGTAAAAAAGATTCTTGGTAAGGAGTTTGAGAATATCACTGAGACCAAGACATGTTAAAGCTGAAATGGTCACTGAGACCAAGACCAGTGACTTATAAAGTTAAATAAATCAGCATCATCGACACTGCTACGGTATCATGAATATCTACATGGGTAGTTAACCTTAAACACACGAACATAATATCCAACAATTACAGACAACTCTTAGTTTCATTTACCAAAGCATAGAGCCGATACAACTTTTTGAAACTCAACCTCCATTTCTTCAATTTCTTGACCAATCTTTTCTGCATGTGACTTCATATCTGCTATCTTTTCCTCAGCGGCTTCCATCCTCACTTTCGCAACTTTATCTTGTGTCTGCAGCTCACAGATCTTGCGTTTCATCCCAGCCCTCTTAGATTGTAACTTGCGACTTTCACTTTCTTCCTTTCCCATGTAGTTCTCAAAACGTTGTTGTTTCTCGGCTTTCTTAGCTCGCACCTCTTTAAGAAACAACAATTTGTTGATTCGACCTTGAGGAGATTTAATGTTGAAACCATGAACTTTTAGTTTGGCAAATTTCACCCTGAGATCCTTGAGCTTGCTCATAGGATCATCCAGCTTCAGACCCTTTACTTCGTCTAGTAACCCATAAAAGGTGACTATCATACCAACGGCCAACAACTCACGGAGATCTTCTTTATCTTTAAGCAATGGGCTGAAGTGAGGTCGTTGCGGAAAAGATTCGAAACCGGATGATTCATACGTCTTCCAAAATGGTAACGTCTTTGCAAAAGGTAAACCCATTATCCAAGCAGAGAGAGGCTGTACAACAACTTCAGCATTGTTGCAACTACTTTTACTTGCACCATTGATCATAGCATTTGAAACACTGCTAGTCCCAGCTACAAATTATAATAAATGATGTTACTAAGATTTGGCAAGACACAAAGATGCCAAAACTATAATGCTGATTAAGACATACCACTTGAGGGTTGTTGACTTTTCCTTTTTCTACTCCTAGCTTCGCTGTTCTCTTCATTTGGCACCTGCTTAAAGAGTGTAAAGCCATCATCCAAAGATAAAATAACAATCATGAATGCTAATATAACAAGCATATGATCTAACAAACAACAAAGAAAGTGAGGCTGATTATCTTTAAAAAAATGAACTAACTTACCTTATGTGGAGTTGAGTCCTCTCCAAAACCATTCAGATTCATCTTTGGGTCAGGTGTCTTCCTTGGGGTTATTTTTCCTACAGTTGTGGCGTCTGTACGTTTCAATGGTGTTGCACTTATGACCGGAGACCGGGTTGCAGATCTTTTTGCTACAAGACATTGACAATATAGGTCAATGTTTATGATGAAGGAACTAAACACAAGGAGTTAGAGAATATCATACTTACCTATTGATGTTACTGGCGAGGTTATGATGACCCGAGGATCCCTCCTCTTCATTTTCAATACTCCGTAGCCCTGATCAGGTAACAGAGTTTGTAAAACAACATGGCAGACATGAAAGTAAGCGCAAAAACGCAGCAAGAGAGAGACTAACTCACAGCTTCAGTGAGTGTCTTGCGAATGTCATGTGGATTCATGAATGTTTCCATCTGCTGTGTGGCCTTTCCAGGAGCCATTGGCTTATTAGCACCAAAATGGTTTACAATTTTTTCCTAAAGGTGGAAAGAACATAACTACTTCAGCTCATACCAATAAACAAAAACTCAAAGACATTAGTGAAATACATACCTTTGGTCCGCTTTGCCTAACTCTACCTTCCAAAGTAGCAGATACATTTCCTATCCAAGTAAAGAGAGGCTGATCATCAACATCACCATCTTTTCAGACAGCAGATTTAGCAAGAGACAAAACATACCTGTTTCATTCAGGTCCGAGGGTTGTTCTTGTTCTCTTTGACTTCTGCTACTAGTAGCTTCGCTATTCTTCTCCGCATGCATCTACATGAAGAGTTTAAAAACCATCATATCAAAGATAGATAAACATAAACGAGGCTAAGATAATAAGCACCAAATCTAGTGAAAGCCAGAATGATTATTTTCTAACAAAAGAAAACAAAACTTTACCTTCTGTTGAGTGGAATCATTGGTCAAGCCAATCAGAAGCCTAGTTTTATTAACAGTCTTTTCAGAGGATTTTTCTCCTTCAGTTCTAGTTTGTATAGTTATGATTGGGGATGGGGTTACAAGTGAAACAGATTCTTCTGCTGGAAAACATTGACAATATATATAACATTTCATGATGCATAAACTAAAGTAAGCAAGCTAAAGAAGATCATACTTACCAATTGGTGTCACTGGTGGGGTTGTGCCCTGAGGATTATTGTCATTCATAATAGCATGAGCCATCGATTCTCCAGTGGCCTATTTTCAGGTAACAAAGTTAGTAAACCAACATCAAAGACATATATAAATGAAAACACAGGAGACTGTTTTAACTCACAGCCACAATATTAGCTTTAGCGAGTGGCCTAGCACCAGAACAAGTCAATATCTTTGGTCTCTCACGCCAATCCCCATGTTCCCACACCATCAAAGGTCGAAGTTCCGAGACCTTAAATTCACGATCGTCCTTTGTAATGTCCATACGAACCAAGTAACGGTTCTCAGAGATAGCTCCCTTCACCAACCCTGGGTACCATCCATGACCACATAACGCCTCTACCCATTCACATGACCGATATTCTTCAACCGAAGAAGTAGGCGGTGCGGGTCTAACACAGTGTGCATTAATAATCGGTGGTGGTGTTCTCTCATCACCATTGATGAGGCTTAACTTCTGACTCAAGTCCTTGACAAGGAATTTATTCTCAATGTCATCTTCAACCTCTGTAACCATCAACGCTGGGAACCACCCAGTTTTCACGTAGGCACCGGTGACTTCCACCATTGCTCCGGGGAAAGACATGGACTTCTTCAGTTCCTGCATGGCCAACAAGAGATGTTAAAAAGGCTTATTTCTTAAAATTCACAACCGATGCTAATACTTTTAACCATTTTAAACTACAGATGCAACAAAAACAAATAAAGCAAAAGGTACGTAGCTCTTGCAACAAAATTTTTAAGAAATTTCGAACAAAACAACATGCATCCGGATGAAATATTCACATTGACCCTTATAATTTAAAGAACAATTATACATAGGTAAGTTAGTTTTTTTTTTTCCTAAATTAAGATTAAAAAAAATATTTATGGTCTAACAAATCTAAGATATTGAAAATATATAGGGGGGAAGGCAAGTAGTATGCTATGGACTAATTTTTCATTTTTTGATTATTTTTAAGGTAAAATGAGAAGAAATCATCATAAAGATGGAAATTCATTATTATTGCACCCAGTGAAATCTAAATCTAGATTTACCCCTGATTTATTTATTTATTAATTATATATGTACCTCGGTTTTTGGTACAACCCATTTCCAGTTCATATAGTCAAGATGAGCACGCAACTGGTTTCTTTCGAACTCGTATAGGTCCGGAGGTGAATTGAAGTAAACCAAAAACTTCTCACCCTCTGATATCTTCTTTACAATAAAACCTTTCCACCACCCATTTTTGTATTTCGCATCGACCACCGTCCCTTCCTTCAAAACAACGCTGTTTTGGAGATCCTCAGGTGGTATCGACCGGATGAATCTCTGCTCGACGCTATTGGTTAAGGGAGAGGATTCATCGTTGGTTATAAAATCCGTGTAGCGGACACGGAGCTTGGTCCGTCCACTCTTGGTAGGGTTCTCCTTTAAGACCGCTCGGAACCAAACGCCTTCGAACCCTTCCTCTTCAGAACGCACTTCAACCTCACAGCCCTTTGACATCGTTATGATGCTGTTTACGTCATTATAAGTTTCTTCTTCCGCAAAGGAAATGACCCTAGACTCAGGAAACTAAATATGAAACCAGATCATTTACGTCATTTACTGTGATGCATATATAAATTATAGTCCCGCATCGGCTTCTTTGACTAGTACATACATTCCATTCTAGTCTTCTACCCTTTTGTTATTTTACCATAAAATTCACATAAAGACAAACAAGTTAAATGTGTTCAAAAAAAAAAAAA
>QGKV02001507.1:34103628-34115480 GCA_003260655.2 Brassica cretica | reverse complement strand
CCCCCCCCCCCCCAGAAGTACAAGCAAAATAAGTTCTCAATTTTTATATGATTGAACCATTTTTTGTCGTGTGGTCTAGGGTCTGGGGAAGACACTTCAAACAATTTCTTTGTTGGCCTACCTTCATGAATACAGAGGAATCAATGGTCCTCATATGGTAGTTGCTCCAAAGTCAACCCTTGGTAATTGGATGAACGAAATTCGCCGGTTTTGTCCTGTCTTGCGAGCTGTGAAATTCCTCGGTAATCCTGAGGAAAGGGTAAGTCACGAGCTGTATACCATCTCAGAGTCCATGTAAATTTTTTACCCCTTGATTTTGAGACGTCTGCGAAATAATGCAGAGGCATATTCGTGATGACCTGCTAGTTGCTGGGAAATTTGATATTTGCGTCACAAGCTTTGAGATGGCCATCAAAGAGAAGACAGCATTGCGTCGCTTTAGCTGGCGTTATATTATCATCGATGAAGCGCATCGAATCAAGAACGAAAATTCACTCCTTTCGAAGACAATGAGAATTTTTAGCACCAATTATCGGCTTCTTATCACGGGAACCCCCCTTCAGGTGTTTGCTCTAACTTACTCCTGAATATTGGACACTGAAGTTTTCTTGTTAAGTTGGTGCTGATTGTGTGACACAACTTTTATGTCTTCTTCGTAATGCAGAACAATCTCCATGAATTGTGGGCCCTTCTCAATTTTCTCCTGCCTGAGATCTTTAGTTCAGCAGAGACTTTTGATGAATGGTTTCAAATATCTGGCGAGAATGACCAGCAGGAAGTTGTTCAACAACTTCACAAGGTATGTATGTACTCATTGCTTCTATCGAGTTTATCACGTCTTAATAGTTAGGCTAATCACTTTCCTGTATTTTCTTAGGTCCTTCGACCATTTCTTCTGCGTAGACTGAAGTCAGATGTCGAGAAAGGACTGCCACCAAAGAAGGAGACGATACTTAAAGTTGGCATGTCTCAGATGCAAAAACAGTACTACAAGGCTTTACTGCAGAAAGATCTTGAAGCAGTTAATGCTGGTGGAGAACGCAAACGTCTGCTAAACATTGCAATGCAACTGCGTAAATGCTGTAATCACCCTTATCTCTTCCAGGGTGCAGAGCCTGGTCCCCCATATACCACAGGAGATCACCTCATAACAAATGCTGGTAAGACTAGCATTCAAACTACATCCTTCAGATGTATGTGTACATGTTTTTTTGAACCGTCTTTATGTTCTTGTTTTCAGGTAAGATGGTTCTCTTGGATAAATTGCTTCCTAAGTTGAAGGAACGTGATTCGAGGGTTCTAATATTTTCTCAGGTAAACGCCTTGTACAGAACAACTGGAGATAACTGCTTCTTACGGTTCATCTTCTCTGTTTCCTTTCTTTATTTGAAGTCTGAGCGTTGTTCTTTTTGTTAACATTATGTCAGATGACAAGGCTTTTGGATATTCTTGAGGATTATTTAATGTATCGTGGTTATCTATATTGCCGAATTGATGGAAATACTGGTGGTGATGAACGAGACGCCTCCATAGAAGCCTACAACAAGCCAGGAAGCGAGAAATTTGTTTTCTTGTTATCTACCAGAGCAGGAGGGCTTGGTATCAATCTTGCCACTGCAGATGTTGTGATTCTTTATGATAGTGACTGGTAAGTCTTATCATGTCCATTTTAGTTTTTGAGTCTTCAGTTTTGACAGAGTTTGGTGGATTTTGGCAGGAACCCGCAAGTCGACTTGCAAGCGCAGGATCGTGCCCATAGGATTGGTCAAAAGAAAGAAGTTCAAGTGTTTCGATTCTGCACTGAGGTTAATAATCTCTCCTTGTTTGTCAAGTAAGAACAAACTATGACTGTTTGGATTAATTACATATTTGTTGTTTTGTTGTTTTCAGTCTGCTATTGAAGAGAAAGTAATTGAGAGAGCGTACAAGAAGTTGGCGCTTGATGCTCTGGTTATTCAACAAGGACGACTGGCAGAGCAGAAAAGTAAGTTTTCTATAACTAGACTGCAAAATGTAGTGATTCATCTCTGACATTTTTTTTTTAACTATATGCAGCTGTCAATAAGGATGAGTTGCTTCAAATGGTAAGATATGGTGCTGAGATGGTGTTCAGCTCCAAAGATAGCACAATCACAGACGAGGATATCGATAGAATCATTGCGAAAGGAGAGGAGGCTACAGCTGAACTTGATGCCAAGATGAAGAAATTTACAGAAGATGCTATACAGTTTAAAATGGATGACAGTAAGGGTGTCATAGATCTTTTTTCCGTTTGTGTTGTGTTACTAGTGTAATATTTGGATAATCAATCGTCTTATTTGTCACAGGTGCTGACTTCTATGATTTTGATGATGACGATAAGGTAACTCTCTATATATATATTTTCAGAGTTTATGCTTTCATGTGATACCCTTGTTATGACTTATGATCTGCGCAACCAAAAATTAAATTAACTGTTTCTTACAAATATGTTTTATAGGATGAGAGCAAGCTTGATTTTAAAAAGATTGTGAGCGACAACTGGAATGATCCACCAAAGCGGGAGAGAAAGCGCAAGTAAATGTTCTTTTTTTGCCTATACAATGTCCAGTCCTTATTTTTTGTCTTCATTAACTTTACCTAACAGAAAAATCCATTTTGCTTTCTCTACTGTAACTTCAGCTACTCTGAATCTGAATACTTTAAGCAAACATTGCGACAAGGTGCTCCAGCTAAACCTAAAGAGCCTAGAATTCCGCGCATGCCCCAGTTGTAAGTACCTCAATAAACACTACTCTGCATCTGTGAACTGCCTTTCCTTGTCTGGAAATCTAATTTCTTGTCCATCCCACAGGCACGATTTCCAGTTCTTTAACACTCAGAGATTGACCGAGTTGTATGAAAAGGAAGTACGCTATCTCATGGTAGGGCTCTTTAAATCAAATACCACTGGTTTATTGTGCTTAAGAGCGGGTTTTTGACTAGTAAAATCAACTTTCTTCCGTTTGGTTTCAGCAAACACATCAAAAAAATCAGCTGAAAGACACAATTGATGTAGAAGAACCAGAAGGTCAGGCTCAGTTTCTCATTTGTGCCCTTTTGCTAACATTTTTTTCCAGCAAACCTATTACTGATTGAGAAATTTCTATTTGAAGGTGGAGATCCCTTGACTGCTGAAGAAGTAGAAGAAAAGGAGAGTTTATTGGAGGAGGTAAAGTGAAAATGTTTCATGTTAAAGTTGTCTTAGACGTTTTGATTCTGGGCTTTATATATTTTATTGTCAATCTCCAGGGTTTCTCAACATGGAGCAGAAGAGACTTCAATAGTTTCCTCAGGGCTTGTGAGAAGTATGGCCGCAACGACATCAAAAGCATTGCCTCTGAGATGGAAGGTAAAACAGAGGAAGAAGTTGAAAGATATGCACAAGTATTCAAAGAGCGATACAAGGAGCTGAATGGTCCGTAACACAACATCTTTACATACTTAGTACTGTAATTCTTACCTCAAGAAGGAGCTTATGCTCACATTTCTCCTCTGAATCTGCAGACTACGATAGGATCCTTAAAAACATTGAGAGGGGAGAGGCAAGAATCTCCAGGAAAGATGAAATCATGAAAGCCATAGGGAAGAAACTGGATCGCTACAGAAACCCTTGGCTGGAACTGAAGATTCAATACGGTCAGAACAAGGGGAAGCTGTACAATGAAGAGTGCGACCGTTTCATGGTCTGTGTTTTTCGTCATTGCCTTTCACTGTTTTGTTTCATTATTTACTATTATGAAGTTTGATTGTTGGGTTTGAACAGATCTGCATGGTCAACAAACTTGGGTATGGGAACTGGGACGAGCTAAAGGCAGCATTCAGAACTTCACCTCTATTCAGGTTTGACTGGTTTGTGAAATCTCGCACGAGTCAGGAACTCGCTAGAAGATGCGACACTCTGATTCGACTGATTGAAAAGGAGAACCAAGAGTTTGATGAGAGAGAGAGGCAAGCCCGTAAAGAGAAGAAGCTCGCAAAGGTAAAACAGTGTAACTCATATAGTTGTTGTCTTTTGTTTAGATTCCTCTGGATGCTTATTACTTTATGTTTAAATCTTTGAAGAGTGCAACACCATCAAAGCGACCTTTAGGAAGGCAACAAAGTGAGAGTCCTTCATCGCTGAAGAAGCGGAAGCATCTGAGATGATTATCTGAGCTCAGTTAAGCTTTTGTTGTTGTATAAAAATCTAAAGTTAATCTTATACATTGTAGGTGAATTTGAATCTGGTTTGGTGAATGTTGTCTTGGTTTAACTTGGATTTTGATGAAATGTATTAACTTATATGATTTGTACTCCCTCCTTTCCTGAAAGTAAGATGTTTTAAGATTTTTATTTGTTTCACAAAGATAGATTTTCTATATGTTTAAGGTATTTTTTTTATATTTTTAAGAAACATTAAATAAAAATATTTGAATTGATTAAATTTGATTGGTGGAAAGTTAATGAAAAATGTATAATAAATAAAAGAAAAATTAAATTATAAACATTTATTGAATTCTTAATAAGCCTCAAAACTTTAGAAAATCTTACTTTCACGAACGAACATAAGTACTATTATATGCTTCAGGAATCGAATGTCACCTGAATAAGGCCATTTATTAGCAGTACCCGTTGTTTTCAAGGACAGAAAAAAAAACAAGAGAGATGGCCGTATGAGAGAGAATCTATTAATATATGGACAAATGGTAAATGACAGAAGCTTTGGTTTGGTCTCTCTGCTTCCATCAAATCTCAGACCCCAAAAAATAATCTTCTTTTCTCTTTTCTTAATGTTGTTTTAGTTCATGAAGAATCAGAGGACGTTTTCCTCTCTTATTTCTATTTTAACTTGAAGAAGCCTTACCTTCTATAGCGGAGTCGCAACTGGTTTCAGCTGGCTCTTGTTGGCTCAAGCCACTGACCATGGGAGAAGAAACTGCAGCAGTCACAGCCTCTGTGGTGGGTTCATTGCTCGAACTTACAATTGGGTATGGAGCCACAGGCACATTGGTTAGAGATGAAGCAGATGGGCTGTAGCTAAGTGAAGAACTCATAGAGTGATTAAACTTACACGCCGGTCCAAACTTGCAGATTCCATGTTGCGCAAAGTGAGAGCATTGCGCTACGCCCTGTGTCAAAACATATATTGAGAATGTTGTCTAGCTAAAAAATGTTATCATGTTTTGTAAAAGACTTACGGGACGTAGTGGAAGGCCAATGGAGCTGAGGAGAACACCAGTTTTAGGTTGAAGAAGTGCATCTAGAGGAGGATGATGGTATCTACACGAAGATCCGAAGTTACAGTCTCCGGTTCTCATGAAGTATTGACACTCAGGTTGATCAGGTCGCTGAGGAAATGATTCTCCTTTTGAGGTGGTCAACGAAGGCCCACCAGATTGGTACGTTCCTATATAAGCAGTCCCTGAAGGAGATAAAGACGCCATTCCATAAACAGAGCTCGATCCAATAGAAGGTTGTGTTCCAGGAGAAGGCATTGCAGTTAAAGAAGCCTAATAATAAAAAAAAAAAATGATTCATTTAGCCGAACAGAAAGGTAGCAAAATTAATAATCTAAAAAATGCTAGAATACCTGGTATGGATTCCAGCTAGGATATGTAGCCATTCCAGGAGGCATAACCATTGGAGGACCGTAATGACTTGGAAGATAGGAACCAGGTAAAAGAGAAGGTCTTGACAAAACTAAACCATACTGTTGAGAAGAAGGCATTGGTTGAGACTGAAGTGTTGGATATATAGACTGTAGCTGCGGTTGCGGCTGCCTCTGCGGCTGTTGAGGTTGTAGTGGGACGGGATGGTTGAATCTACAGGTCAAACCAAATTTGCACTGACCGGTTCTCATGTAATAAGAGCACTCTTTCTCTCCCTGTAATCAAATTTCAGAGGAGCTTGTAAGAGAACATACAATACAAAAAAATCAAATACCAATTTAGAGAATATTAGAACACAAACCGAGCGTAATGGATAACCCACGTAACTTAACGAGACAGGCGCAACAGAACCACCTCCTTGCCTAGGATGATTATACTTGCAAGAAGCACCGAACTGACATGTTCCCGTTCGCATAAAATGCTGAGCAACAAAAAAAAAACAAATCTAAAGCTCACAGCTTTCTATTAAAAACAAAAACAGAGAAACTGAAACAGAGATTGATTAATTACAAAACCTGACAAGCCGGATGTCCCATCCTCTCCGGTAAAACTCCATCTCCTCCTCCAATAACCTAAATACCAATTCAATACCTCACTGATCTGAAACCTAAGATTCAAAGTTAGGAAACTTTATTACCGCTCCACGATCGCGCGGGTGATTAAACCGACATCTCGACCCGTACCCGCAAACACCGGTTCGCAAGTAATAAATACAATCAGGCTCATCGGATCGCTCCGGGTACGATTCTCCTCCTCCTCCTCCTCCGCCGCCGCTCAACGCTAACCAAAAAAACACACGCATTTTTTCAAAACAGAACCCTTTGATAATCACCAATGAATCAATGCTCGAAAGACGATTACTTTCGACTCCATGAGAGGTCCATTGAATCGACGGATCCGATCGCGACCCTTCTTCACTGGCGCGACCGTACCGGTCCATTTTCTAACAGAGGGAGAACAAATCTCCCAGAAACAAAAAGAAGAAACCTTTTTGGCTTTTGTCCGAATGTCTGAAAGCTCCGATCGTGGGGTTTGCTTCTACACCACTCTCACTCGCTTGATCTCTCTAAGCTTCAAAGCTACAAGACGAAACAGAACTGGGAAAAAGTAATTAATTTTCTTTTAATATAATTTTTCGGCTTCAATTTTTTATTTAATTATAAAAGTTTTTTTTTTTTTGATCTTTCTTTATGCGTGCTCGCATCTTTGGTGGGTGTTTTGCCGGTGGTAGTTAATATACGCGCCAAACATAGCATTAGTCATGACTTCTTTTACATTAGTTATTTATTTATTTTGTCTTTTGTCTTTTTAATATTTAGTAAAATATTTAAAAATAGCTTTCAAAAATTTAAGTAGAAAACAGAATACTCAAAAAGATATTTCGAGTTAAAGAACTTTTTGTATATATAAATTTTATTATTACAAAGCCTAAAACTCAGGTTAAATATTTATAGAAAAGCTTCTCTCCAGTCACTAGGCTACATATTGGATCGCACTTTAAATAATTTTAAGTCTACGGATCTTGACTTACTTTGTTTGTTGTTTATTCGTACATTAAAGTATAAGAAAGGGACGCTGATTAGATTTTAGTGTTTATAAAAATACTGTACTAGATTGTAGAAAGTTTCTGTATGGCCAAGTTTGTTTCTAGTTTAATTTTATGAAAGTATATATATTTCAGGAAACTGCAACTTTCTTACACCACTCGTGATTGGGTCGACAGTTACTATATTTGGTAAATAATGCCAACGCAATTTCAACTATATCAGAGTTAGAATTATTTTACGAAAATTTGAAAAACATTATTTTGCGTGAATTATATATCAAGAAGTTTAATTGCTATAATTCACGAAGTTTATTTGCAAGCAATTAAACCGTGACTTTGCTTACATCACTTACGGAAGTCAAATAGGTTTGGTCATCAAACGACCAATCGAACGGCAATCAAAAGCATTAAGCTGTTCACCAACGCTCTAGATCTATTCCAAAGTCATTGTCCATTGATCTTGCTGACCAAACGAACCCGAGGGCTCATTGAGTAATTGAGTGTAGTAGGTGAAGAAGCCCATTCTCTGCATAAAATTCAAATTAAAAGTAGTTATGACTGCCGGAACAGTTCGGTCGCAGGAATTGAGAGATATTTTTGCATCTATTCTGGATAGGATAAGGCAAAAGGCCCATAGCTGGACGGCGAGATTTTTATCGGGAGCTGGTAAGCAGGTTTTACTTAAATCGGTACTTTCTGCAATGCCATGTTATGCTATGTCGTGCTTCAAGCTTCCAGCTTCTCTATGTTCGCAAATCCAATCTCTACTCACACGATTCTGGTGGGACACTATACCGGAGAAGAAGAAGATGTGTTGGGTGGCTTGGGACACAATGACGTTACCAAAATATGCAGGAGGCTTGGGGTTTAGAGATATACAAACATTTAATGACGCCCTGCTCGCCAAGATAGGTTGGAGATTGATAAATGAACCAGACTCTCTGCTGGCTCAAGTTCTGAAGGGTAAATATTTTAGGGATCTTTCTTTCCTAGACTGCTCAGTACCTCGCAATGCTTCTCACGGGTGGAGAAGTATTATGGCTGGAAGAGAGCTACTGCGAAAGGGTCTAGGCTGGTCGGTTGGGGATGGGGAGCAGATCCGTATCTGGGATGATCCCTGGCTGTCGTCAAANATAATCCGTTTGTGTGATTCATATTGTTTGTGAATAAATGAATGTTGATAATAAAAACAAGGAACAAAGTGATGATATGATTCACACAACCATATTTGTTTTGGAATAGTAGCGCACGTGTCATCCGAAATACCTAAGTACTTGTAGAGTTGCTAAAATTACAAAAAGTACTTGCATAATTTTCAAATATTATACAATCAAAATGTTATGCAACAAAGAAGACAATGAACCTAGCCCAATATTATAGTTAATACTTAATAGTAATATTCACATTATAAAATTATGAGAGTCAAAATTTAATAGGTATTTGCTCGCCGACATTTGGTAGATGAATTAAGTTAGTTTACGTGTCGCGCGATCTGCGACTTGCGACCTGCGACTAAACCTGCGACCTGCGACTAAAACTATGTTCGTTTACATGTCGCGCGACCTGCGATCTGCGACCTGCGACCAGTCGCGCGATCAAAATTTTCTTAATTTTTAGTCGTTGTTTTTTCCGGCGACTTGATTGGGAACCCGCGACTGGTCGTGCGATCAGTCGCGCGACTTCAAAACGAACAACAACTTGCGACTTGCGACATGCGACCAATCGCAGAACGCATGTTGCGCGACAGCAAAACGAACAACAACCTGCGACCTGCGATCAGTCGCAAGTCGCATGTCGCAGATCGCAGGTCACGCGACACGTAAACGAACATGGCCAAGAAAGGAGAGATGTTATGATCCAAATGAACCTTTGGGGAATAACACAATCTTCGAACTAGGAACCTGGCCATATGTGGCTCATTCCTGTCCGGAGTCAAACCCAGTGGCGGAACTACCGTTATACCACGGTGGTCAAGTGACCCATGTGGATTCCTGTTAAAAAAAATATTACTTGTATTTTCTATAGAAAATATGATGTAATTGGTTTGTTGACCCATTTCAAATGTACAAGTTACCAAATTGACCCCAGTAAAATGTTTCCTGCCTCAAACTTTTTACTATTTTGTTTTATTACATAACTTTTTTTTGGTAAAATATTACATAAATTTATTACTGTTATCTCTCTAAACTCCTTTTGCAAAGTGATTTTAGTGGTCTCAAGGTTGATTAATTTTCACTTATCGACTTTACAAACCGAAAAAACTTTTATTTCTTGTTTTGACGTTGCAGCTCATAGTATACTTATCTCAAGTTTGGTCTCGACCATAAAGACTTTCTATATTTCTGTTACTAAAGTTATTAGTACGTATATTTACCAATGCCACTAATGGGATCGATTGGGAAATGTTGCACGTCTGAAAAAATATTAAAATATATTCAAGATCTTTCACAGCGAAAGACATTTCATATCAAATAAGAATAATAAAAACTAGTATAAGACCTGCGCAAGGCGCAGGGTGAGTTTATTTGTATATATTATCGATAGTTTTTTTTATATATTTGATCATTATATTTGTATATATAAAATATTTTTTGTTGTTATTATATAATTTATTTCCGATGGATCGGATCATTTTTTATTAAAAATAATGGAACAAAACTATAATTAATACATCATGGGTTGATCGAATTGGACATTAAAAAAAATTATGACATAAAAACTTTATTTTTTCCATCGAACACATTCTTGAAAAAAGTGAACAGTATTGTTTTCACAGTTAAATTATTTTGACTTTTATCTTCCATATGGTTTTGAAAGCTTTCAAATCAACCATCGAATTAATACATGTAATTTTAATGTTTTTAGTCGTATACTTAAGGAAAACTTACATTTTTGTAATTTAAAGTCGTTTTAAAAAATTCAAAATATAACATATAAGAAAAAATCTAATTTTTTTATTATACGGTTAATGTGATTGTTTAATTTTTTTTTAATAATATAAATTTAAACAAAAATGAAGAAGGATGCAAAATTTTTTATCAAATCTTTATTATTCATAATCATTAATTGCCATATATATGTAAATCATATTAGGTAATTTCGTAACTTTTATTTAGGGAAAGAATACACACTTCTTATATTTTAGGTTAATATAATGTTCTCTAGTGGAAATTAAACAAATTATGACATAAAAACCTTATTTTTTGTCCTCGAACACATTCTTAAAAAAGTGAACAATATTGTTTTCACAGTTGAATTATTTTAACTTTTATCTTATATATGATTTTGAAAGCTTTCAAATCAACCATCGAACTGATACATGTCATTTTAATGTTTTTATTTGTATACTTAAGGAAAACTTACATTTTTGTAATTTAAAGTCGTTTTAAAAAATTCAAAATATAACATATAAGAAAAAATCTAACATATAAGAAAAATAAAACATATAAGGTGTCCTCATTTTTGTATTTTAAAGTCGTTTTAAAAAAAATGTAACGTATAAGGTTTTCTCATTTTTGTAATTTAAAGTCATTTTAAAAAATTCAAAATATAATATATAAGAAAAAATCTAATTTTTTTATTATATGGCTAATGTGATTGTTTATTTTTTTAATAATATAGAATTAAACATAAAAGAAGAAAAATGCAAAAATTGTTATCAAATCTTTATTATTCATAATCATTAATTGCCATATATATGTAAATCATATTACGTAATTCTGTAGCTTTTATTTAAGGAAAGAATACGTACTTCTTATATTTTAGGTTAATATAATGTTCTCTAGTGAACATTAAACAAATTACGACATAAAAACCTTATTTTTTTCATCGAACACATTCTTGAAAAAAAATGAACAGTATTGTTTCTACAGTTAAATTATTTTGACTTTTATCTTCCATATGATTTTGAAAGCTTTCAAATCAACCATCGAATTGATACATGTCATTTTAATGTTTTTAGTCGTATACTTAAAGAAAACTTACATTTTTGTAATTTAAAGTCGTTTTAAAAAAATTCAAAATATAGTATATTAGAAAATTCTAACATATAAGAAAAACATAACATATAAGGTGTCCTCATTTTTGTATTTTAAAGTCGTTTTAAAAAAAATATAACATATAAGGTTTCTACATTTTTGTAATTTAAAGTCATTTTAAAAAATTCAAAATATAACATATAAGAAAAAATCTAATTTTTTTTTATTATACGGTTAATATGATTGTTTAATTTTTTTTAATAAAATAAATTTAAACAAAAATGAAGAAGGATGCAAAAATTGTTATCAAATCTTTATTATTCATAATCATTAATTGCCATATATATGTAAATCATATTAGGTAATTTCGTAGCTTTTATTAAGGGAGAGAATACACACTTCTTATATTTTAGGTTAATATAATGTTCTCTATTGGACATTAAACAAATTATGACATAAAAACCTTATTTTTTCCCTCTAACACATTCTTGAAAAAGTGAACAGTATTGTTTTCACAGTTGAATTATTTTGACTTTTATCTTACATATGGTTTTGAAAGCTTTCAAATCAACCATCGAACTGATACATGTCATTTTAATGTTTTTAGTCGTATACTTAAGGAAAACTTACATTTTTGTAATTTAAAGTCGTTTTAAAAAA
>QGKV02001507.1:34073308-34089399 GCA_003260655.2 Brassica cretica | reverse complement strand
TGCCAACTCCTATGAGATTTATTCAACTTCCTGGTGATTCTCCACCACTTTATGTATCCAAATCAAGCTTCTTACAAAGAGATTCATCCTGGTTTGATTGGAACGAGGAAGAAGCTGTGCTATTCCCAAACTGGGAAACTGGAATCACCTGATTTGAAAGTGGGATAACTTCTTCGTCCCAACTCCTATGAGATTTATTCAACTTCCTCCTTTGGTTAGCGTCTCCTGCAACTATGTATCACCTGACACATGTTCGGACTCAGCTTCCGGTTAAAAACCCTGCGCTGTTTCAGTCTTCTGAAAAAAGTTCTCCATAATATCATACTAACTCTGCGAGACTGTGGCGCTTCTGCAATAAGAATCACTCTGTTTAGCAAAATGAAAAAAAAAATAGTGAATTGCAGAACTAAGAGAAAAGACTGTTACTTGTGACTACCTTGGAACCTTCTAAAACGCTGGAGAGATTTGGATTCATCAGTTGGCTTACCCTTTTTATAGGTGGAAAAACACCGCCACGAAGAGGGATAACTTACAATCATTTTCAGATCGTGCTTTAGGTAGCACGGTATATGGAACTAAGAAGACGATAATGACGCTGGATCTGTAACTCCGACGGCTTCGGTTGAGTAGATTAGAAGACTAAAGGACGCGAGTTGAGATAAACAAAGAGATTCTTCATCTCGATTTCATCATCCAAATCCCTCGAAACACCATTGAAAGTGTGGGAGATTGCTGAAGAATTTTTTTTAGGTATCGGTTATCGAAGAAGAACACGCCGTGAAAGAGATGAAGACTAAAAGACCGCTCAGTTTTGGGCTTTAATTATAAAGATTAACACAAAGCCCAACTTTTCTTCTGTCTATCTTTAAATGAAACGGTGAGTTTCAAAAACAGGGACACATGTCGCTTCGAGGATGAGCAACTTTCTGACATGGCGCTGATGTGGCGCATCCAGGAGAGAGTAACACTCTTCCATATGAGCATTGTTTCAGCAGAAGGCCAAGAAAAGCAGGTGACAAACAATTGAATGTTTGAGACGAACAGTTGAAACAATTTTACTTAAATAAAAGTCTAGAATGTTTGCTTTCTTACAGTAATAGCCTAAAAAGACAGAGACTGGATGAAAAGATAAATTAATCATGACATAAGTCAGGAATCTTAAAACAAATATACTTTTTAAGAACTAAAATTTCAAAAATTAGGAATAGGTTGTTATTCCAAATATGGTTTCAGTTTCACACAAATCTTAAAGCAGGGATAGCTGACGAGCATGAAAACATTGTGAGCAATTATAAACTGGAAGAACAGTGGCGCAAGAAAACTAAATAGAATTAAATAAATCTATAGCTAATTAGACTCTTTTCATGATACTGTTACTTCTAAATGACATAATTTACTTTTCATGATTTACCAATTTTATAGGGGTTAAAATAAAGAAGAAAAAGGATAGTGGATACTAACAAACATATACACAAAAATGCGCAAAACTTAAGTATGAAACAAATAAACAAAAACTCAACTACACAAAAAATTCAATGTTGAAAATTAAAGTAAAGGATGTAAATTACGAATTCAAACTAAACACAAGCATATACTCTGATCTTTTTGGATTGTAGGTTGAACGGCCACGTAAAAGTGGAGGTAGCAGAGAATATAAACATGAGTAACAAGATTGGACGGGAAACAAAATGCAATAGTCTTCCCTATGTATATTTTTATTACCTTATAAGGGAGTTAAGAAAACATAAACCAACGATTTCACCTTTCAATTTCAAAGAGATTTAAAGTGTCATTCAATAAACGAATCAACATATAGAATCTTTCAGATTAATAGAATAAAAGAGTCAATTTTCTGAAAATGAAAAGAAGGTGAAATAATGATTTGGTCGAATGTGTAGTAAGGAAATTTGGGTGCAAAATATAGCTGTGAAATCTAATATTTCGAAGTGAAACAACAAAACTGTCAATCAAAGAAAACTGAGAAAAAATGAAAATGAGGAATAACAGAAGTAGAGTTCACAGGATAACTAAACCTACTTTTTTTTTGTCACATGAATAATTAAACCTACTAAGACAAGCAAAAAAACACTAGAATTTTTTTGAAAAGTAGAATGACAAACAGCAGAAATACGAAACAATAACATAAAACAAAGTTATAATTATTAATTAATATCCAAAAAAGAAATATATCTAAATAACCCTAGTCCCACTATATAAAAGCAGCTAAATTTGAGCTTTTTTAGAGGTGCCACATAGGCAAAAAAAATTGAGAACCAACCAATTTGTCATGTCATCCCGGACTGGGCTTGAAAGACCAACCTTCGCAGCCCATTATTATTAAATTTCGGAGCCCATTTACGTTATTCACAGCATTCCATTTTAACAGCCCATTATTACTCAGATACTAAAGACCCTAACCCATTATTACTCATATACTAAAGGCCCTAAAACATAATACCTAACCCATTAATACTAAAAGCCCTAAAACATATAATTCTCTAAAAACTAAAGATCACTCATCCTCGCCCTAACCCTAATCACCGACTCCATCTCATCGTGATTCTTAAATATTATCATTTTTGAATGAAAACATTATTATTATTGAAATATTAATTATTTATCCAAAACCCTAATAAACAAAATATAAAAGTTGTTAATGCACTCTATTATTTGCAAAGCAGCTTTTCATATTATTTCCCTTTTTCATTTAATGCACAAATACAAATGTAGATTTTCCTTTTATCTAGAAGATGTTTTTTAATTTAACATACAAATTATGAACCGTTTGACCATGTTTATCATAAATTTGGTTTTATAAATATATTTAGTTTTAATATTCTTCATTATTTACATCTTATTAGTTTTAAACCATACAAAAAAACATATATTAATTGCATATTTTAAAACTTACTTTATATTTTAAAACGATNCGGTTCGAGGAAGGGAAAATTTATCACATTAGATATTTTAATTTTCTTCCCAATAACCGACGGTACAGGCTTACCGTTCAACCATACATAATCAATATCAATGAGACAACAATTATAACACTGATTCAAGAAAACATTCCACCGATTCCTTCACACATTTTCCGGCCCCAACGCTATCCCCAGTTGATCAGCTTAGCAAGTGCAACCAACTTCCTCCCAGGTCAAAAAAAAAACCCATACAAATAAATTCTCTATTTTTGTCGCTAAAAACAAATTATTCCCACAGATGTTGTTGGCCGCATATGCCTCATCCAAGGAAGTGATTTATATAACCACAACACAGATACAAAAATCATCATTGGATTGCGTTAAGCAATAAATATATAATACAATAATTTTTTGTAGATCCAAATTGGTCCGTCTAACTATATGGGACAATAAGACGGCTAATTTCAGGGAGTTAAATCGCATATCTACCAGGAAAAACTAAATCGTAATCATCACAAGTATCATTCCAAGGTTACATGAAGGTAATCAACTAAACATAAAGTTTATGTCTAACTAAATGCTTACAAATATTTCACTTTTCAGGGAAACTATCACTCACAACCACACCAGGATCGCGCTTTTACTTTGACAAAGACATAGATATCATACAACGCTTTCAAAATAGGAATAAACTGCTATCCTAAGCCTGATGGCATACCTCCACATGGATCAAACTACAAGACGGAAACCGACACCAGTCAACTGTTTTAAAATTTACACTTCAATGCAAACAACCATATATTTTTCAAACTTACTATTGTTTAGAAAACAGAAACTGATCACCACATCGCATTCAAACAAAAACTTTATGGTTAATTCTACAACGAACAAAAATTAACTTCCAATATCTGATACTTAAAACTACAAAATATAAAAATTTACTTTAATAAAACATATTATCCGCGCGGAGCGCGGACCCCGGCTCTAGTTACTATAAACATGACTCTTGTCTCTCGACATGATCAGATCAATGGTTGAATTATATGTCTCAATTTTTATTTATTTTATATTTCTATATTTTTTTTTTCTAAAGTAATTTTTTACTTAATTTATTTTTGACTTTGAGCTATAAGATTGAGATTGTATGAATGTAGTTTAATTGTTGTCTCTGCAGGCATCCAACTAAATGTATTGGCAATCGTCTCTCTTGACCATGCCAAATCATTTTAACATCAGTATTGGCAATTTTCATTGAAGACATTATTAACACTCGATTCGAGCTTGATACAAGATGAAGAAGATCCACGAAAGAGAGATTCGAGAGAGAATAAAGAGAGCTGAAAGTAGTTTGTTATTCACATTAAACTTAACTTTACAATACTAAGTTACATGTTTATATACTTAGCTGGTATACACAAGTAAACCGGGTAATCTAATCACTAACATTGAACCGGTATCAAACCATCTATACTAAGAGACATGTAGGTGAATGTGTTGCCGAAAAGGAGCCAATCCACTTTGAATTCAGTGTGAAGCAGGTTACTTTGAAACCAAAGTGGGTTGTTAGAACATCAGAGGCAAAGGTTGGAACACAAACCCTCACTTTCATTTGATATGTGGAAAAGTGTAACAAGGCAGCAACTGTGCATGTCTTGGACCTGCTGAAAACAATCAAAATAATGAAATGCTCTAGTATATACGGTATGTTAGGTTGAGTATGAGTCATTAATTTTCATTGATCTATACCCTCTTATTAGTGCATCACATATACAGATTTTATGCATTACTTTTTAAAGTTACTTTATTTCTTATAGAATCAGTTTACTTTCTTTGTTTTTATAGAAGGTTTAAAGTCAAATAATCACCTTGTCAAAATTTTGATCAAAAAAACTAACAAAGGTGAGATAAAGGAAGGAAAAAACAAGCAATATGTATCTCAACTACCGATGTATTTGATGCCTTGTCACCCACATAAATATTTAACCAAATTATTGACAATTTCCAAAAACTCTTTTTAAGACGGTAAAAGTTAATGCTAATGTTTTCTTGATTGTTGAAAACTCTTCTCAAATTGTTTTACCCACAAACAAATGTAATCAAAACTAGAATGATGACAACGATAAGGAAAGCACCAGCTACAGTCTAAGAAGAGGGACTAATATGATTAGCGTATGTTTATATAGATTTTTTCCAGTAAAATAGACCTCTCAAAGTATAAATACTCTCTCTAGTAACAAATCATACTCTAATCATGAGAATATTTCTAAACTCATACAACCATGAAACTGTGCTACAAACCTCTAGTCGATATTCTCAAATCCAACCAAACAAGACATAAGATTACACCTCTTGATATTTAAAAGAAAATGTGCACTATATATATTCATGCTTTATGCCACAAAGTGACGAATATGTAACTTTGTTTCATCAATTTCTAGTAACATCCCTATAGTAATAATAAATAAACGTCAAACCCTAGTTTTAAAGCCTTTTCTCCATAGTCCCAACTTATTGTCCAACATCAACTAAAATTTCCAGATACTATAAGCGAAAAATGGCAAGAAAGAAAATTAGGAATCAAAAGAAGCCGAAAATTCTCCAAGAGATCTGTAGTGTTTGGTGTGAATGATCCAGTTACCAGAAAAAGTTGGATTACATTGCGCGTTTATGAAACTGTGAGAGGGATGCAAATCGAATTTGATGGTGATCATGTGGGTTACAAGAAATAATTGGGATCGATTTTCATCTTTCTCTATGTGATTGACATCATCAAATCTTTTTTTTTTTGTGAACATGCAACTCTAGCTGGCCTTGCCACCCGATGGATAAAATGCAATTTTCCTAAATAAAAAACTCAAATTTCATAGTTTTAACTGAAAGTCTACAGTACTTTAAAAAAATTACACCAAATTCTCCAATTCACCTATAATCATCTAATCATTTCAAGACTCATTAAAATCTAATCACTTCAAACCACTTAATTGAGTATTTTGGTTTGCTCTCTTATATTTGTGGCCAATAGTATGCCTGATATTTCAAGACTTTTGATATAAAATTTCACCAAAGTCTTGGCATGTGACCATGACCCCAAAATCCATCTATTTTGGTTATGTTTTCTCGCTATTTTTTGTTATTCAATTTGCCATCTATGGACTCAATTTCCCTTCAGATGGATGGCATCTAAATCTTCAATTTCTATTGAGTTTTTATCCTCTAAAACTGTCAGATCTCTCAGTGGTTAACCTTTTGGTCATCTTATTATCATTTAATTATGCTTCTTGTTGTTCAATCCTCTTCTAGAACATTGTAATCAAATATTGTCATATGAAAACGATGTACTATTTTTCCACTTTAGTGAGTATTTTGGTTTATACTTTTTCGTTTTGATCTCTTATATTTGTTGCTTTGATATTTGGAACGTTCAAAACTGTCCAACAATCTTAGCAGCACAATCAAATGATGATAAATAAACACGTATCTCAAAACAGAACATATATCTTCAATGATTTGCCTAAAATGGATATTAGCACTTACAATGCGACTTTCTCGAAGAATTTCACGGGAAACATTAAGAGGAAGATCGTGCGAGTCCACAACACCCTTGTAAGTGTGCTGTGAGACCGGTACAGAACAAATCCCAGCAGCATCATTCCTCCGACGCCTCTTGTTTCCTGAGCCTTTCTTCTCTCCTCCTCCTTCTCCTCCGGCATCAGGATCAGGTCCCTCAACTTCTCCTTTTTTTGGCTTTTGATGTGGTGGCTTTGACAATTGGATCGGTAATATCCGACCAAACCCTTGTGAGACAGAACAGCGACGGATTGTTCGAGTCGTCCACACGATAAAGTTAAAGTTTCCAACCTTGAACCAGAAGCGACTGTTCCTTCGTAACGGGACTGCTGATTATCTTCAGGTTGTAAGGTAGTACAGTCACTTTGTTCTGAACGGGCACACCACTAACTAAAACCTGTCTTTTAGTCAACGGACGCCAAGCCATAGTGACGTTATCGAGGAGCACATGCATTGCAGGCATCCTTCGGAAGTCCGTCGTGAAGAATAACCAATCCGCCTTGAGATTTGTGAAGAACTTGTCTTTCTGCTTCCAGGGAGGCTCGAGGTGCACATTTATGACAAATGTCGGAATTCCAACATTCATACCATTCATTGCTTTGATAATAGCAACAAAGCAGGACTCGTCTTGTTGCTCTGCTACAGGACTAAATCCATCGAAGTAATGAAACACATTGCTTCCCTTCGAGTTAGCCTCAGCGATCTGTCTTTGATCTGCAGAGCAGAACTGTAAATCATCCAAAGAGGCTCGCAATGTGCAGCCTATGAGACCACATGTCCTTTTCATATGCCGGCACGTGCGGAAAGCACAAGGAAGCTGTAAGGGTATGGCCATAACGTCTAGAACATCTGCCACCTCCTGGAAAAAGGAAACTTTAGGTTAATGCCCATACAAATGTGTTGAAAAGGCCTACATCGAATTGGCATCCACACAAGAGAAACAAGCTTTGGGTATTAAATCAAATCTCTTAAAATCAAGCTTTGGGCCACCTCTCC
This sequence comes from Brassica cretica, assembly GCA_003260655.2. NCBI lineage: Eukaryota > Viridiplantae > Streptophyta > Magnoliopsida > Brassicales > Brassicaceae > Brassica > Brassica cretica. The sequence continues at coordinate 34,081,918 of QGKV02001507.1, read as the reverse complement.
TAAATTGATTTCCTGTGAATCAAATCCCATAATAATCTCATAAGAAAATCAAATCATAAGAAAATCAAATCAAATCCTCTCGCATAATCAAATCGCATGTTTTCCATAATAATCTCATAAGATCGCATGTTAAATCCTTTCTTAAAATCGCATGTTTTCCTCTTTTAAGATCGCATGTTAAATCCTCTCTCATAATAATCTCATAATAATCCATAATAATCTCATAATCAAATCAAATCTATACTATTAAAGCAGAATCCTATTGTATTTTTTACCTTAGTCTGCCATTTCTTTACTAACATTGCATGTTTCATTAAGGACAATTAAGTAATATTAATAATACATTTATATTGGGTCATTTTTTTCGGATCCAGCCCACTGTCCACATCAGATCTCTCTTGGGCCATTTGGGCCGATTAAGAAATCAGATCCAATTCTCACATTTTTTTTTCCTTTGGGCCATTGAGTCCAAGTTCAAATAATTTTTTTTCAACCATTCTTAATTATTTTTCTTTTCTTAATATAATTTAAGCATTCATAAAAAAAATTGATTTTTTCATTGAAAAATATAAATCTTTATTAAAAGTATATAATTATTTTTATTAAAAATATTAACCACATAATAAAATTAATTTATCAGAGTTATACCAACTTAATTCATTAAAAAAATAAAGTTTAATTTTTAAACATAAATAGTCATTTAAAATGAAACACGATAAAAACAGATAAAAAGTTTAAGTCTTTTATAAAATAAAACACAAATATATGAAATATGACATTTACTAAATATTTTGACCATTGAAAAAAAAAGAAAATAAACCCGCGCTTTGAAAGCGCGGATTAAAATCTAGTCCTCTCTTAAAATCGCATAATCAACATCTTTTCATTGTTCACTAACCAGTAACCACACAAGAAAATCAAATCAAATCCTCTCGATCGAGTTCGTCGAATAATCAACCTAATCAAATCGCATATAACGATCGAGTTCATCAAAACCCTAGGATTCGATACCTGTTCGTTTGCATCTGGGACATGCTCAACAGAGTCCACTGCTCGCAAACGGTCTTCCATGTTGCAGCCGAGAATCGGCTCTTCCATCAGCTCTTCCATGTTGCGGCGGAGAATCGGCGGAATCCGCGGAGAATCTGATCGGAGAATGGGAGCGAGAGAACCGGAGTGGATAAAATATTTGCCGCTGATTATGGATAACCATTTTTTAGATGTTCGAGTGGATCTGATCCACACACACAAGAAACTCTAAAACTCAAGATCGTTTGTTGCTTTAGAGAGAGAGAGAGCTTGAAGAAACCTTAAATCAAAACTTGTGTTACATGTTCAAGTCAATCCACACAAGATGTGTTTAGATCCACACAAGAAACTCTAAATTGTGTTCAGATGTGTTAGACATGAGATGATATTGGATTCAAAAATTTAATTGATTATGAAATAATTCAAGTGAAGACATAAATAATAGATTTTAAAATATTTTAAATGATTTGAAGAGGATTTTAAGGCATTTGTCTAATTCTTTCATTTTAGATTTTTAAGAAATATAAAGAAAGTTGATAGAAACAAATTTCTTTAAATTTCATGATTATTTGAATCTTTATCTAAAATGCACAAAAAGGGAACACAAAATTTACTTATACAATAATAAAAACATAATTATTTCCATACCATACATATACAGAAAGTCATTTTAAAAAATGGAATAAAAACTCTACTAACAAAAAAATTAAAAAGATAACTATTTTTATATCACTATATAAAATGTAGAGGTAAGACTATGTCGGAATATTAAAAATTTTGTTCTTCCACTATAATTTGGATTACACAAATGATATACTTTTTCCATTCGTCAAAACAATATTTTTTTTTTAAATTGATAACAAACATTTCCAAATCTATCATATTATAATAATCAATACATTCGACGTAATATCTAATAAATAAATGTATAAGGAATTCTCTTCAAATCTACCATGAACCTTAAGAATTGGTTCTTTACATTTTCTATTGAACTTTCATTTAATTTTTTTCAAATACAATTACTATGAAATCCAAACTGGATTGTGTGTGTTTAATGTACTGGGTGAAGGTAGATAAAATAACATACACTATCCCATCATCTAAACCAAGCTCATTCCCCACATAGCATAGTTATAGTAAATTAACCAGTGATAGAGAGGCATGGAAAAAATGATGCAGTGTGAATCTCAGTCACCTATGTATCTAACGCCTTGTTATTCACATGCACCATCAACCGTGTAATAGATATTTCCCCAGTGCTATTTGGAAGACGGTACAAGTTAACTCCAATCTTTTCTTGAAAGTTGAACACGTTTTGTAGATTGATATCTCCACAAACTGTTGTAACGAAAACGATAAGTATGATGACTATAAGACAAGTGCAAAATAACGCCAAAGATGAGGTCCTAAATATTAATTAGCCTCTAAGCGATTTTCCTCTAGAACTGTTACCCACAAAATATACCTTTCAAATATATTCAACCCTTCCAATAATAAATCAGCCCCTGGATCATCAGATTAATTCGAAAATTATAGAACCCTGAAATCCATCCAAGCACTTTGTTGATTATCTAGATGGGTATTAAGATCCACTGGCAGAGCCGGCCCTTGGATCAAGCTAATGAAACATGACATCCAACCAATATTTTATCAACTAATTTCGGCCACAAATTTTGCAAATGTATCTTTAGTCAGGGGTATAAGCTCATCAATATAAGTTTGATATGTCCGATCCGGGTTCAAGGCCTTTGAGATGCCTTTTTTGCTTCTAGTCTCCTAAACTCTAGGACCAGCTCTGTCCACTAGTAGATGGGTATCAAAACGTACTGGTAAATGAGTAGCAAGACATGTTCGTGGATAGGTAGTAAAACATGCTCGTGGATGGGTTGAACAACATAGATGAGATTCCAGAAAACAAGCGGCATGAGAGACCACACTGAAAGAGTTAAAGAGAGAAATGAAAGAGGAGCGCAGCATAGTGCATTGCGACAAGCTTTTGTGATATGATAAACATTTTTTTTTTGAGGAAAGGGTAGTACTTTTCGTTTTCTTTTTTGTCTTTCTATCTAGAAAAAGATAACCAATAAATAAAAGAGAACCCAATATTTTAATTGGGGATATGCTGACAGACATTCGCATGCGTGGAATTGGAAACGTGATTGGCATCCAAAAATCATACACTATAATCATGAAAACAGATTTAGAAAAAACTCCCACATAGTTACATGATGCATATTATACAAAACATCAAAATTTACATAACATCTTATATAAGATTTCAATACTTCCTGGTAGAAAATTTCATCAAAGTCTCAATCTTTGCAACATGATTGAGATATCTATTCGCAGCAGACAGATTGGCTCTCCTTTTGAAGCTTCTCCCACAGACACAAAAGTAGCCGAGGAGTTTGGTAATGAACAAGAATGTAATTCGGTTTACAACCGCTATTATGAAACCTTTTGTCATTCATGTACTTCACTCTTTTTACTGTCTGGTTGTATTGTTGAATCCATATCCCTATCGCCACATCTTCCAGCTTGAAAAGCTTTCACCAAAACAAAATAAGAATACCGTTAATTTACAATCTCTAAGGTTAGTTACATTTGCACTCTGATGAAAATACAAAACTCACTCTAAGATCTCTTTCAAGGTGACCCTTCACCACAAATTTAGCTATATCCTGAGTGATGATGTAGCCAGGGCCATGTGCCCATGGAGGATATGAATCTAGAGGCCACTCCTTCACAAAGAGAAAGCAACATGAGCCTCTAAGAAGAAAGAAATATTTCTATAACAAGTCTGTTACCTCTTTACGAATGTACCATTTGCTGCCTTGCTCACGGTCTGGCGATGACTCAAATGATATCAGACCATACAAAAGTGCATTAGACGGTTTTTCTTTTAGACTCATTAGCAGTTCATCGATCCGAACAAACGCATCATCGTCTGTCTTCATTATGTATTTTGATGGGATGACTTTGGTCTGTATCAAAATGAACAAACATTAAAAAGCTTATCTCACACTTATGCATTGGTGTAAGTAGCAACTTACCCCGAGAATGCAAAGCGCAACAGTTTTCAGGCTAAGTAAACCATAGTAATCAACAAAAGGCATAAACTGAATGTCACCATATGCTTTAGCTTCTCTCCACATCTCTAGATTGACTTGCTCATTAGTGTGCTGAACCCAAAAAACGCCAAGTTATTGCTAAGAAATGTACCAAAAAAAAAACAGACAGAAAACGTTGACTTGGAGAAGTACTTACTAGGCCAATGAGAAACCGAACAGCGACTTCTCCAGATCTTACTGCCTCATATTGCATCCAAGATCTTCTCAATGCCATACGTCGCTTAAAGTTATTTCCAGTGGAGAAAACACCCACCAGCAATGTTACCCTTGTTCCGGAAAGAGGTGGAGCTTTCAGCTTCTCTTCTATAGCTAAAGAAGAATGATTCTCATCAGGAACAGGCAGTCTTGTGGCTGAGGCAGATAACAGTTTTAGACCACCTGAGACTTTCACAGCACTAACTAACCACGGCTCAAGCTTCTGCAAAGACTTTGTAGAGTCATTCCGTACCTCCCTGTAAGGAAATGAAGTCTCGTGCCGCCCGTTAACAGTCATATGAAAACCTTCTAATCCAAACCACAATGTGGCAGTGAAGGGACTCCCTCTGAGAAACGGAAAATCATCCAGAGTGATTCTGCTTGTCTGTTCGTTGCAGAGAGGAAGCTCATCAACTACAATATAATTCTTAAATGAACCATGACATGGACATCTCACTTCCTCTCCCCACCCGGACCTTTCTGTCCACATGTTTTGCACTATGGATTGCTTAGAAAAGTTCACAGCGTAACGCAGGACGCCTGAGCCAAGGAGCTGGATCTGGAAGCTTCTCGAATGTTCATCAGGAACACCAACAAAAGTGATCGAAGAATCTTCAGTTAAACCACACGGGAGATCAAGTACAGGCCTTGAACCGGACACATCCACGTCAGCTGCATTTACAAAGTCCGGACAAGTTCTTCTGCCTTTCGTAGAGACCATACCAGAAGCAGAAGCTAGTTTCTCTTTATTGATCAGAGAGACCAAGTCTTTTATTGCCAGTGCAGCCTCTTCGACCCCCTGACCAGTTTCTGGCAAAGTATCTGGTCTTTCGAGAAACGGACGCATAAGAGACCATACAAGCAGTCCATTAGATTCATCTTCTTCCTCTCTGTTTGAAAAGAGGTAATCAAGATCTTCCAAAGTGATCAAATGTGGCTTCTTTGCTGGCTCCTGCACATTACTATCTCCCTCTATATCAAACTCATCAATCTTTGTTGTAAGTTTATGACCAGATTGTTCATAACGGATGATGAAGATCAATGTAAGAACCATGACAGAGATTCCCACCGACAAGTTCCTCATTCTGACTGAAGTGAACCCAAACTTGAGTTTCACCATTGACATAGACTGCATCATCATTACTCACATAACCACCACCGAATAAAAAAAATACAGATTCCGTATTAAAGTTTGATAATCATAATTAAACAGAGAAGAACTCGAACAAAGGTCAACGATCTAAAACTTCGAATTGGTGCGGGAAGTAGCAGTCTTTGATGGATACAAGTAGACCTATTAGCAAAAAAACATGGGTAATTATATTTTTTTATTAATACAGTAAGCTTTGAAAATGAAGCTAGCAGTGAGAGTTCTTGAAACATCTGTGACATTATTTCAAGAACTGATTGGTTGTGTTTAAAGTAAAGTTTGTAAGGGTACCTCTTTTTATATTGATGTATGTTAAGAAATCATGGAGATCCAGGATCAGCCGGTTGAAGTTGCAGAACAACAGAGGGAGAGAGGCGAAGGCAAAAATAATAGCTAAGCTGAAACAGAGGATCTTAGCTTAACTCCGAAACGGCGTCGTATCATTAGTAGTGAAACGGTGTCGTTCACTTGTAAGTGAAACTTGCTGTTTTTATTGTTAGCGAAACGATGTCGTTCCATGTAAGTGAACATTTGGTTGAGAAACGGCTTCGTTTAACTATCTTTTTTTTTTTTTCGTTTAACTATCTTACTTTTCAGTAATCTCACAGAATAATTAAGAAACATATATAACTAGGTGATTTTCCCATACTCATGCACGGATATAAATATTTACAAAGTAAATACATTTATTTACATTATAATAATTTATTAGTATTTTGTTTTAAATTTTAAATTTTAAATTATTCTGTTATTTATATTGTAATCAATATGCAATGGTTTATTTTAAATAACATTATTTTATTTTATTTAGACGTATAATTTTGGATATATAATATTTCGACTGTTTGGTTATTATTTGGATATATTAGATAACATTTACTTTTTAGATTCAACTAAGATATTTTTGTTATACAAATTAAACTTTTGATTACTTTTGTTATTTTCTTTTAGTTTGATTCATGTCTTAGATTTGTATATATATTTTTAGTAAGATTATGTATAATTTAATATATGTTGTTTTGAGAATCAAATAGTAAAAGTAAACTAAAGTGTTGATCGATTCAAAGTTACATAAATAAATATAACAATGATACTTAATTGTAATAGTTGGTTAATATATTTATAATATTATTTGAGAATTTCATATTTATTTAGTAATATGTTGAGTCGTTCTATAAATTATATGTATAAAAATATTATTATAAATGATATTATTTTTATTTAATGTATGTCTTTATATAAAATTTTGGATTGGTCTTGTTACTCATTTTGTGGATATATTGTGTTACATATATTCCATCAAATTCATATATAACTATTTCTAGTCTAATTCAACCAAATCATATTTATTATATTCATTGCATTAATTTGGTTTTCATCTTAGATGTGTATATATATTTATGAATTGGCAAGTTGTAAATAGCTTCATGACTATGTTAATTTTATACAATTTAGTAATTTGGTATATGTTAATTTTCAAAAATAAAATTATAAAAATAAAGTGATTGATAAGTACAAAATTACATAAAAACATAACCGATACATTCTAAAAGAGGAGTAATTCTTTACTTTGATATCAAAATTCTTCTTCTAAACTTTCCTTTTTATGAGATCACATTATGTATAAAAATATTTTTGTTTTAAGTTTTATAAATATTTTCTTTATCATATATGTTATTTGAAAAATATAAAAGGGAATATAAAAAAGATTAAATTAAATTTCAATCATTAAAGATATCTTAGTTTATGTGATTTAAATTATTTTGTAATAATTTGAGAAATAGATTGATTTACATAAAATGCATAATATTATTAAAATATATATTATGTTGTTTAAGATTATTTTTAAAAAGAGAATATTATTTTTTACTTCAAAATCAAGATTATTTTGTGAACTTTTTTTATTATTAATTACACTATATATAAAAGATATTTTCGTTTTTTTAATTTATAAAAAAATATTATATAGGTTATTTGAAAAAAGGAATCTAAATAAAAAAAAGGAAAACTAATATAAAATAAATGTTTAATAATGATAATTAGATATATTTGATTCATTAAAGATATCATCGTAATCAATCACCTACCACCAACCACCGTGAGAATAAATGTGAAAGACAAACACTATTATAGAGATTACTTTTGGTACGTTGGTTTCAATCTTCGAATAAATATGAATAGAGAGACACAAACACTACCATACACTTATCAGGTGATAGTGGTCCTACAAGTTAAAAAAAAAACTAGAACAAGGTTATGATGAATGATCGCGTACTAACCAAGATTAAATTTCAAAATCCAACTGATTCGAATATACTAATTTTCTAAGTAGCTGAAACTGATTTTAGTCTAAAAGTCACTAGAACCAAAATCAACAAAGTAGAAAGTAACTATTTTTACTGGCTTTGTGAGATTGAATATTCAGTTTACTAAGTTCAGTTTACTAAGAAACTCAGATCCAAATATGAATATCTTTTGCAGGAAGCTAAAAGCTACTGTGTTGGTGTCTTAAAAAGACGTATAGTAGATTTGGTTTGGCAAAAAGGAGAAAACCTTACAACATGTTTGAAGGAAATCTCAAAGAAAAATCTAAAGCTAAATAGAGAAGTACAGACATGGGATCTAAGCTTGGATTCAAGAATAGCTCTATCTCAAAAAAACCATCACTCTCCCCTGATTTTCTCTTCTTCTGGAGCTAACTCCTCTGTGGTTGTTGGCCTGGCTGCCCCTTTTGCTCCTAGAGCCAACTCCTACATTGCCATTCAGCAAGCTGCTGAGTTTAATGCCCCTCTTGTTTCTCTCCCCCTAGCCTACACTGATACCACTTCATCCTCCTGGCTAGCTTCTTCTTCCTTGCCCCCCCCCTACCACCACCTTACCCTCCCTCTGTCCAATTCAAACTAGTAATGGTTTGCCTTTTGTTTCTTCTTCTGATGGCTCCCCGCCTGAGGAAGTTCAAAATCCATCCCTATGAGTATAAAACTCTTTTTTTGGAACGTCCGCGGTATTAATGATGTGGACAAGCATTTACCTTTTAGGAATTGGCTTCATGTACATAGTCCTATTTTTGGAATTATTTTAGAAACCCACATAAAGGAACCCAAT
>QGKV02001507.1:34041879-34073244 GCA_003260655.2 Brassica cretica | reverse complement strand
AAAAAAAAAAAAAAAAGAAAAAGAACACTAACCAAAAAGTAACTGTACTGTTTGAGATCTATGGGAGGAAAGAAAGATGTATGTCTCTGTCTCTGTCTTTCAGACAGACACTGCTCTGTGATTGGTTTGTACTTTTGTACACGTCCACCTAACGCGGCATATTTACATGCATCATTTTTAACTCTTTTACCAACTTTTTTTTTTGAACAACAACTCTTTTACCAACTAGTATTTGTTTACAAGGTGTTCACATGATCTTCTCTTCTCTAGCCCCAAACAATTTGGTTGATGTGTTTCTTTGCGAATATTAAACATCTAGATAAATTGTTCAGACTTTTCTCATAAATGTTATCAGAAGTTCAGAACTCTAGTGAACACTTTTCATATGCCAAATCTTTAGGAAGATTAGACATCCATCCTTAGGTTAACCTTTTTATTCTTCATATATATGATTTAAATTAATGCATGTATGTTTCAGCCTCTAATGTCGAAATTTCTTGTTTGTTAGTTTGTTTACAACTTTTATAATTCCAGACTTCCGAAGTTTATGTTCAAAAATGCTTACTTTTATATAGCTGTCTTAAAAAATGCATAGAAGAAGTTAGATTAAAAAAAATGCATAGAAGAACCAGAACCATGTTCATATCAAATATAGTAAAGAATCTGACATCACATCAGGTAAGGAAGTAAATTACTCACACGTTGTGCATAATTAATAAAAATATTTTAACAGGGCAATGCATCATTGACCATCCCATTAATTAAAAAATATATAATACGATACTGAAAACGAAAAGATATGATTCCATTGGACCCACTTCAATCTAGATAACCCGATTGGGTAACTGGGTAAGTCTCTCTAATCCCTTCGTGTTCACTCTCATATCTTCTAACTTCTCTGACGATCTCCAGTTCAGATCACCCTCGGGAAAGCGAAGGCGCTGAGATTCACGTAATGGCATCATTTCACCATAGTCTAACCTACTGGCTCGTCAACCGTCCTTACATCGCCAATTTCACGTGGACTGAAGGTGAAACTCTTGGCTCCACCATCTTCTTCCTCTCCGTCGTAGTCTCCGTTTACCTTTCCGCCACGTTACTTCTCAGATCCGCCATCGATTCGCTCCCTTCACTAGGTCCTCGAATCCTCAAACCAATCACAGCCGTCCACAGCCTTATCCTCTGCCTCCTCTCCTTAATCATGGCCGTCGGTTGCACTCTCTCTATAACCTCAGACCCTACGAAGGTGCGTTTCTTGAACGCGATTTGTTTTCCTGTGGACACGAAGCCTAGCGGACCGCTCTTCTTTTGGGCTCAAGTCTTCTACCTCTCGAAGATCCTCGAGTTCGGAGACACACTCCTCATCATTCTCGGTAAATCAATCCAACGGCTCTCTTTCCTCCACGTGTACCACCACGCGACAGTCGTTGTAATGTGCTACCTCTGGCTTCGAACTCGCCAGTCGATGTTTCCTGTGGCGCTCGTGACGAATTCGACGGTCCATGTCGTCATGTACGGTTATTACTTCCTCTGTGCCGTTGGATCGAGGCCCAAGTGGAAGAGGTTGGTGACTGATTGTCAGATTGTGCAGTTTGTTTTCAGCTTCGGGTTATCCGGTTGGATGCTTCGAGAGCATTTATTCGGGTCGGGTTGCTCCGGGATTTGGGCGTGGTGTTTCAACGCTGCTTTTAATGCTTCTCTTTTGGCTCTCTTCTTCAACTTTCATTCCAAGAACTATGCCAAAAAGACAAGAGAGGGAGTCAGCAAAAAGCGATTAGATTAGTTGTCTTTAATTAAAGGTTGGATATTTTTGGAGTTCTGGTCTTCGTTACTGATGGTTTGAAATTGTTTTTCTATGAATAAAGATGAGAAAACGATAATTAGTTTTGAAATGGCTTCATTGTCTCGTAGATTGGAATGGATTATCTCTTTATGAGGATTATATATATGCAAAAATTCAGGTTCAACAAACATTCACCAACCAACATTTTTTTAAGACTTGAACAATGAGATTAGTATGCCCTTGAATCTCCATATGCAAATGCCAAACCCAAAACATGAAGATTATAGCCTCTTTATCTATGGGGTTTGGACCCGCAACTCTACTATCTTTATTTATAAAGATAGCCACAACTGTTAGAGAACTTAACCAAACTTTTATTATCTATATATATATATATATATCTTTATATATAAAGTACAGTTTGAATCCCTCCTAGAGTATCCACATAGGATGACAGGTCATAAATTCGGAGTCTGAGAGTGCGACACATGTCCACTTAAATATGTTGCGTTTCACTCATATGCTTTTTAATGTAAAACATTTTTTTTGACAATGATAAAATTTGTGGCCCGTATAATAAATAGTGTCCGTCGTAATTTTTAACCCTAGCCCCAAAGCTTACCCTTCACCTTCTGCCGCGACGTAACGTAGCATAGTTATGATAGAAGATCCAGAAATCCCACTAACTGAATGCTCTTTAATGTTTCTTTAACTTCACCTCGATCAACTTCTTCCAGTGTATATATAAACCGATTGAAAGCACAATCGAAAGTATTTTCTTCCACCAAATTCGTAACTCTATAGATCCATCTAANACTAGTTTCTGATAAACTTCAATACCTTGAGGAGATTTTCCGCTGAAACGTTTTCACCAAAACTTGAACCAAAACACTGACAAACAAAGAAAAGAATACAACTTGATTCATTGAGAAATATCAGAATCAAATTGACAAACTCAACAAAAAGTGTATCACTAATGTACAAATCATTGATACTGAAACACTTAAACCATACCGAGCATAATATATTGCTCTAGAGCTTCTGTAGAAACTTTGTAGTGGATGCAAACATGGCAAATTCTGATCAGATTTGCTAGGCAGTTTACTGCATATGAACAACTAAGCATAAATATAGAATAGAGACAGACGGATTTAACCGTTCGAAGAAGAAGAACAAATCGCCATTGAAGAGAGGAAGAAGCTCTTGACTGAGAAGACGCTAGAAGTGAATAATAGATTTTAGGTTAACTGTGTTCCTTTTTTTCTATTTTACATTATATATTTTAATTAAGTTAAAATTTGATTAATCTAAGGGTATAATCGTATTACTAGTAATTAAAATCTTAAAACAACAAAAATCTTAGAGAAAATCTTATTGAGACAAATCGGAGTTGAGAGTGTCTTTTTTTGCCAATTTTCCCTAGATATTATAGTAGAGACAATGGAGGTGAGGCGAAGCTGGGATTCACTAAATGAATAATAAATCCTTAATATGAAGGCGTTTTTACATAACATTTAGTAAATCACTACTAAATCCTTACTTTGGCCCAACCCAATACAAACTGGGCAAATTCACTAAAGCAATTATCAAGATTTTAGAAAAATAGATTCAATAAATTTTGAAGAAACAAGTACACCCATTTATGATGCCTAAATGTAGAGAAGTTGCAATTTGAGACTGTTGTTTATTTTGGAACATCAATAAGGGAGCTGGTGTTTGACTTCAACATCTATCTTACCCACTAAAAAACCATTTTATTGCGCTCTTCTACACAGACCCGAAAGAATCTCACTACACAAGATGAATATGTATGGTGAGAGGGGATCCTCTTGTCAGATTCCCCAACTCAGTTTCACGCTTCCTCTAGGCGAGCCGTTGATGAAGAAGGAGTAAGTGACAATCGAAACACATTACATGATCATGTTAATCCATTTGGGGTGGAAACCAAGACGTTGCATCACTAGCCGGATGCAGTCCCACTCAAGTCTATCAGATGTTTTACTCATATCGGTTTTAACGGCCATTGAGCATCAGAGTTCGGCCTTAGACGTTTTCAGAAAGTGAAAGACTTTGTGAGTAATGAGGACATTGACCGAGATCGCCCTTCCCGGTATAAATACTGACTGATTTTTCTGAAATAATAGAAAACAGAATAGGCTGAAGTCTTCGCGACAAGATTTTGGAGATAATCTTGTAATAGATATTGCAGATAGCAACGGGGCGATAATCTGTCTGCGGCCGTTAATGCTTCTCTATTGGCTCTATTTTTCAACTTTTGCTCCAAAAATTATGCGAAGAAGACAAGACTGGATAAGTGGGCAGAAATGGTTAAAATGTGGGTTAAAAAGCGATTAGATCCAAAAAAAAATTGATTAAATCATTTTGAATGGTTAAACATCGGTCTCTCGATGTGCTGTTACTCGAAATTGATGTTGGGGAGGCTTGTAATTGTTTTATTGTGAATAAGATGACAAGCTATAAAAATGTCACATATATCATGTAATGGCTTCATCATCTGGTTCATATATTGCATATATCTTAATATGATTTTACAGCTAAGTTGCGTCATCTTCTTATTCTTAGGTTGGGCCATCTTTCGAACCCGTACCCAAATCCTACCCGAAAAACCCGAACTGAAATCTAAACTAAAATAACAAAATATTCGAATAGGTATTAAGTTAGGAGAGATTGGATATCTGAACTCGAATGGGTATATCCAAAGACAATCGAACATGTTTATACTTAACCATATATTCTTAGTTTACTTCTCTCGTTTTATTCAAAATGTTTATATTGATACTACGCATGACTCAAAATCATATAATATACGTATAATTGCAGAAAAAGTGATTTGCTATTCACTTAAAACACATGCTAAGATTCTTGTTTCATGCATTAACAAAAGTAGTATCCAAAATCTCAAAAAATAATTAAATTAATGTCTTTCTTTTTTCAAATTTTACTTTCAGACTTATTAATTGTCCAACTTATTAAAAACTAGAAAATAAGTTAAGTTAAGAGTAAAATTTAAAGTACAAGAAGGTTGAGCAATGAAGAATTTAATTTTTTTCTTTTAAAATCTAAATATTCGAATCCGGCCTAAATTACTGAATCCGAATTATAAAGATCAAAACCTGACCCGATATGTAAAAATACCTGAACGGATACTAGCTCCAATACCGAAATGTCTGAAAACCTAAAATATAATCTGAATCTGAACGGGTATCCGAACGTCCAGACATAAGAATGACTAATCAAACTTCAAATCTTAATATCTCTCATTGCTGTAGCTGCCGATCTTCCATCACACTTTCCCTATTTATAGGTTGTAGTCCACAATCTTTTTCAAGGCAGTAGTTGGTTTTCACTTTTCACATTTACCTATCGGGTTGACCTAAACGATAAAATTACCTATATATTACCATATTACAAACTAGCCCTCCATAATACACCAAGAAAATGAGGATATATAAAAATAAACTAAATTGAACAAGAATTGAAAGTTGACTAATTCAAATCTGAACTGAATTAAATGGAACCAAAGCAAATTAACTTATCTAACTAAAACACATTACTTTTTTGTTTTTATTTATTTATATATTGTGAATGGCTAGACAATTTTTGTTTCATATTTATTTGATTTTCATTTAATTGTCGTACATAGTTTTTATTAGACTTTGAAATTTTATTACCTAGCTAATTTTCATAGATACCTTACCAAAATCTAGTAAAACAATCGAATTTCATCGAAAATAAATAAATGAATAACAAAGATGAGCCAATTTCATTGAATTAATCAAAATAAGTTATTTCCGAATTAGCATACACTGAAACGAAATATATTTCGGATATATTTTGGTTCTCCTTTATATTACCATAACTGAACTTTCAGAAATCTGAACAGAACTAAATGACAGTTTGTTTGGTTCACAAATCACAACTACTCAGGTCTCTTTTTCTCAAAAAAAAAAAAAAATACTCAGGTCTCGTATCCTGTATATCCATCCAAACCGACATCGATCCAAATAACCTAATACAGGTACGGCAACCATATGTTTCACTGTATCAAATCCATTAGAAAACCCTTACATCAAATCAATTTCAATCGACAACAAAGAAAGTAAATGATGCATTCTTTACGACACTACCTTCCCACGTTATGCATATAAAAAAAAAAGATGCATGATACATTCAGTGGCGGATCCAAGCCAATTATTTGACGGGGGCATAAAAAAATATATATATATATATATTAAAAATAATATAAAATTAATTAATATAAAATAAATAACAGTCTATTTTAAAAACTGTCCTAAACTATTAGCCATTAAAAATTAAATATAGACCGTTAATTTTCTTCAACTCAGAACAAATTTTATAAGAAATATATTTTTACAAATATAACTAATCACAATAACATACTGTTGCAGTAAAAATTANGAAAATACAAGAAATTTATATAATTTTAAGAAGTAACACAACACAGAGTTTGTGTTGATAAAACTTTTCGAGTCATGTCGATAAAACTTTTTAAAAAGAAAACATAATAAAGAATAAAAAGATCAATAAGGCAGTGCCAAACCAACAAATGTACAAGAGTTTCAACTTAAATCCTTTCACGATCTTTTTTAACATTGTTCAACAAATACTACGATTTAATTTTAAAATATTTAGCGAAGGACATTAAGGCACACTACATCTGAAGGATACAAAACTATTTTCATAATAGCGACATTGATGAAGTTTTACAATATCTACACACAAGTAAAATATATCCCGTCCGTAGGACGAACCGACCTTAATAATATATATAAATGTTCCAAAACTTGTTTTTGTCTTACTATCCTCCTAGTCTAAGACCATCTCCATTGGTTAGAAACCCATTTAGGTTCTAATGAATAAATTAGTCTTTAATTGTATGATTTGACAAGTTTAGAACCCTTGTTAGTCTAATTAATTTTCGGATGGTCCATTGGAAGAACCTTGGTGAGATTCTTAAAAAAATTTTTTTTTAAATTTGAAAGATTAAATATCATAACATTAAAGAAAAACATACATAAAAATTGAAATAAAAATGACATAAAAACATATTAAAAATACAAATACAAATTATAAACGAGAAGAAACCTTTTAATTTGTGAAGAGATCAAAAGCTTGGAAATCAACCAAGAACCAAGGAAGATGAGAAGAGAAACAATTTCATCTTGCGACTTCCCACGAACTAAAGAACATTTGTTTCAAAACTCTAAATCATTGGACTGGAGCCGGAAAAACTCAGCCAAAAACCTGTGATTAGAAACTATCAGCTGAACCGTTACACCAAAAACCAAGATAGAACACTCCTACTAAGCAGAACTCCCTTAACACAACACACAACAGCTTAAACTGTCACACAAGGAACTGACCACAACGAAGACATCACCGCCTCTGTCCACCACAGACTGAAACAAAGCGAGAGCAACAACGGAGTGCTTCACATCTCCAAACACCAGCAAAAAGAAAGAATACCGCCGATATAGAACACTAACACATGAGAGCGCCTTTCTCGAAGTCTCCAGAAAACATCACAGATGGGATGGTCGTCACCGCGAGGAGGAGCAAGAATCTCATAACCACGAGTGACGCCAACAGCCACACATCTGCCCGGATAAACAACCATATGACCGGAGACAATACATCAACTGCTGACGACTAGACAATACTTAACCAAAGGTTTGATGAACACGTTCAAGTGTGATCACACGAGAGACAATACATCAACAGCCACACGTCTAGTCATTAAACAACAAAGTAAAAGAAGCATACCTGACTCTTCAACATCCATTGAATCAACATGGCAATAATCTTCAACAATCTCTTTCACCTTTGTCTATGCAAAAATTCCATAACAAAAATTAGCATTGACTTTTCTCTTTGTTTCTTTTGTTCTTGGTTCAACAAACAACTTTCCATTAATCTAAATCCGAATACAACTCAGCATATATTGTTTAACCAAGAATTGTCACCATAGAATAAAACTTAAAATAAGATAAAGTTAACAGCTTTATCTTGCTTTCGAGTTATTGATTAAAAACTGTTTTTCTTTTTGGTTGTCATACAGAACACAGAAAACGACATAAGAAGGAAACTCTGATAAGAAACAAGTGTGGCTTGGGTCGTCGCGCCATAAACAATTATTCTACAGAGATTCAGTGAAGAAACAAATCTAAAAGAGTTTTCAAACTCGCAGTTACCTCAAGCTGAAGAGCATAATCTTGGGCCAAAGCCTCGAAACCGCAAGGAATCGATTCTCCAAATTCGTCTATGCAATTACGGTGAACGTACTCGCGCTCTTTCACGCGGCTGAGAATGGCGAAAAAAATCAAGGAATGAACAAGAAGAGAAAGAGAGAGGAGAGATAAAAACCTGTGAATCTCTTGAAGATTGAAGGATTCTTCATGGGGATGAACTTCCATGGCAAGAAGATCAAAAGACTTCGACAATATCGAAGAAATAGAAAACCGGCCGAAGAACGAAACACAAAAAAAATCTCCCTTCGTGTGAAACCAACAAGCCAATACCATATTGCCACGTATGGGGTTATTACCAATTCTACAACCTCCACATTTGGGACCGGTTCTCTCTCTTTATTTCATTTCTCATTTATTTTTTTTCCCTTTTTTTCATTTAGAACCCTTCACTATATACTCCGATGGACTTGCTCTAATCTTCCTCATATTAGTCCAGGATTGGCTTTGACTAAATTCATATCATCTGTGTATGAAGTTGATCGACATAGATAGTGTTGGAATTGTAAAAATGCTTCATAAACTTCTTAAGCTTCATAAACCTCTTAACTCAACTTTAACGTTGACTAAATGCACATCATTTTTATATATTTATATATTGTGAATGTGGTAGAAAATGTTAATTTCATAGTTATTTGAATTTCGTTTAATTTTCCGTATTTCAAATTTATCTAACCTTCAAATTTTTTCTTTTAGTTATTTTCTTATATATGTATTGCCAAAATCTATTGAAAGTAAATAAAAGAAACAGTAAAGTTGAAAAAAAATCGTTAAATTTAACCAAAATATTTTAAAAAATCCGAATTATTATAAAATTGAACTGAATGATATATTTTGTCTTCCATACTCTCTACCTTGTCAACTTCTAGATTGGGGAGAAGATATTTTTTAGGAGAACATTTGATAGTAACCAAGCTACTTTTAAGGTTGCCTCTTTTTTATCATTAGTTGGGCAACAATATGTGACAAATTCATGTTTCCCGAGCTTTAGAAGAAAACTTTAAAACTTTCAAAAACTATTCATCTACACATGTTAATGTCATGAAAATATAAGATGTACCAAATTCTTTTAAGGTGCGCTCAAATCAATTTCCTTGATTTTTTTTATCTTATTAAACAAATCTCTAATGACTAGATTGAATCTTGAAATATCATCATTCTTAGATTGAAAAATACTCTCCATAAGGTTTACATATTTTACGAGCATTCACCAATCAAAGTTTCTTTAAAGAGTTGAAAACTTAAATTAACCTATAACTGGTTCTTTGAGAAAATAAGCATTTGTGAATCCTTCTAGCCAAAAGTGCTAGTAAGACATTGTCAAATAGATGAAAAGGAAATAACGGATTGAATATTCCGTCAGCCAGGAAGGCATAGTATCGTCAAATTCACTTTTTATGTTGTACTTTGTCACTAGGTGTATATATATCTGCTTATATAATAAATCGTTTTTTTCAAAAAATTTGAATATTGATTTTGTAATCTCTAAGTTTTATTAATAAAATTTGCTTTTTAAGCCGGAAAAAATCTTTCCAAAACTAGTGAATTAATCAAGTTTTATCGAAAATACATAAAAGAAATAGCAAGGCTGTACCAATTTCATAGAATAAATAACTCAAATCCAAATTATCATAAAACTGAACCGAAATATATTTTGGATACGTTTTGGTTCAACCATAACTGAACCGAATTTTCAGTTATCCGAACTGAACTAAACAACATTTTGTTTGATTCCCAATTTCTCACTTTCTAATTATCCAAACCGCATCAAACTGATCCAGATATCCTAGCGCCAAAGCGTAAGAAGCAATCATGTTATCATCACCAAGTCATCGACTATATATTAAATCCATGATTAAGATTCTGACGTCAAATAAGTTTCAAACGACAACGAAAAAAGTAAATGATGTATTCTTTACGATATTATCCTTCCACGTTAAGCAGGATTAGAAAAAAAGTTAATGCATGAAACATTCGCTACGATATTACGTTCTCACGTTATGCATAATAAACACAATAAAATAGATTAATGATGCACATTCTTTAGGAGTTTACCTTTCCACGTCAAAGCATAATAATAACAATAACAACGCATATGCATCAACCAATCCATGAATCAAATAATATAATACGATGCCATGGGACCAACTTGAATATAGATATAAGCCAAACGGGTAAGCATCTAATCATTTCGTCTCTCTCCCGTTTCTTCTAACATCTCCCGAGTTCAGACCAGCGCCGGGAAAGCGGAGACGGCGTGGAACCCAGCGATGCAATTGCATCGGTTTACTCCATGTTACAATATTCACGACGCAATGACATTGGTTTACGCAATGACATCGAATTTCATTAATGATATGTATCTATTTTACGCAATGGCGTTGGTCAAAAATGTGTATTTATATATAACCTCTATTTACTATATCGTCAAACTTCAACCCCTACAAACCTAGCCGGAGAATGGCATCGGTTTACTCCACCTTAACCTACTGGCTCGTTAACCACCCCAACATTGCTAATTTTACGTGGACTGAAGGTGAAACTCTTGGCTCCACAGTCTTTTTCGTCTCCGTTGTAGTCACCGCTTATCTATCCGCCACATTCCTCCTCCGACATGTCATGGTTTCACTCCCCTCACTCGGTCCACGAATGCTCAAACCCATCACAGCCGTCCACAGCCTCATCTTGTGCCTCCTCTCCCTAACCATGGCCGTTGGTTGCACTCTCTCCCTAGCCTCGTCGTCTGACACTGTGCCCTCACACCCGACAGCTCGTTTCTTCCGGGCGATTTGTCTCCCTATGGACGTGAAGCCTAGCGGACCGCTCTTCTTTTGGGCTCAAGTCTTCTACCTCTCGAAGATCCTCGAGTTTGGAGACACACTCCTAATCATACTCGGCAAATCATTCCAGCGGCTCTCGTTTCTCCACGTGTATCACCACGCGGTGGTTGTGATCATGTGCTTCCTCTGGCTCCGAACCCAACAATCTATGTTTCCGTTCGGGCTTGTGGCGAATTCGACAGTCCATGTCATCATGTACGGTTACTACTTCCTCTGCGCCGTAGGAATGAGGCCTAAATGGAAGAGGCTGGTGACGGATTGTCAGGTCTTGCAGTTTCTTTTGTCCTTTGCATTTGGCGGTTGGATGTTCCAAGAGCATGTTTTCGGGTCGGGCTGCTCCGGTTTTTGGGCTTGTGCTTTCAACGGTGTGTTTAATGCTTCTCTTTTGGCTCTCTTCTTCAACTTCCGTTCCAAGAATTATGCGAATAAGACAAGACTGGATACGTGGGCAGAAATGGTTAAAGATGTGGGCAAAAAAGCGATTAGATCCAAAAAGACTGATTAAATCATTTTGAATGGTTAAATATCGGTCTCTTGATGTGTTGTTACTCGAAATTGATGTTGGGATAGCTCGAAATTGTTTTATTCTGAATAAGATGACAAGATATAATAATTTCACATAAATCATGTAATGGCTTCATTGTCTGATTCTTGCATATATCTTGATAAGATTTTACAGCTAAGTTGCGTCATTTTCTTATTCTTAGGTTGCGTCATCTTCCAAAATAGCAAAAAAAAAAACGAACCAAAATTCGAACCGAAATAGCAAAATATCCGAATGGATATTAAATTAGGAGAAATTGGATATCCGAAACCGAACGAATATATCCGAAGATAACCGGACATATGTATAGCATAACTCAAAATTAGATAATACAGATATAATTACAGGAAAAGTGATTTGCTACTCACTTAAAATGCATGTCAAAATTCTTATTTCATGCATTAACAAAAGTCGCATTCAAAATCTCAAAACAATAACTAAATTAATGTTTTTCTTTTTCAAAGTTTTATAATCGTCCAACCTAATAAAAATTAGAAAATCAGTTAAGTTAAGAGTAACATTTAAAGCACAAGAAGGTTGAGCAATAAATAATTTAATTATTTTTTTTCAAAATCTAAATATTCAAACCCGAGCTGATATTTAAAAATATCCAAATCGACCCGATATGTAAAAATACTCAAACGGGTACTAGATCTTAATACCGAAATATTCCGAATCCAAACGGGTACCCAGACGGCTATGCCTAAAAATGACTGATCAAACTTTAAATCTTAATATCTCTTATTGCTGTATCTGTCGAGCATCCATCACACTTTCCCTATTTATAGGTTGTAGTCCACAATCTTTTTCAAGGCAGTAGTTGGTTTTCACATTTACATAACGGGTTGACCTAAACCGTAAAATAACCTATATATTACCATATTACAAACTAGCCCTCCATAATACACCAAGAAATGTTCCCAAAGAAAAATAAATAAAAAATAATACACCATGAAAATGAGGATATATAAAAATAAATTAAATTAAACAAGCATTGAAAGTTGACTAATTCAAACCTGAACTGAATTAAATGGAACCAAAGCAAATTAACTAACCAAAACCCATTACTTTTTTTGTTTTTTTTTGTTTATGTATTTATATATTGTGAATGGCTAGACAATTTTAGTTTCATATTTATTTGATTTTCATACACAGTTTTTATTTAACTTTGAAATTTTTATACCTAGCTAATTTTCATAGATATCTTACCAAAATCTAGTAAAACAATCAAGTTTCATCGAAAAGTAAATAAATGAATAACAAAGGTGAGCCAATTTCATTGAATTAATCAAAATAAGTGAGAACTAAATTATCATAAACTGAACCGAAATATATTCGGATATATTTTGGTTCTCCTTAATATTACCATAACTGAACTAACTGACAGTTTGCTTGATTCACAACTTTCCATGTCTCATATCCTGATCCAAACTAATACAGGTACATCAACCATATGTTTCATCATCAAGTCAGCGACTGTATAATCAAATCCATTAGAAAGCTCTTACATCAAATAAATTTCAATCGGCAACAAAGAAAGTAAAAGATGCATTCTTTACGACACTACCTTCCCACGTTATGCATATAAAAAAAAGATGCATGATACATTCGTTACGATGTTTACGTCCGCACGGCACACGTTATGCATAATAAACAAAATAGAATAAATTGATGATGCACATTCTTTACGATATAATTTTCCACGTTAATGCATATTAAAACACTTACAAAGTAATGCATCAACCATTCCATGAGGCCAATGACAACTATTTACGCTGAATCTTATTAATAAAAAGAAAATTACATCTCAAGTCACTTTATCACTTCTTAGTCACATGTAGAGTCACTTTCCACAAGAACATAAGAAACCGTCTCTTAAAAGTAGAATTTTTAGCTGAATATAAGAAACCGTCTCTTAAATAAGATATTTAAAAACCAGTTCTTAGTTTTTTTAGTTAAAAGTTAAGAGACGGTTTCTTATATTCCGCTAAGAAGACCGCCCTAAGAACCCTCCATTTTATCAACCCTAAAATACGTGCTCTAACAAATACGTGCCAAAACTATCTCTCAACTTGATCTCACTTTCCCAATTCACACTTTATCAACCCTAACAAACACGATTCTTGTTTCCTAATCCATATTCAAAGAAATCAAAACCTAAACACACTCACCTTCTTCCTCCTCTTCCATAAACCTCTTTCTCCTCTTCCACTCTCTCTTGCCATGAAGATCGTAGACACAAACTCATCATTATTCATAAACCTCCCATCTTGATGATTTTGGTTTGTTCCTAAGTATTGTCGGAATGCCCTAAAACTTGTTGAGACACCAATTAAACAATAAAGAGACTATCGAAAACTCTAAACAAGGTTCACATCCATGGCTGAGAATCTCGCTTGTGGTGAAACCAGCGATCCATGGATCACTGACAACAACGATGACATTAACTGTGGCAGCGGATTCATAAGCGCTGACTGTGACGGCGACAAATCAATTCCGATTGGGTTCTCCGCCATATTCTCTCAAAGAAGAAACAGTCAGAGAGATCTTGGAGCTAGAGGTTGAGTTCTTGCCAGAAGCTGATTACCTGAAGAGATTGTGTTATGGGGATTGGGAGCTGCGTGTTAGAAACATGTCCGTCTTAATAATACAATGGGCCATGAGCTGAGATAAATTTGTGTTTTTTTCTTAAAACAATTTTTTTTTTAAAAAAAAAAACTCTAATCTAAGTTAAAAATATCCAAAAATTGTTATGGGCCATGTGTAATTGCTCTGGATTGGATTCTAAAGGTTTGATCTTTCTTGAATCTTGTTTGGTTTCTATTTTGAGTTCGTTCTCTGATCAGTTGATAGATCATTGATATTTGTATTTAAAAAGAGGGTTCTGAAATCACTTGGATCTTATCAATAGATTGAGATTCTGATATGTTTGAGTTACCGAATGTTTTGTCTTTAATGCCAATTGTTGTTATTGTGTCTGAAACAAGTTTGTGCTCATTACAATTTTGGAGCACTGTACACAAGCAGCACCACTAGCGCTATCACCGACATTGCCGTCGTCCTCCCGTGCTTTCACATTGTGTCAGCAACTCAGGTTGTCATCCTCTGTTCACCGCTGCGAAGCAGCCCCAATCGTAGCTCCAAGGCACCGGCAAGCAACGTCCAAGTTGAGCGATGGAACAACAACACTATCATGGAATGTAATAATTGTGTATTACCGTGTGTTGGGAAGCATACGGAAAAGACATGAAACCATTGCCATGTAGAATGTATAGAAAATAGACATCATTAGTTTTGTATTTAAAACATTTACTACCTTTTGATTCGCGCTTTCAAATTGCGAAATTGTTTCTTTTTAAAATATTTAATTTTATATCATATTTAAAAAATATATATATATAATGTGTTTTTTTTTGTATATATGTAGAGGCTGTTTTATATGTTTTGAATTATCATTATTGAAAGTCGCTGGTGAAAATCATAATTCTACAACAAATATTTGAGAAAGACAATCTCAGAATCAATAAATTGTAAGGTACAAACATGCCTAATATTGTCGATGTCATTTAATGCCGTTTAATGATGAAGCAAATTCAGTAATCGTATGATACATATTAGGGATAATTTGAAAAATACCCTATTTGTGATTTGAAATTTGAAATATATACCTTTATATTCAATTTTTGAAAATTATATTTTCTGAAATATGAAAAGACCTTTTTATCATAATTTAATAGAAAATTAAAAGATTAAAATAAATATGAATTCAAAATTATTTATGTTTTAAAATAATCATATATTTGAGATAACTACATCAATGATTTAAGATAGCAAATACAAAAATTTCTGAAATAACTTAAAATCTATATAAACAGCTTACACAATTTCGTTGCAAACAAATATTCTATTCATCACATACGACCTTTTAAGCATTATGTATTAGTTCAATATTTTGACATTTAAGTTTCGTTATGCCTAAATTTAGTTTGTAAAAAAAAATAAGACTAAGAATCTGATGTTTACAAAGTTAATAAAATCAGAAAAATGCACGACTCCAAAGAAGTTTTAGATTTATATATAGTCTTAGAATGTTGTCATGATGTTCTGTGGCGTTCATTAAGACTAGCTGTTTTTTTCTGAAAAAAGTACAATACCAACTATTAGTACCTTAGTGGGTGCTATAAATACATGAACAAATTGATATGATAATTGTATACATGGATGTTGTGGTATTATGACGAATCATTGTTTTCGTAGGTTCCAAATGTTGTAAGAAAAACATTATGCTTCAGGTTCAGGTCGTTCAGTAGCAGCTTCTAATTCTTGGTGATGATCTACATTTATTTAGTCTTAAAAATCATGTTTTACTGGATCTACCGCGCCTTCTATGATTGCATATGCGATTGTTTCGGGATTTATCACTTCTCAAGTTAAAATCTCATAAAAGCAACTAGACTAACAAATATGTAAATGACACAAAATAAATAAATAGGAAAGGAAAAGTTAAACAACATAAAATGGAAAACAAATGGAAGATATTACAGAAAGTAGAAAAAAGGGTAGAAGACATGCTTCACAAAAATGGAGAGCAAAAAGAAATCGAAAGAAGATACGAGGAACAAGGCGTTTTTTTTTTTGTTATTTTCAAAAGAAATTATAAGATATGTTTTTGAAAGATATTGTGTAGATTTAATGGTATTTTTTGAAAAGAAAATAAATAAAAACTTGTTATTTTAAATATTTAAATAATATTGTGACAAAATTATATTATAATAATTTTAAATATTCAAATTGGATCATTTAGTCAATTTACATATACAAAGGTGCAGTTCTCAAAAAAAAAATATATAATGGTGTAGTATTCAAAATAAAATCTCATATAAAGGTGTAGTTTTCCAAATTTTCCCTACATATTATTATTATCCAAGATTCCTTTAAATTATAACTAGATCTCGATCCCTGCAACCGCGCAGGTTTTTGTTTTCATTTATTTTTATATAAATATTTTGTTTTCAATTCTAAATTGGTATATATTATAATATATATGTGTCTATCAATTTTTAAAACATAATAAGTTTACTGTATATTTTTCATTGAATAGATTGTTTCAAACTTTCATATGTATATGTATTTTCTTATATATATATATTTTCGGATTATTATTTCATTATTAAAATTGTAACTATATTTATAAAGATTAGTCTAATATTTTTTTATTGTCATATTCAAAGATATTGTAACATTTCACAAATTTAGAAAGTTTTTAAAAAAATAAACTTTTCGATTCATAGATTTATATTATTGAGTAAATAATTAAACATTTAGTTTTATTTTTAATTTTTAAAATAAACTATATAGTTTAAAATTTGTTTTTATTGGTTTAAAGTAGTAATGATTAATCATTGTTAGATAATATAATTTTTGTTATTTTAAAAAAATCTTTATAATTTTAAAAGTTAATATCGACAAATATTTAAATATTTAGCATATAAAGGTATAGTATTACAACATTAAATTATATCTATTTAATTTATACAATCTATGGATCATCTATTGTTTAAATCCAATTATTGATAGTCCAATAAAAATTTCTGGTAGGCTCAAAATTTAAATGATAAGATTAGATATTAAATGTAACATGACTTTTTAGGAATAAGTCCATTAGGTCCATTTTAAAAAAAAAGCATACATGAGTCAAAATTGTGACTTCTGTTTTAATATATAAGACTAGGATAGTACGCAGATATTTTTTTTCAATCAACCATCACTTGTTATCTTATATGTGGTAAATTTTGTAAACTCAATCGTTATAGACGTCGTTTCAGGATTTGTTTTTGCAAAACTATAAAATTCAAAATGAAAAAAATATATATGTATATTTAATTTACCAATGGTGAGATTTTAAAATCTTTCATAGTTTGCTTTTAAAATATTTAAAATCCTTTTTTTAGAGAGAAATCTTTAAAATCTGTACCCTAGGTTAAAATCTTCGTAAAATATGCTAAGGCTTTGTGTGTGTATGTCCGTTTCCTAATCTATGGGTTTGTTAACGTGAAATGTTCAAATGATTGTCGTTTGTGTTCTCATGTTTCAAATTTCACATTTCGAAAGAAATCTTTTTGTAAATGTGAAACTTCAGTTAAATCAACTCTTTTTTTAATAACATCTTAAATTTATTGATATCAAATCAAAATACCAGATTACATGAAACAAAATTTTTAACAAATATGTTGTTAAGAACAATATTTAACAAATTTTTATATATTTTAACATAAAGTAACATGCTTCCTAACGCATTCGTGGTTAGACTTTTTTCATCCATATTATCCTCGTATGAAAAATGAAAAAAAATGACTCATAGAGTTCTTTTTATATCCTTTCAACTTATTGAGTTGAAAATTAATCTATGATATTAAAATATGGTATAATAATGAATAGTGGTGTTCATTTTAGTTGGACTATTATAATCTTTATGATAACCTTTATAATAGTCAAAACCCCGTCGAATAAAACACTCTATTTTAATAGTAGTATATCCTTTTTTATATAATTTTATTAATATGATTTAGTTAACATTTTATTTGTTTAGATATTGAAAATCTAAAATTTTCAAACTACTTTCTAGATTTGGTATAAAAAGTTATACTAATTATGATGAATATATTTCTGTACAAAGTAAAATCTAAATTATGATGCAGTGTTTTATTAATCTATTTGTGTAAATCAGGTTAAAAAGCTAGTTTTTATTAGAAAAATTAAAAGTATACTCTTTTAGATACGATTTAATAAAAAAGATTCAGTTAATATTTGATCTTTTTTTTTGGTGATCAATATTTGATCAGTTTAGATATGGAAAATCAGAATTTTAAAAACTCCTTTGTTTATATTTAATAAAATATATGAAAATATATATTAACGATAATGAATATAATTCAATACAAAGTAATAATATAAACTATGATGAAACCTAGGAATTTTATTTTTAATTGGTTTAAAATGTTTAAAAGACTAAAGCTCACAAAAATAATAAACATTAGTTTATAGATAATAAAGTATATATAAACATACAATATAGAATTCCATATGTTAATAAAATAATGTATATAAAAGTGATATGTGTATTTTAAACCATACTATAAACTATAAGTCATACTATAAAACATAACTAATGAAATGTTAATGATTAATGATGTTAGTGTTATAAAATAGATGATGTATAAGCTTATTATTACTTATGACCAGAGGTCTATATTTATACAAGTATTAGACCGTTTTATTTAGACCGTTATAAGAGAAAAGAAAATCATATTCCTAATAAGAACAGGAAATAGTACTTATCTTAAATACATATGGAAAAGGATAAACATCAAGTATAGATAAATGTAAACTCTCATTCGCCTAAGTCATTAGCGAATGGGCCGGATGGATAGCTGATGGGCCGGACGGTTTGGGCCTGATATGGGTCGATCACCACTTGGTTTATAACATTCCCCCTTGATCGACACATCCGGTTCAGAGCTTGTAACATGCTTAATATTGCCTCATTAAAACCTTTCCAGGAAAACCCAGTGGGACAAAACCATGGATAAGGAAAAAAGTACAACACATGAACTCCCCCTAACTTATACCCCCGTGTATGTTCTTCAAGTTGGCGCATGGACAATTTGATAGTTTAGCTTCATGGGCGCCAAGTCTTGAACTAGTCCTTTAATTGGCACTTCCCAAACTGATAGATAAATTTCATGGACGTATGGTTGGTGTAGACATGGTGAAGAAGTCGGCTGACATATCATATGACTGAACTTGTAGTCCTTTGAGCTTCTTGAACGTTGATGTAGGAATAGCTNAATTTAGGTTTTTGATATTTCAGATTTTCAAAACATCATAAAGGAAACGGATCATATAATTTAGATTTAGGGTTTCAATGCCCTTACTGATCAATCAATGTTCTAGCAACCCTAACAGCCATTGATCTATCAACTTAACAGGAAAACAATCTAACCAAAACTTAGTTCCATATGTTAGGGTTTCTATTATCCTAGATTAGGGTTCTTCAAATTTTAATGGTTCAGATCTTTATCAATCAACCAAATTCAGTGTAGGTTCTTTTAAGTTTCGAGTTTTACCTTTAGAAACTTATGGAGTGTAGATTTGGACCACCAAAGAGAGAAGGAGGCCGCGAGCTGATCGTTCTTCGAGTCGGGTCGCGGACGGGCTGCTTGCTTGGTCGGATCACGAACAGGGAAGAAGGAGAACGTCTGGTTTACTTGATCACGTCTAGAAAGAGTGTAGCAGAGCGTGACGGCGCGTCAGTGATCGGATCGACAAGCGGTTTGCAGCGTCTGATTCGTCTCGGTGAGAGCTTCAATTTGATATATTGCTCGTCATTTGGGTCCTCACGGTTTGGGAGAACAATCTCTTTGAAGTTCCGCCGGAATTAGGGTTTTTTGATATTCGGCTGAGTTTAAGGAATTTCGTGGGGGCTTAGGGTTAGAGGCTATCGTGCTGATAACGTGTTATAAAAGAGATACTGTGTAAGCTTATTATTACTCATGACCAGATGTTTATATTTATACAAGTATTAGACCGTCATAAGAGAAAATGAAATCATATTCCTAATAGGAATAGGAAATAGTACTTATCCTAAATACATATGGAAAAGGATAAACATCAAGTATAGATAAATGTAAACTTTCATTCGCCTAAGTCATTAGCGAATTGGCCGGATGGATAGCTGATGGGCCGGACGGTTTGGGCCTGATATGGGTCGATCACCACTTGGTTTATAACAGTTAGGTAGTATAAGAGAGATGAAGATGCACCGTAATGTTTATTAATTAGATTTAATAGAGTAGATTTTTTTTTGTCAACTAATAGAGTAGATAACGAAATATAATACATAGATGCATTGACGTTACTATTTAGGAAAATAGTTTAAGGATTGTGTAATATAAATGATGATTCTAGAGTGGGTCTAAATTTAAATGACAACCTTTGCACAATAGTTTAAGGATTTTGTAATATAAATGATGATTCTAGAGTGGCGTACCATTGTAAATAAGTTAAAAAATAAGAGCAAATCCTATGTATAGATTAGGGCTGAGCGAATAAACCGAGTCCGAAAATCCGAACCGAACCCGATCCGATAAAAATGAATCCGAACCGAACCGAACCCGGCATAAATACCGAATGGATCTTGTTTTATGGTATTTTGGATTATGGGTATTAACCGAACCCGAACCTAAATGGATACCCGATAGAACCTGAAACATTCAAAATTTTCAAAAAGAATTTGTACCAAACATGATCTCAATTTCTAATATGTATTCAAAATATATTGAACATCTAAAATAATTATATATTATATGAAGATTGATGGTTGAAGGTTGAAGTTTTTAGATTTTGGTTTTGTTTTCATTGAATAATGTTTTCCATTTCATGAGAACTTGGTTTTCGTTTTATATTTTCATTTATTTGGTTTTTTTTCGATCAATAACTATGTTTACCTTTCACTTGATTTTGAATGATCACATTTAATGTTCCTTTCTTTTTTTTTGAACCGATTTTATTTATGTTTTGGTTTGGTTACAAAATAGGTACAAATCAAGTATTTTAAAATCGAAAAACCGATTTTACTTACCTTCTAGTTACAAAGTAGATATAAATCATGTACATTTAAACCGAAGAACCGATTGGGACCCAAACCCGAAAGTATATCAGGTTGTACCGGTTCTTTAAAGATTTACTATTCCAGATCCGAATCCGATAGAACCCGAACCGGTCCCGAACCAAATTTTCATGTAATCCGAATGAGGCTGATTTTGATAAATCAGAAAAAAAAATATAATGCCATTTACGAACGGCCGAGTTTTGAAAGACCTTCGACGCCACTGATTCTGGATAACCTGCACCCGAAACAAGAACAAATAAATCAACTACAAGAGATAGCAAATGCATGTGAACTCTTATTTATGCAACAAAGTTCGCAAAGTTAAACCTGAGAGATGGGTTACATTGTTGTGGCCTTGACTATTATTAATATGTTCTACCTGTCTAGAAAACCTTGTCCACAATCCATAGTAACTTGTATGAAGCTTTTCCCTGTTTTCTATCTATATCTTTTCGTCCATGCTTTTTCGTCAATCCATGTCCACAAACCGCATAGTGACATTGTTGTGATTTGCGTATGAAGGTCTTTTTCATGTCTATCTGGTTTGTGCAATACGCAATCTTGTCCATAGAATTTCATCTACAATTTTTTTTTGTCTACAACTTATTGTAACTTATACATAGAAGCTTCTCTCCATCTATGTCTTTTTGTCCATATATTTTTGGCAATCCATGTCCACATTTTTCTATCATATATTCTCTGTACATGTCAACATTTGTCCATTAACACATTTGTATCTATGTCCACACATTGTTTTGTATAAATGTTAAAATATATAAATATATATAGATGAAAATGGATCTTAAAATGTAAAGAAATTTTTATATAATTTATTGTAACAGTTATATTTATTTTATATATCTACAATTTTAAGAAAAAGCAAATGCAAACAGAAGGTAAAAGGAACAATAATAACATAAAATATAAAATAAGTAAAAAAAGTCAATTATATGTTTTGTTTTTACATTGGCATCTCTTTTTCAAAATGGTACTCTTTTGATCTCAGTCATTGGATTGGTAAAAATTTATATATCTATGGTTTAGATTAAAGCTCGAGATTCTTAAAACTCAAATATCTATAACCAACCAAAACGCTCACGTTTATTGCATGCCAGCGAAACTTTATTCATTTAGTTACTTCTTAGCTCTTAAGTGTTGTTGTCTTTGTCATTCTTTGGAGATGGGGTATTTTTGTCAAAAAACCACATCGGTTTCGGTGAATGTCTCAAGCACTAAGGGCTTATTTAGTAAGAAAGAAAAAATGACTAATAGTGTAATGCACTCTTAGTTAAAGAACATGTTTAATTTTTCTATATATTATACTAACAATTAGGGGTGGGTGTTTGGGTGACACATTTGGATCGGATATTTTGAATTTTCGGTTATTTCCGTATAGAATGATATAGAAGTATATAACCCATTCAAATATTTCTATACTTTTGATCGAGTTCGGGCATTTTTAGTTTGAGTTCGGTTATTTCGGATCGGGTTCAGATATTGATATTTTGTAAAAAAAAAAAAAATTCATTTTTAGGTTTATTCTATTTAAAAGTATAGATTTCACTTAACTGATTTTTTTTATTTTTTAATAGATTGAATGATTGATAGATTTGGAGATAACATTTCAAAAATAAAAAATAATGATGACTTGAAATATTTAGTAAGTTTCACTTGAAATTAATTGTGACATGGATATATTTACAATGATGATATGACTTGAAATTAATTGTGACATAGACATTTACATTTAAAATTGATTTACATTTTTAGTAAGCTTTTTAGAATATAGTAATAACTCATATATCATCATTAATATAACAATAAATAATATGATAGTAGAAATAGAAATAAAATATTACTTTACAATTTATGAAATTGTGTAATTATATAATTTTTATTACTATACAATTCTTTAAAATTTATGCATTTTTAGTATCTACAAATTTTACGAATGTCTACAAATTTTACGAATATTATGTTACGTTTTGATAGTTATATATCTAAAAACTCTCTTAATTTTATAGAATTTGATTTACCAAAAATAAACAGATGAAAAATATTTTCAAGATTATAATATTAAATACATATATATATATATTACAAAATATAATTTTAAATAAAAATATTTATTTTATCTTAATTTTTATACAAATATCCGAATCTGTTTTAGATACATTTGTTATTTAGATATTTTTAGGTTCCTATACATCAGAACCGAACTCATCGAGACCCAGATGACTCAACTCAAAACCCACACATAAATTTATTATATTCAAGCGGAGCCTAATTTTTTTTTAAAACACGATATCCGAAAAAAATAACCCGTACCAAAATGGATAGTTAATGTTCATACCTAACTGGTTTTATAAACTAATAAAAAAGACTCTTTCTATGTGTTTGGCTAAATTAAGTAAAATACAAAAAATATATTTAGTAAAATAATTATATGGAGAAAAAATTAAGTGACAAAAAATTAAGTGACAATAAATGTAATACAATTTTATAATTTTGATTTAAGTTATTATTTTATTCATAAAAACATGTCTTTGAATTATGTTTTTGGCTACGTAATTTTCTACTGGTTGAAACTAAAATTAAAAGAAAATTAGTAAAACAGACTAAATCGAACGTTTAACCATATGCAAAACCCAGTATTTTACATTTTTTTATTTTATAATTTACACAAAGTTAATGTGGATTAACTAATAAAATAAAAATGTGCACTATTATTATTATGGTAATATAATTAATGATGTGATGTATTGTTAAACTAATATAATTAATAAAATTGTTAAACTGAATGAAATATGGAAAGATAATCAATGAAATTATATTAATGAAATTATAAAAAATGACATTATACTTTTTTTTATAGTGTTATCTATGTTCAAAACAATTCTCATTAATGCTGATATCCATGTTTCCAACCAGTACGAAAAAATACTATGGTTTTAATAATATAGACTAGACATTGATCCACGTACCCGCTCGGGTGTATTTTTCAAAAACATGTCGCTATTTGTTTTTCATGTCACTATTAGGACTGGGCAAAAAAAACCGAATACAAACCGATCCCGATCTGAGAAAGTGGTACAAACCTGAACCAAATTTGATTAAATATCTGAATTATTAAAAAAATTGGTATTTAGAGTACCAAAACCGAATCTGATTTAACCGAAGTATTTCGGGTACCAGAATATATCCGACATAGATTTATATACTTATATATATATATATATAATTATTTTTAGATTTAATGTATGTAAAAACATCCAGAATATATATGATACTTTTAAGTTGATTTAAATACTTGAAAATATATACAAATAGTCAAAAGTAAATATCTAAAATAGTTAAAATATACTCAAAACACCAAAAATACTTAAAATAATTATTAATTCTCTATACAAATATTTAAACCAAACCAAAATTTATATGCTAAGTTTTGGTATTCTAACGTATGTTTTTCAAATTTATATGTAATATATTATTCCGTTTATATATTTTGAGAAATTTAAAGTATATAATAAATTTTAAAAATAATTTAAATAGGCTATCAGAACCCGAATCCGCAAAGATCCAAACCGAACCCGAACCAAAATGTATAAATATTTGAATGGGACTGGAATTTTTTATCCCGAAAACCTGAAACCCAAACAGGCCCGAACGAACCCGAATGGGTCCCCGAACGCCCACCCCTAGTCACTATTATATATCATATATATGTCGTCATATAAATAATCGTATTATTTAAGTACCATCATATAAGTAATCATATAATTAATAGTATTGTATATGTATCATCATAAAAATAATCACATATATTATATTTTTTAAACTTAATGTGAAATATAAAAACCATAATTTAAGTTGGACTTTGAAATTGAGCTTTGTATTGTATTTTTCTTTTATATTGAAAACATTTTTTATAATGGTTACTGGAATTTTTTAGTAATATATATATATATTTAATAAATTTTTGATATAAATCAATTTTATAATATTATTTTGATTTGAAATATGTATATAAAATTTAAATTTTGTTTTATGATTATTTTAAACAAAAGATGTTTTTAGATAATTGATTGGGCCAAGTGATTTTAGTATTCTTGCATAGGCACAGAGTTCAAGACAGCCGCACAACTTGCATCTCCGCCAGAATGAAGGTCTCTTTCCGGTGCAGCTCCTCCTGTCCTAATCACGAGCCTCTCTTCCGCTGCTGATGACGTTTCGTGATGTTAGGAGTTTTCAAGGCTCCTAAGACAAATGTTGTAGTATAAATGATTGTCGAACCAGTTCTGAGAGATAAGAAAGTACCGAGAATGCAAGTACTCACTTAATCTAAGTGCAACCAATGATTTAAAAGGGTTTTAAGCTATGACTAAAACTAGAAAGCAATAACAGAATGATACTTTCTTGACTAATGGAAAAGAGAACTCATGGGCATAGGGATTACCCCTTGGGTGATTAAGTATCGAACTAATGATGACAAATGATCAATCAAACTATCAACCTTAAGCCTAGACACAATTCTAAGCAAGCTCTATGTCTAGGTGAATGCTCATTTGCTAACATATCTCAAACATCAAATGTCTTTGGTTGAATAATATGAAAGCAATCATTACTAACAAGTCTATTAGCTATCTTAGCATCTTTAACAACAAATGTCTTTGGCAAAGTATACTAAAAGCCTAGGAGAGTTGTCTCAGGCATTTCATCAAACACCTTTCGGGTGGGAAATGCCTATTGATCAACTTTTGAGTGGCCAACTCAGAAGATGCATTAAGAGTACTCTACTAGCNAACGTCCAAAATAAATTGCAAAAAGGTCCTCGGGAAATCATGATTTTCGGCAGCAAAGTAACGCGGAGCGACCTCGGCACGTCGCTGCGAGAGGTCGCTCCCGGGTCGTTTCTTCGCGAGCGACCTGGCTGTGTCGCTCCGAAGACGTCGCTCCCGGGTCGTCTCCTCGCGAGCGACCTGGCTGTGTCGCTCTGAGGACGTCGCTCCAGGCTTCGTTGGGTGTCGTCTCGCCATGGAAACGCGAGCGACCTTGGATCGTCGCTCTGGCAAGTCGCTCTGGGAGGGGTGTCTCGCGATAAAAACGCGAGCGACCTCTCTACGTCGCTCTGTCAAGGTCGCTCCGGGATGTGTGCCACAGCGACTTCACGGCGTCGCTCCGGTGAGGTCGCTCTGGTGCGCTGTTCGTCCGTTGATCGCTTTAAACACTTCTTTTGAGCTCCAAATGTACCCAAATGTCTCCAAGAACTCCATGTGGTACTCCAATACCAGATAAGGACTCATGTATGTAAAATGCAACCTAAACATGGCTAAATCCTAATCTATATGATCAAAATGCACATGGGTGAATGGATAAAACATTAGAAATATGCAAGATATCATTTCGCTCACCATCCCGAAGCTCTCCCTCTTCTCATCCAATGGATTCCTCTGCAACTGTCCCATTTAGTTCTCTTCCCCTGCCGCCTGAACCACCAGATCCGGATCTCGTCGTGGTGTTTCCGATAAATCCTCCAGACCCTCCACCGGTTCTGCTGGTTTGTCCCTTTCTCCGCCAGATCTCGCCGTCTTACACCGATCCTCTCAATGAAAAGGAAATTGAATCTCTTATGCCATGGGAGCTCTGCTCTTCAACTGGTTGCTTGCTCAAGCCTCTCTGCTCAGATGTCGATGTGCTATCCACTCAGCCTGCTTTGTTGCATCTTTTGCTGGCTGGAATTTCTCCCTCCGGAGCTCTCAACTCTGGCCGGAGTTACTCCTCCTTTTGACATTATCCCGTTTCAAAGCCGATAATTATTACCTCTTGTGGGGAACATGTTTTGTTAAAGTCAGCCTTAAGGGCATCAACGATTTATCATCAAGAGTCGTGTGTGGTTTCCTTATCTTTTGCAAGATTATTGGTATCAATAGCTGAGTGCAAGCTGACTTCTCTTCAGTACTCATCTCTTCAAAGTCTCGAGGACTGGGCTTGGAAGGTTGAAATATTGGTGGTGATTTTCTCTCTGTTTGCAGCACTTAATACCTCAATGCAACATTTTGAAGTGGAGCTCTCTACTGCTTTATGCAGTTCTCAGCCAAGGCCTATCTTCTCTTGCTTCAAGCTCTCGCTAGGTACGATGTTCTAAATTTGCTGGAGTGAGTCACGATTGTTCGATCCTTGCCTCCTAGTAGATCTTAGTTATCTCAGTAGGAACCCCATTTTACTTCGGAATGAAGAGGTTTTGCTATCTTGGATTAGCTCTGTACCTCATTTTGAGGATGTTACACTCCCTTTGAGTTTCAGGTTGAAGCTCTCTTTACCTCAGTATGAGGAAGTTACTCGTTGTGATACTACTTTGTTACCTCAGTGTGAGGATTTTATTTGGACTGCTGTCTCTGTGGCCATGGTTTCACTTATCTCAGGCGTGTCTAGGCCATGGTGGTTCTCCTCACAGCTCTCAGTCTCTTCAAAGAGGTGTTTGGTCGCCTTTGAGATTGTAGTTGGGTCTTTCTCAATTGGTTACTTTCAGATTTGTTCGGCGAATGGAATGTGGATGGAAACCCGTGTCCTCCATCGCTTATTGAGTAGAGTATGTGTGGGCTCTGGACACGTCGTCAAAGCGGTGATGATTCACAAAGCCTCTCAACCAGCAATATCAATTGGACTCTCACGACTTCAGATTCTTCCGGACTCAATCGCCCCCTTCTATGCCATGCGCTTAGGGTTGGACTTGAATGAGATTACAGGTTTCTTGAGCTTCAAAAACATTGTTCCTCTCTTCACTCCGTTATCATATGTTTATAATCTATGCACAACATTATGTTTACATGTTGCTTTTGCAAAAGGTGTTGTAGCCAGACTTTGTATTTCAAGTACTATGTTTTGAGTTGCATATGAAATGAAATTGTTGACAAAAAAAAGATAATTGATTGGGCCATTTTAGTATATTTTAAAACTGGCCGAGATAGTATAGTTTCTCATTATATAATGGATTTCCAATTCTTAATAACATAAGCCTTTATTTTTTTCTTTTCTTAATATACTGCTATTCATGTTTCCTAACAACAATATATTCATTTTTTTTTACTGCTATTCATGTTTTCAAACAGTCTCAAATATACTTCTAATTTTTTTAAGATAGATAGATGATATGAAATATGTATATAAAGTTTAAATTTTTTTATGATTATTTTAGACAAAAGTTGTTTTTAGGTTATTGATTGGGCCATTTTCGTATATTTGAAAGCTGACCGAGATATATAGTTTCTCATAATATACTGGATGTCTAATTTTTTTAATAATATAAGTCCATTAATTTTTTTTCTTAAATATACTAGTATCTATATTTTCAAACAATATTATATCATTTTTTATATTGTATCCATGTTTCCATACATTTTTAAAAGTACTTCTACTTTAACAAGATATATTTTTTTCTTAATATACTTTTATCCATATTTCCAAACAACATTATATATATTTTATGATATCCATGTTTCCAAACAGTACCAAAACATACTTCAATTTTAATAATATAAAGTAGATCTCGACCCGCACAACCGTGCGAGTTTTATTTTATATACTAAATCATTTTAGTTTATAAAACAAAATTTATCAATAAATTAATATAGTTTAGTATTATGTATTATCTAACTCTATTATACCTCTGTTTATGTGATTTATGATATTATTATTATAAAAAAAATTCAAATTTTGTATTCTTGTAACAAATTTTGTTTTGAAAACATAATTACGTAACAGTACTATTTTACATATTTTTTATTTCTAAATTTGAAATATATATAAAATTTAAATCAAATTGGACATACCGTTAAAAGCTAGATCAAATTGGTAATAGATAAAAAAAATTTGGGATACTGTTAAAAACATCAAATTTTTAACACTATAATATATTGTGCTTGTAAAATATTACGGTGCAATTAGTTAGTCTGTAATTCAGATTTGGTGTATATAATTTGTTTTATAAACACAATATACATATGGTGATTAATTAAACCCATTTGGTATAGTGTTCGTCGTTAGTCTAAGGAGTTAGTCAAAATTTGATTTATATTGCATGTTCAGAATAATAACAATAGGATACTATATTGATCCACATACTGGTTTGATAATGGTTTACATCCTGGCTATCTATAAATTGATTTTACAATTATAATGATTAAAAATTGGTCATGTTTACCATTCCGGTTTTGTAGGAGTTGTGGTAATATTAGTTGTGATATATTATTAAACAATGTTATTAGTAATAAATGAATGATAAATGATTTCTAATGAGAGTCCATTTTTTAAAAAAATCACGCATGAATCAAGGTTGTGACTTCTATTTTAATATATAAAATATTTTTTTTAATATACCGCTATTCATATTTTCAAACAATATTATATTCTTTTTATACCGATATTCATGTTTCCAAAATATTTCAATTTTAATAATATAAATGTGTGGCCTCTCTATATTTACCATATCCTCAAACTTCAATCCTTACAAATTTCGTGAGAGAATGACATCGGTTTACTCCACCCTAACCTACTGGCTCGTGAACCACCCCAAAATTTCCAACTTTACGTGGACCGAAGGTGAAACCTTTGGCTCCACCGTCTTCTTCGTCTCCCTTGTACTCTCCGTTTACCTCTCCGCCACATTCCTCCTCCGACATGCCATGGTTTCACTCCCCTCACTCGGTCCCCGCATTCTCAAACCAATCACAGCCGTCCACAGCCTCATCCTTTGCCTTCTCTCCCTAATAATGGCTATTGGTTGCACTCTCTCCATAACCTCAGACCCAACCCCACGTTTCTTCCATGCGATCTGTTTCCCAGTTGACGTGAAACCCAAAGGACCGTTATTCTTCTGGGCTCAAGTCTTCTACCTCTCGAAGATCCTCGAGTTTGGAGACACACTCCTCATCATACTCGGCAAATCATTCAGGCGACTCTCGTTCCTTCACGTGTACCATCATGCGACTGTGCTGTTCATGTGTTTCATCTGGCTCCGAACCCGCCAGTCCATGTTTCCCCTCGGAGTCCTGACGAATTCGACGGTTCATGTCATTATGTACGGCTACTACTTCCTGTGTGCCGTAGGATGTAGGCCAAGGTGGAAGAGGCTGGTGACGGATTTTCAGCTTGTGCAGTTTGTTTTCGGCTTCGGAATATTAGCTTTCATGCTTTCAGAGCATTATTTCGGGTCGGGTTGCTCCGGGATTTGGGGGATTTATTTTACAGCTGCGTTTAGTGCTTCGCTCATGGCTCTCTTCTTCAACTTCCGTTCCAAGAACTATGTGAAGAAGACAACCGAGATGATCAAATTGTCTTGAACTGTTTAGGCTCTCGATCTCTTCCTATTTGTTGGTACTGGAAAATGTTGGGATAGTTGAAATTGTTTTACTATGAATAAGATGACAAAACATATATTAAAATTTATGCAATTTTTTAATAAATCCTATCTATTAATATAGAAGTTACGACTTTGTTCATATGTGATTTTTCTTATTTAGACCATCTCTTAATTTTTTAAAAATTATTATAACAATGCTAATCTTTTTTGGTACAAATATATTGCATTATTTAGTTACCAATCCATTTAAAAAAAAAATAAGTATCGCTTAAAAATAGGGACTTACGTAATCAACTTATGAATCAAGCCCATTATTCAGTTACCAACCCATATAACAACTTTTATTTATCCTCACAGAAAAATATAAAAATAAAATTACATCATATATAAATATATGAGAATAATTCGTGAACGTACCCATGAGTTCAAAAATTCAGTATCAGAGAAATTATTTTATTTTACATACACACACAATATATATTATTCTACGTAGTATTCATACAAATTGTATATATGCTATCTTTCATGTTCCAAAATACATAACGAGTAACTGTATGTGTGCCAAAAATTATAAAAAGATTATAAACAAAACTCTGCTCTTTTTCTTAACAAGTTTCAGTTTGTGGCTGTAGAAAATGTAGATAGGTGCAACATTGAGCTAACGAGTCACTCTACTTCTTCTAAGTTCTAACCATTTGAATATACAACCGGATTATGTCAGGATTATATCAGTAGTTAAAATTGGTTGTCAAATATCATTTAAATACATATAACAATTTACTAATATGTATATATATATATATATATATTAAAATACATTTTCACTATATATTACGTTCAAATAATGTAAAATAGTTATATTACAATAATATGTTCAAATAAT
>QGKV02001507.1:34028786-34041813 GCA_003260655.2 Brassica cretica | reverse complement strand
TATATATATATATATATATTAAAATACATTTTCACTATATATTACGTTCAAATAATGTAAAATAGTTATATTACAATAATATGTTCAAATAATATCTACAACAAAATATAAAAAAAAACATAAAGTGATTAAATTAAAAAGAATCTATAAAACTATAAAATAATT
The DNA here is from genome assembly GCA_003260655.2 of Brassica cretica. Taxonomy (NCBI): domain Eukaryota; kingdom Viridiplantae; phylum Streptophyta; class Magnoliopsida; order Brassicales; family Brassicaceae; genus Brassica; species Brassica cretica. Next base: position 34,041,648 of record QGKV02001507.1, on the reverse strand, counting down.
TACAGAAACTAATTTTCATAGAAATATAATTCAGAAAACTTATTTAGTTATAAAAATATAATAAATAATTTTTATTTCATAATTTAGTGAATATATTTATTATACAAAACATTGTCAATAATAAGTTGAATATGTATTTTTAAGTTTTTTTGGTAAATGTTGCGAGTGATATAATAAGTTTGACATTAAAGCATATTGTAATCCATATAATAGGAGAAATGCATTATCTAAGAAACATGTGTATTTAAAAATATAGATGTACTAATATACAAAATCAACTAAATGGTAGGTTTTATAAGCAAATATACTGGAAACAATATCATGTACCTAAAAATTATCTTAATTTTATAGAATTTGATTTAACCAAAATAAATAGAAGAAAAATATTTTAAAGATTATAATATTAAATACATACATATATATTATAAAATATAATTTTAAATAAAAATATATATTTTATTTTTATTTTTACATATAATTAAATCAAAAACTAAAATTAAATATTGTAACTAAGTAATAAAATCTAAAAGTTAACAAAATTTTATTTTTAAATATATACTAGAGATTGACCCGCACGGGCATTGGTTCCTACATTTTTACACATTGATATTTGTTTTCCATGATTAGTGTTATATATTTTAGATTAGTCGTAATATAACTATTTGTATTCAAAAGACATGTACCGAATCATGTAATATGGTTATTTATGGTACAAATATCCGAACCAGTTTCAGATAAATTGGTTATTTAGATATTTTTAGTTTCATATACATCTGAACCGAACTCATCGAGACTCGGAAGGACTCAACTCAAAACCCACACATAAATTTATAATATTCAAGCCGGGCCTAATTAAAAAAAATGAAACCGGAAAAAAATGATATATACCTAAATGGATTGTCAATATTCATACCTAACGGATTTTATAAACTAATAAAAAAGACTATTTCTATGTGTTTAGGTAAATTAAGTGAAATACAGAGAATTTTTTATTTAGTAAAATAATCATATAGAGATAAAAATTAAGTGACAATAAATGTAATATATTTTTATTATTTTGATTTAAGTTATTATTTTATTCACAAAAACATGTCTTTGAATTACGTTTTTGGCTACATGATTTTCCACCGATTGAAACTAAAATAAAAAAAATTAGTAAAACAAACTAAACCAAACGTTTAACCATATGCAAAACCTAGTATTTTACATTTTTTATTTTATAATTGGCACAAAGTTAATGTTGATTAACTAATAAATAAAAATATGCACTATTATTATTATTATTATATAATTAATGATGTGATGTATTGTTAAAGTAAAAAAATTAATAAAATTGTTAAATTGAGTGAAATATGGAAAGACAATTAATGTAATTATATTAATAAAATTATTGAAATGACACTATACTTCTTTTTTATATGCTATTTATGTTTCCAAATAATTCTCATTTATACTATTATATATGTTTCCAACCAAAGAAAAAATACTTTTGTTTTAATAATATAAATGTTTTGAAATATGCGTATAAAGTTTAAATTTTGTTTTATGATTATTTTAGACAAAATCTGTTTGTAGGTTACTTATTAGGCAATTTTCGTATATTTTAAAGTTGTCCTAGATATTTAGTTTTTCATAATATAATGGATTTCTAATTTTTTTTAATAACATAAACTCATTAATTGTTTTTCTTAATAGACTGTATATTTATTTATAAACAATATTATATTGTTTTTTATATTGTATCCATGTTTCCATACATTTTCAAAGATAATTCTACTTTAATAAGATAGATTTTTTTATTAATTTACTGATATTCATATTTCCAAATAATATTATATTTTTTTCTATATTTCTCTTATCCATGTTTTCACACTGTACTTGAGTTTTAATTATACAGATAGATAGATATGCGGCCTCTCTCTATTTACCATATCCTCAAACTTCAATCCTTACAAACTTCGTGAGAGAATGGCATCGGTTTACTCCATCCTAACCTACTGGCTCGTGAACCACCCCAAGATTTCCAACTTTACGTGGACCGAAGGTGAAACGTTTGGCTCCACCGTCTTCTTCGTCTCCGTTGTACCTCTCCGCCACATTCCTCCTCCGACATGCCATGGTTTCACTCCCCTCACTCGGTCCCCGCATTCTCAAACCAATCACAGCCGTCCACAGCCTCATCCTTTGCCTTCTCTCCCTAATCATGGCTGTCGGTTGCACTCTCTCCATAACCTCAGACCCTACGTCACGTTTCTTCAACGCGATTTGTTTTCCTGTGGACATGAAGCCCAGCGGGCCACTCTTTTTCTGGGCTCAAGTTTTCTACCTCTCGAAGATCCTTGAGTTTGGAGACACACTCCTCATCATACTTGGCAAATCATTCAGGCGACTCTCGTTCCTTCACGTCTACCATCATGTGACTGTATTGATCCTGTGTTTCATCTGGCTCCGAACCCGCCAGTCCATGTTTCCCGTCGGAGTCGTGACGAATTCTACGGTTCATGTCATTATGTACGGCTACTTCTTCCTGTGTGCCGTAGGATGTAGGCCGAGATGGAAGAGGCTGGTGACGGATTTTCAGCTTGTGCAGTTTGTTTTCGGCTTCGGAATATTAGCTTTGATGTTGTCACAGCATTATTTCGGGTCGGGTTGCTCCGGGATTTGGGGAAGTTATTTTACAGCTGCGTTTAATGCTTCGCTCTTGGCTCTCTTCTTCAACTTCCGTTCCAAGAACTATGTGAAGAAGACAACGGAGATTATCAAATTGTCTTGAACTGTTTAGACTCTCGATCTCTTCCTATTTGTTGTTACTGGAAAATGTTGGGATAGTTGAAATTGTTTTACTATGAATAAGATGACAAAACATATATTAAAATGTCACATAAATCATGAAATGACTTCTTTCTATGATAGCATTCGACAACCAACGATTCTTTAAGTGTGACTAATCAAATGGCTGCTTGGGTGCTCTGGACTCTTTGTACTAGCCGGAACAAATTAGTGTTCAATGCGGTGGCTACTGTAAAGAAACCACCACTACAAGAAAACATTGAGTTTGCAACTACAATATTAGTCACTAAATGGTTGTAAATAAGAATTTCGTAACTCATTTGCAACTACCTTATACGGTTAGAAAAGCTTCGTCGCAAATAGAAATGGTTGCAAATCCGTTAATAATTTGCAACTAATTTGCAACTACGAAAATTAGTGGTACATTAGCCACTATACAACAACTCGAAAAAAGGTTGCAAATATTTATATTGTTGTTACCAATTAGCAACTAATTTATTTCACAAAATGTTTATCGCTAATTAGCTACTACTTTGGTTAATGCAGTCCTAATTTAGTCACAAATATTAGTAACATATAAGCAACTGTATAATATTAGGTAGTCTCAATTAAGTCACAAAATATAGTGACTATTTTGCAACTGCANGCTGCTGTAGGTTAGCTCCCGTGGGGAGAGCTCCCTGTGTTATTTTCCAAAGAAACAATTGTAACTTGGGTGATACTCTTCCTGACCAGAGGAGTTTCTTCCAGTCAGGTACTAGTGCTACCGTTGGAGGATTCTGGTAATGCTCTACCGCCGCAAAATAGCCAGATCGTGTGGAGTATATTCCAGAATGTGCTCCCAACCAAGCATAACCATCCGACCCTCCTGTTATACCAGGTTTGAGAACTGTAATCTCATCAACCAACAGTGGGAAGACCTTTTCTATCAATGGGATATTCCACTCCTTAGTTTCCCGCGTTAACAGATCAGCCACAACCAAATCTTGATACTTTTCCGGGGGCGGTCCATAAGGTGTTTTTGGGCTAATCGTACTCAGCCAAGGAGATTTCCAAACACTAATGGTTTCTCCATTTCCAATCACTGCTCCCAGTTTCAAAACCAGTAGGTCTCTTCCTCCAATAATACCTCTCCAGCCATGGGAACAATCCTTAGGTAAAGTTACCGTGAGGAAGGATTTTTTCGTGCAGTATTTCCCTTTAGGTACTCGCGCTAGGAGACCTTTTGGTTTTGAGATTATTCTCCAAGCTTGCTTTGCTAGAAGGGCTGTATTGAAGAGTTGAATATCCCTTATTCCCAGCCCACCCATATCTTTGGGTTTTGTGATTCTATCCCAAGATACCCAACACATTTTCTTTTTGCCTTCAAGTGAATCCCACCAAAACCTTGTGAGTGCCGATTGAATTCGGTTACAGAGGCTGACTGGTAACTGGAAACACGTCATAGCATATGTTAGTATTGCTGAGAGGACAGCTTTTAGCATCACAAGTTTCCCTGCATTGGATAGATGGCGAGAAGACCAGCTACTAGCACGTTGTCGTATACGATCTACTATGCTTGTGAAAAGGTCTCTCTTCCGACGACCAAAATGTTCCGGCAGCCCCAAATATTTACCCATACCACCTTCTTGTTCGATCCCGAGGTAAGATTGGACACGGAGCTGTGTCTCCTGCAGGGTTTGCAAAGAGAAAGTGATAGAAGATTTGGTAGAGTTTATCATCTGTCCGGAAGCTGTCTCATACTTATGTAAAATAGCCTGCAGTGTATAACAACTTTCCTCATCCGTCTGTAAGAAGAACATCGTATCATCGGCGAAAAGCAAGTGATTGATCCTAGAGCCTTTGTAGCAACTCGTAATCCCGTCATACGTCCACTAGCCTGCGCTTTGTATAAACTATAATAGAAAGAAAGATGAGAAGACAAATAAAGAAAGGAAGAGATATGCTAACAAGAAAAAATAATAATATTAAGTATTAACAATAAAACAAAAAGATTGGATAATCTCAATAATAATAGCTGTAAAGAAATTGTAAAAGTGGACAAGACATTAATTATACAGCAAGAGATAAAACGAGGAAGAAAAAGATAGGTGTTGGACTCGATGTTCGAACACGGAAAGCTGAAGTAACTCAGGGCATCTTAACTAATTGTTCCATCAAAATAAATGGTGTCACCGAACTAGTTGCTCATAAATAATATTTGAAAAGTAGTCGGGGGCACGTGTCCCCGTTCCTACTACTGTAGATCCGCCCATACATTCGTTACGATGTTTACGTCCGCACGGCACACGTTATGCATAATAAACAAAATAAAATAAATTGATGATGCACATTCTTTACGATATAATTTTCCACGTTAATTCATATTAAAACACTAACAAATTAATGCATCAACCATCCCATGAGGCCACTGACAACTGTTTACGCTGAATCTTATTAATAAAAGAACATGTTCAATATATATATGTGGCCTCTCTCTATTTACCGTATCCTCAAACTTCAATCCTTACAAACTTTGTGAGAGAATGGCATCGGTTTACTCCATCCTAACCTACTGGCTCGTGAACCACCCCAACATTGCCAACTTTACGTGGACCGAAGGTGAAACCCTTGGCTCCACCGTGTTTTTCGTCTCTGTTGTAGTCTCCGTTTACCTTTCCGCCACATTCCTCCTCCGACATGCCATGGTTTCACTCCCCTCACTCAGTCCCCGCATTCTCAAACCAATCACAGCCGTCCACAGCCTCATCCTTTGCCTTCTCTCCCTAATCATGGCTGTCGGTTGCACTCTCTCCATAACCTCAGACCCTACGACACGTTTCTTCAACGCGATTTGTTTCCCAGTCCATGTTGAACCTAAAGGACCGGTTTTCTTCTGGGCTCAAGTCTTCTACCTCTCGAAGATCCTCGAGTTTGGAGACACACTCCTCATCATACTCGGCAAATCATTCAGGCGACTCTCGTTCCTTCACGTCTACCATCATGCGACTGTGCTGTTCATGTGTTTCATCTGGCTCCAAACTCGCCAGTCCATGTTTCCCCTCGGTCCTGACGAATTCTACGGTTCATGTCATTATGTACGGCTACTTCTTCCTGTGTGCCGTAAGATGTAGGCCAAGGTGGAAGAGGCTGGTGACGGATTTTCAGCTTGTGCAGTTTGTTTTCTGCTTCGGAATATTGGCCTTGATGCTCTCTCAACATTTTTTCGGGTCGGGTTGCTCCGGGATTTGGGGAATTTATTTTACCGCTGCGTTTAATTGTTCTCTCTTGGCTCTCTTCTTCAACTTCCGTTCCAAGAACTATGTGAAGAAGACAACCGAGATGATTAAATTGTCTTGAACTGTTTAGACTCTCGATCTCTTCCTATTTGTTGTTACTGGAAAATGTTGGGATAGTTTGAAATTGTTTTACTATGAATAAGATGACAAAACATGTATTAAAATGTCACATAAATCATGAAATGACTTCTTTCTATGATATACAGCATTCGCCAACCAACGTTTCTTTAAGTGACTAATCAAATATTTTAATTAATAATATCTCCAAATTATGTAGTGTATGAGTATCTACAATCGCACTCCCCATTTCTAGTTTGTAGTCCAGAATTTTTGGGAAGGCAGTAGTTGGTTTTTAGTTTTTTACATGACGGGTTGACAAATAATAAATTTCTTAATACATCATTACAAACTAACTCTCCATAGTCCATAATACAACAAGAAAATGAGGATAGATAAAATAGAATAAGAATAAAGAAACTCCTGCCAACCAATCTCTGAAGAAGCTTCATGTGTATGATTTGCTGGATCCATTCACTAACCAAAATTTTGGGATGCATTGTGATTTTCATTTCGAAGTTTTAAATTATTCTATGTTGAATCTTGACTTTGGGATGAATTGGTCAGGTGTTAGCCAGAGAGACAACGTCGCTGCAAGCAAGAGAGTAGATATTATAGTAGAGACAATGGAGCTGATGCGAGGGTGGGATTCACTAATGAATAATCAATCCTTAATATGACGGCGTTAAACAGAACATTTAGTAAATCACTACTAAATCCTTACTTTGGCCCAACCCAACACAAAATTCACTAAAGCCTTGACTGTTCATAGTTATTATAAAAAAGATCAAAACAATTATCAAGATTTTAGAAAAAATAGATTCTATAAATTTTGAAGAAACAAGTACCCATTTATGAACATGCCTAAATGTAGAGAAGTTTTAATTTGAGAGTGTTGTTTATTTTGGAACAGCAATAAGAGAGTTGGTGTTTGACTTCAACATATATCTTACCAACTTTAATAGAACTAAAATGGTAAATTTGTTTGTTACTTTATTATAGGCATGAGTTCATCTTTGACTTGTTGTTCTATTGTTTTTCGAATTTCATATTACTGTTGAAATCCAATCCATCACCTAAATTCCACATCAACGAAGAAGGTTCTACGTGAATTTTGAAAATACATTAAAAAAGCACTACACTAAAATAGTTTGGTTTTGGTTTATTCCAATAACAGTTGATGAACACATGTACACACAGCTTTTGGTCTTAATTTTCCACTTACTTATGCAAATTTGGTTTCGACTTCCATTTACAGATGTTGTATCATCCTTATTCGTATGAAATCTTTTTCTTCTGATGTATAAACTATAAACTCTTCTTTGACTAATAACTTGTTGGCTTCATAACTACTTATGCAACTCGAACATTTTATATATTAATCTACAATATTACATATTTGACTTCGCATTAAACATATATAAACGACCACGTAATTAGGACCAAGAAAATGGTAGAAGATCTCATATTCAACCATGTTCGTAACTATATTTTAATCATCATGCAAGAGAAAGTGGTTTAGTAAGATAAATCACTCACTTACGACAGTTAAAATAATGTTAAAATACACTAATTTATTATATGATGAGCTTTGGGCAAAGCTTCCCTTGTTCTTTGTTGACTTGTCAACAAAGATACGAGACTCCAAAACGCACGAGTGGGTTGTTTGACTAACTCAAGAGCTATTTGACTAATTTGACCGGATGATACGTCCAATTTAATATTATCTTATACCAGTCAAAATCTAACAAACAATCTTGATGTTCCTGGTTTCTCTTAGAGATACAATATGTATAACTATTCATTAAATAATGCTCCCTAACATGTTAAGTCCTATATGGAAATTGTTGAGTCTTGTTATCTTCATGTGTGTTGGTATATAAACTTGAACTACATGGGCTTATGTACTTTATATGGAAATGATTTGCTGGATTATTAATTATTTAGATTAGTAAATTGCTTATTACGATTTTGATGGATTATTATATAGTAAGCCCAGTAGAGAAAACAATTCACACATCTTATTGACGTTTTCACACTTTCATGATTATTGTTTATAATTTTATTGTTGTTGATAGCCATCGTACATAACAAGCCCCTTTTTAAGTTGGGGCAAAATTATGTATGATAATAAAAAGCGAAAGAAGTAAAGCAGTTTTATGTGACAAAACTGTGTTTGACGACAAAAATGTATGTCTTTAAACAAACATCATGTTTCCTTTGTGAAGCATTAAGAGAAAAGATGAACGAAAAAGAAAAATAATTAAAAAGGAACTTGTGTTCTCCACTTTGGAGGATACCACGCATTGCTTATAATATAAGTTTGAAGCTTCTTAATTGTAATCCTAAATATTACTCTATGTTCCCTATTAGGTTGGTTTTCATTCATATTATATATAACCATTAGGAAACGTGGGTGAATTCATATAATAAAACATATGAAGTAAACTGAGATTAATAGTTAGTATTATAGCATCTTTAACCCTGGCTCTAAGCCTTGGGTTCTAAAAAAAAAAATATTAAAAAATCGGTAGGTTCCACACCATTTTAAAAGCTGGTTTCTTCCTCCTCGTACGTACGAGGCGGGTTTTGAAGAGTTTGTGGTTTGTTCGCGGATCCCACCACTTGGTTCTCTATTTATTTTATTAAAAAAAAAATCCTAAGAACCTAATTTAAAGAGGCAGAGCGTTAATGATGCTCTTAGAAGCTTGCAACAAGAAGCTTCACAAATACAGTACATGTTTTACGTAATGCATACCAACTCTTTACGATACTATAAGCCATCGTAATATCCTATATCCTCAACAAAAAAAAGGAGCAATATATTGCTCCGGTCATCTTTTTGTGGATGGGTTGCTGTTCAGGTAAGAATATACAAATTATATCAACACGACAAGTCGGACAGCTAGTGCACAAATCTAAAAATATACTCATTCCGTTCCCGAAAATAAGATTTTCTAGAGTATTCATGCTAATTAAGAATTTGATAAATGTTTATAATTTAATAATTTTATTATACACATTCCAATAAGTTTCCACCAGTAAAATTTAATCTATTTGTAACTTTATTATACACATTCCAATAACTTTCCACCAATAAAATTTAATCAATTCAAATATTTTCAATTAATGTTTCTCAAAAGTATAAAAAATTCCTTAACAATATAGAAAATCTATTTTTGTGCAACAAAAAAATAATTTTAAAAATCTTATTTTCGAAAACGGTTTTCGGAGGGAGTACATGACAAACTGGTCATTCCTTTTGTATGTTATTTATTTCAAAAAAATAATCTATTTATCAAAAAGAAATTATACAGAGTTTGTCGTGTAGCAATTTTCCCTCTATACTAAACTAGTGTTATAAACTAAAACATAAAGGATTTGGAATATAATGTTAGAGCAACCGGATTTGAAATATATTGAATGTGAATCCAGGGATAGTTGTGTATTTCAAATAGCAATAATAAAATGTTTAAAAGAAGAAGTACGTATAGTTTTGTTCAAAGTAGGTAGTATAATTGTCAAAACGAGTCGTTTATATAGTCCACTTCATATCAATTGATAATGGAGTTTTACTTCCGTTACACCTTACATTTTTTCAACACAATTGTTAAATTAATTGTTGTTAATAAAACTTCTTATTTTGCGGCCTTTATTCAACTGAGTCATATTCTAATCTTTATAAGCGTGACTAGCGGAGGGTCGGAGGGACCGCCGCCGCTCGCCCTCACCAGCCTGGTTACCGGAGCTAGTCCTTATGCAGATTGTCTGTCTCCTACCGTTCCTTGAAGACAAAACCAGTTGTAACCGAAGCTTATGATACAGGGGTTCCTGTCCTTTTTGCTGCTTGCGATTTTAGTATCAGTAGGTTGAGACGTTGTTTGAAGTTCACGGCTGGATCTAAGAAGCAATCACCCCGCCTATTGAAATCTTAACCAATAAGTTATTTCCGAACTCAGCAGCGAGAATGCAGAGAAGGATATCTGTAGCTGATAAGGGGAAACAAATCTGTACATAGGACTATCAGGCGCCTCGTACGGCTCGGGTTCGAGCTGAACTCCCGGAGAACACTGAGCTTATCAACAAGTGNGGGAGTATTCGGTCAAGTCAGGATATTTTACTGCCATGGCAGAAGTAACAGATGAGATCCTAGAAGGAGAGCCTACCCCGGAGTTTGATTGGAAGAAGACGGTTTGGAATTTGGCAGTGGCCCCGAAGGTGAAGATGTTTATGTGGAAGTGTCTGAGGGGAATCCTCCCGGTAGGAGAGAGACTGCTGGCCCGACATATAAACATCAACCCCGCCTGTAAGCGGTGCGCGAACTCAGAATCTATCAATCATCTTATTTTCCATTGTCCGTTTGCTCGGGAAGTGTGGGATCTCGCTTCTCTCGACGGACGGTTTGAAATTAGCGGATTGACAGATTTGAGAGCTGACTGGACTGAGTTCCAGGCGCAGAAGTGCCTCCCCCCAACATGTTTATCTTCCTCCCCGATTGTTCCTTGGATTATATGGGGCATGTGGAAAGCACGGAACAGGTATGTCTTTGAGAACTTCGCTGGGACTCCAGCAGACATACTATCGCAGGCAATAGTTGCGGCAAAAGAGTGGGCCTCAGCGCAGGAGAAGAAAGCTAAATGTAGCCAAAAGAGCCCAGAGCAGACGTCTCGTGCGCTTGGTACGATAGCTCGGTCGGACGCTGCGTGGTCAGAGACCACAAAGAATGCAGGGCTAGGGTGGACGGTAACATCGCTTGAACAGAGGACCATGCTAAAGAAAGGGATTGGTTTTACTCCCTCAGCCCTAGTTACAGAAGGCTTAGCGCTGAAGGAAGCGGTAGCTACTTGCAGCTCCCATGGAGTGAAGGAAGCAGTGTTTGAATCGGATTCGAGCCAGCTGATTTCGGCTGTCAATGGTGATAACCCCCCGTTGGAGCTGTATGGAATTGTGGAAGATATCCGCATTATTGCTAGTGCTTTTAATGATGTTGTATTTGGTTGGATCTCAAGAAAGAGGAATGAGGAGGCTGATTTACTGGCCCAAAATGCCTTAAGATTGTATGAACAAGAGGTGGTTGTGGCTTTAATGCCTCCACCAAACTAGAGTTATGAATGAATGTTAGTTGGTGACAAAAAAAAGCGTGACTAGCGGAGATTTTTCATCTTGGTTCATCTAGATTTATGGTTAATAATGTCTATCCTTTTTTATAATTATCATCCTGAAAATCTGTAAGATTATTCGTGTTTTTACCTAGAAAATTTATTAGACATGCGACTTGTTATTTGTTAACTTAGTCTAAGTATGATGAATTGTTAGTCGTCTAATACTATGAATTTTTGTAAAAAGAAAACTAGTCGTCGTGCAAAGATATTGTTCATTCTTCAAAAATGAGCGGAGAGATGACATACTACTAGTTAGTCCTATCTATTTTTGGACTTTCAGTAATATCTGATTTTATTTTGTTTTTGGCGTACATAAATGTTCAAAAATATATAATAAATAATGAATGGAAGGGCTGTCATTGTTCAGGGAGGACTTTGTATGCTTAAAGGGCCATTGAATCTAGACTTCAAACTACTTATCGCATGTCTCATTCAGACCGAATTTTATAAACCTCAGAGATGTTAGAAAAAGAAGAAGAAAAAACATTATAAATCTAAAATTTATCGAAATCAACAGTTTGTATCCTACTTATCGTTTATTTCTCTATTAAGATCACATTTCTTAAAGAAAGTCTAAAACAGTCAGAGCTTCAAATCAAAACTAATCCATATGATTGATTGTAAATACATCATAATACATTAGTTATAACTAAAATGCACAATTAAGATGCTAACCTATCTACTAAACGTCTGGATTAGCTGAATACCGATATGAGTCATCGGCATATATTTGTATTTTAGATTCAAAAGCAAAGAAGATGTAAAAGCACTTAGTAATATTTTCTTAATTTGTACCTATACATTTCTGGAACAATATCATCATCGCCTGTCGTCATTTTCATATGCATTTTCAAGTGTAATCATTTCAGATTAATCTTATCCATTAAACCATTTTCGTGCGTTGTTATAGATTACTTTAAATAAGTTATGTATATGTGACGGGTAAAATTATATGCAAAAGTGGTCCTGAAAACACACATGCCCTGGCATTAACCAATACACGTAAGCTTATTCAAGATTTGGAACGACAAAACCTATTATATAATGATTTAGTGAAAGATGGCCTGTTGTCCGTGGGTTCTGTTTCATTAACAAAAAAAAAATTATTTTTCGGATATGTTTTAAATATTGCAGCTAAACCTACTTACTCCAAAATAAACTCAAGATATTTGGCATATATGACGAAAAATTATGGTTCCATGGATAGCAAACCAGCTAACACAAAGATAATTTGTATGCGAAAATCAACGGAAGACAACGATAAAAGATATATATTATGCATGGATGATATAACCAATACATTTCTTCAAAAAAGATATAACCAATACATTTTAAAATAAATTATCTAATATTTCACCATTTTTATTCTAGTTTTGTTTTAAAGACATCTTTTTCATTCTTTTTCAGAATTTGCAGTTTGATCTGTTCACATTGTTTCGGTTTTGTGGAAATACATACGTATTTACTAAGATTCAATTTCTTGGACTTGTTTACGACATTCGTGACCACATAACATGTTAAATTGCGGCGAAACTTATAAAATTAAGCCTCAGTTTCAAAAAAAAAAAAAAAAAA
>QGKV02001507.1:33988250-34028687 GCA_003260655.2 Brassica cretica | reverse complement strand
AAAAAAAAAAAAAAAAAAACTTATAAAGAAAAAGTGTAATTTTCTCATATTATTATATAAGACAAAATACCAGTATACATGAATACATGGATGTATGCGAGCGTGTGTGATGTGGTTCTAGGTGGTTCCTTTGGATTTGTGCCTACTAATGATGCCCACAAATATTCTTTGGCACATTGTTTATTGTTTCACAATTTGGCCTAATCACATAACTTATGAAAACCAAGTATACTTTATTACCTCTTTATTTTATTTATTTTCATTAACAGATTACGATATCAACCAACTAATCTAATTAGAGTTCACGAAGAAAAATATTTATTTCAGTATTTGGCACATTGTTTATTGATTCACAATTTGGCCTAATCACATAACTTATGAAAACCAAGTATACATTATTAACTCTTTATTTTAATTATTTTCATTAATTTAATGATGAAAATAAATAATGTAATTAGAGTTTACCAAAAAAAGATGTATTTCAGTATTTGGCACATTGTTTATTGATTCACAATTTGGCCTAATCACATAACTTATGAAAACCAAGTATACATTATTAACTCTTTATTTTAATTATTATTATTAGTTTAATGAATTATCGTTTATCAAGTCTTAACAATACTAAATATAGAAGCTATTAAATCTAAACATATCAGATATCTAAAGAGTAATTTTCAATATAAGAATGTGGTTTCCTAAAAGAAAGACATGCATGCGTGGATCTAAGACAAATCATTTCTCCATATATACATGTGTTTATTATATTATGTGTTTTATAATTGTGAGTGTGTATCAAGTCATTTACACTTCGCTCACTTTATAGTGACAACACGTGATGTCCGTGCCACCTAAATATTGTCTTCTTGTCAATGTGAAAGTCCATCAAATTCGGAATGTGCATATACTAGATATTCTTGTTTGATTTTTGTGGTAGTGAAGGTTTGGGGATACTATAATGTTCAATTTTTTTTTGAAACTATATAATGTTCAATTTCGTGATGTATGGTTTCCACTTGGTTGAAGTTTAGGATAATACCAACGATGACAAGTAAACATACATTATCTTAGCGATCGTGTATCTATATTAGAGGTCGGTTGCAACCTTGCGCACGCACTCCAAGCTAAGTTAATTCAATCCGTGTAACTTAGTTGGATCTTTAACAAAGAAAACCAAGGCAAAACTTAGTTGGATTAGTGTTTGAGTAGATTACTTTTAGAAATGGGAATTTTAAATTATAAAAGTAATTAAGTCCCCTTGCCATATCTCAAAGACTTAAAAACATTGATTTTGATCAGCAAAACGATACTTTTAGAAATGGGAATTTTAATTTATAAAAAGTAATTAAGTCCCCTTGCCATATCTCAAAGACTTAAAAACATTGATTTTGATCAGCAAAATGAGTTCATATATTGCCAAGTTGACAATTTGATGCATTATTAATTAGTTCGGTATCGTTTACTAGTAGGTTTTGGATTTTGCATTTAAATGTACAAAAGGTATAGTGAATGATATTTAATTAATTACAGCAATTAAAAGTATCTGTTCAGCTAGGTCTCTGGTTAAAAAAAGGCTAATCAAAAGAGTAGGAACCGGACAATCGATATCCGTATGAAATGATCCATGTTCCTCGCCCGAGGTCAGCATTACCAAAAACTCAGTCTCAAATTTTAAGTCAGTCTCTTATGGTGGGTGATCTTATAAATCCCATTGATTGTTCCTGGAATGAGGATCTCCTGAATGAATATTTTCATCCAGATGATGTGAAGATTATTCGTGGTATAGCAGTTAGTAGAACACAACGGCCAAATACATATAGCTGGATGTTTACGGACTCTGGTAAATACTCGGTCAAATCAGGGTTTAGGACAGAATCCTTATACCCGGATCGGGGTCCACGAGTGTTAAGTTATGGACCTAATGTTAAACCCTTTTTGGCGCATTCTTGGAAACTAAAATATTCTCCGAAACTAAGACACTTTGTATGGCAAATTTTATCTGGGACACTACCAGTNAGGGGTTTCCACCGACAGATGGGAGTTGGCAGACATTGGGGTCCTCTCGAGTTTGCTACATTGATGGGGCGTGGAGAGAACATGATGCTTTTACAGGCCAGGGCTGGTATTGCCAGAAGATAAACTCAGAGGACGTAATGATGGGCGCAATGAACCTTCGACGTAGCCTATCACCTTTACATGCTGAATGTGAAGCTCTGATTTGGGCGATGGAGTGCATAAAGACCCTGCAGTTCTCAGATGTAGTATTTGTGACGGATTGTTCTCAATTGGTGAAGATGGTGTCCTCACCTGAAGAATGGTCGGCGTTCGCTACACACATGGAAGAATTCTGCCGAAGTAAGACTTTCTTCCCCAACTTCATGATCAGACATATCTCAAGGGCACAAAACACATTGGCGGACAAGCTTGCACGTGGTGCGAGGAGTTCTCCTTCAGCTATGCTATATGTCGATTCTTTACCTCCGGTTTGGTTATCTGAACCGGTGGCCCCGTAGGCTTCTAGTTTATTATGATGTCAAAAAAAAAAAAAAAATTAATTACAGCAATTTGTGTAGTTGCTTTGAGCGTGGCTGCGTGGCGTAATTTTGGTGGGTGGTCCTATTTTTAATAATTCTTGGTTAATTTGTGCAACGTTATATACGTTTGTTGGAATAAGTCATGCTACAGTAAATTGTTAAAGAAACATCAGCGACGTTTTTAAAAATAAATAATCCGCCATTATTTACGCTCTATAATCTGTGATCATATAGCTATAGCATTGGCCACTCGTTAAACAAACATCAATTATTTCTAAAAACTAGGTTGCTGATTTTTCCTATCTTGATTTGTTTTCTTTTCCTTTTGTTTTGGTATGAATGTTAAGATATCCTGAACTGTTTTCGGATTTGAAAAAGACTATAAATGAATTAGGGCTTAACTAAATCCATGCTTCAATAATATATGCATGTTAATTTGATGCAGATAAAATTGGCGTGTATATAATATGATAGAGTGACGGAATTATTTTACATATAGTTAGAATCTGGGGTATATTCTAAATCCATGGGCAGGCGTACATGTATATAAATTTATTTAATTTTTTTTGACAAAGAATATATACAATATGTGTATATTGCATGTATATTTCATTATTTGTATTTAATTTTATGAATTTTTTTTTTTTTTGCTAACATAATTTTATGAAATTCGCAGTCATCCAATTCAAATCGTGCATGAAGGTTTGAGAGCTTTCAAATACTTAAGTGACATTAACCAAAGTTCGCTCGGTGAAGTTATACATATCAACTTGTCCTTTTGATATATACACATTGAAAAAAACGAAGGTTCAAAATGGCATGTCCTCTTATTAATTACCATGAATTTTGGGTCCTCTTATTACCATGAATTTGGAGCTTTTATGGTCGGAATAGAAGTGGATAAATTTAAAATAAAATAAAAACTCTTCAGCGCAAACATAAATATTATATATTGCAACTTGTTTAAAATAATGAAAAACTCAATTCATATGTGGAAAATAAATACAAATTAGTTATCAACAAAATCAGAAAACAGAAACTCAGTACGCTACACACAGGGTTTCTTTTTTTTTAGAACTAAGTACTACACACAGAATTGGAAGTCAGCGGGTCAACTTTTAAAACTTAGTGCTTAATTAAGTGCTAAGTGATAATTAACCCTTTAATCCTCCAGAGTCTATTAACTGATATTTTAACTGGACGGCATCTTTCTCTATGTGTAGACTTTTAGCATCATTAATTAAAGACGACAACGTGTTTTTGCACAAAATTAACTATTCTGGAGCATGTTGTTCTTAAATACTACTACTACTACAAGTTGCTTCTTTTTGAACTTGAAATACAGGCTTTTATTGGCAGCTTTATTTAAGAATTAGTGTTCATTCTATCATCAGCGTTGCATAATATTTATAGCGGTTAGTTTTTTTGTTTTGCTAAGATTTTGTAGCGGTTAGGTTTAATCATATATGTATACGAAAAGATCAAACAATAATTAAAAAAAATTCGAATAACTTTCAAAGGAGAGAATAAACGATATGAATAGCGGAGCTAGCATACGTAGTATGTGAATTTTTGTAAAAAAAAACAAAATTTTACATGTGCTTCTTACATAAAGATTTAATGAATTTGGCTTATTGAAAAAAATGGCTTATTGATCCTTGTAAAATATATGTATTATCAGTTTAGCCTTGTAAAAAAAATATTATTATGCTTAGTTTATATTTTAATATACTGCAAGATTCTGTTTAATTATTATTACTCATATAATATATGCGTGTGTGTATGTAAGGAAGAAATGCCACATGTCTTCAAATATAATCTAAAACTAATTTTAGAAAAAAATGAAATAAAGTTTACAATACCAATCTTATTATAACACCATCATTCCATACTATAAAATTTACATATGTAAAAATTGTATCGACTAACGGCACGTGTTTCAATCATTGTAATTATAAAGTTTGAGGAATCAAAATTCAAAATGTAAAATCCCTCGTTAGTAAGCTAACTCATAATATTGCTTTTTTTTTTTAAACAAACTCATAATATTGCTTTAATGGTTGTAAAATTCGTACGATGGAACTTGGAAGCTTACCTTGCATAAGAGAATATTTATTCAGCCAAATGGACTATTCGTATTCGATAGTTTCCCTTTTTATACATCATGAATATATAACTTTTCTTTCAAAAAAGAATATATAACTTCAAAAAGGAATTTGAGTTTAAAAAAGTTTACAAACAGAATGGGGAGTATTTAAGATAATAATTAATAAATCAATAAACACAGTTCTTATATTACGGCTGTCTATTCCCCTCTTCGCACATGTTCCAAATAATTTTAAAAATAAAAGGAAAAATTGAAAACTATCATCTTTTCTCTTCTATAAAACCCACAACTTCTCTTTTTCTTGTGCATCCAAAACTCATCCTTTCTCTATCTACACATAACTCCAAAAAAATATATCAATTTCTCTCTCTCTCTCAAAACCACATAGAAAAAAGTAGAAAGACTCAATCGTTTTGCTCGAGGGTCTCTTCTGCTTGCATCAATGGATGAGAGAGGCAGAAGCTTGAAGAACAACAACATGGAAGAAGATATGGACCTGAAAAGAGGTCCATGGACCGCAGAAGAAGATTGTAAGCTCATAAATTACATTGCTACTAATGGAGAAGGTCGATGGAACTCGCTTTCTCGTTGCGCTGGTATGATTCATTTCACGTATATATACATGTTGGTGTTAAGAAAATACATGTATATATGTTCTACTTCTATGTGCATATTTTTGGCTAAAAGAGAAAGGACAAGTCACATAAATGATTTGTTCACTTTATGTTCAATCCTTTTCATGTTTCAGTGACCAACCATGTGTGATTGTGTTTTTTCTATGTTCTTTTAGATTGCCGACCTTTTCTATTTTTAAAAGAGAGTTTTTCAAAAAAAGAGAGTTTTTCAAAAAAAGAAAAAAATTCAGAAATGGTTTCTTCCTTTTATATGCATAGATGAATAGACCCTTCATAGGTATGAGTGAATGAAAAAGTGCATACCGATGTGTCTTTGTTTCACTCTTTTTATTATTTCTAAAAATCATTTCACTCAGCTAAGTAAAGTATTTGATTATTTGAGTGAGGTCTTTTAGTAATGGATTCAATTATCAACCATCTCAGTATTGAATAACATATCCAAGTTTGGTTATTAAAAAGGGGGTGAAAAAGAAAGAACTAATGCGAATTAATGATCATCATCTCTATGGGAAGAGCACTAACTCAATGGAAGAAAGCTTGCAAATAAAAAATACCCTTTAGGACCATTAGCATTTTGCATCATACTACGGTGCATTTCTATTTTGTTTGAGAACTTGATATAACTTTACTCAATATGAAACTTTTATTTAAATGAATTTCTTCCGTATGAAATCATGATACTATACTTATTATACATGACCAACTGGTTAATTAATGATCATATACATACTTTTACCAATTTCACAGGACTCCAACGCACTGGTAAAAGCTGTAGGCTACGGTGGTTAAACTATCTCCGCCCTGACGTCCGCCGTGGAAACATTACCCTCGAAGAACAACTCTTGATCCTCGAACTTCATTCCCGTTGGGGCAATCGGTACGTTTCAAATTCAAAATAATATAATACGTAATATTTTTATCGTTTCATGAGTTATACTTCTTTTCTACAGAAATTATTGTTTTATGTCTTTTCATACAAATAAAGTTAAAATTTTAAACAATTTAACGATCTCTTTTTAAGATAATTAAAACCGACTTCCAACTAAAAGTACACAAAATATTTTATTTGAAAGGATACTATCTGTATTTTACATATTTTCGTGTATCAAAATATATATGCTGTGATATTAAAAACGGAGAATAGATTAACTTATGTGGCGTTGTATATAGACATTTGTTAATGGATAAAACATATGATATTGAGATACCCTAATGAATAGCAATGTAATAGATGAACAAAAATAGTTTGATTGGCAATATATCATGTTTAAAACAGTGGATTTAATTTGTGTGCTTTTAAAATACAGATGGTCAAAAATCGCACAATATCTACCAGGAAGAACAGACAATGAGATTAAAAACTACTGGAGAACACGAGTGCAAAAACATGCAAAGCAGCTTAAATGCGATGTAAACAGTCAACAATTCAAAGACACAATGAAGTATTTGTGGATGCCTAGGCTCGTTGAGAGGATCCAATCCGCCTCTGCCTCCGCCGCAACCCTAACCAACGCTACCACAACAGGCTCAGCTGCCACGTCATCTTGCATCACAACCTCTAACAATCAATTCATGACGTATGATTACAACAACAATAGCATGGGACAACAATTTGGTGTAATGAACAACAACGATTATATCACGCCGGAAAATTCCAGCGTGGCATTGTCTCCTGTGTCAGACTTGACTGATTACTACAACGCTCCAAACCCGAACCCGGAATACCACTCGGGTCAAGTGGGGAATAGCTACTACCCGGATCAGAACTTGGTGGGTCCACAAATGTTACCGGATAATTATTTCGATTATTCTAGGTTACTAGACGAAGATGTACCGGCTATGCAGGAGCAGAGTAACCTTAACTGGTTTGAAAATATTAATGGAGCTGCTTCTTCTTCGGACAGTTTATGGGACATTGGAGAAAGTTATGAAGACTTCTGGTTTTTACAGCAGCAACAACAGTTCAACAATAATGGCAATTTCTGAATACAGTTAAAAAATTGTTCAAGTACTTAATTTAATTAACACGAAGTATACGTGTGAAAGGCATTTGTTCAATGTAATAATTAAAGAAAAGTAATGGGCTTATGATATTATCTTAGGATATATGATCAGCTTTTTTATTACAAGCTTGATCATATGTCATGGCGTTTTAAAAAATCGCTGAATTTGATTGGTTTTGTCTGTTTTGGGACTGTAATGATATTTTGTAGTTTATTCATAAATATAGATGCAATAATTGTATAACTTATTTTACAAAAACAAGTACTTGTTCGTCAGTGTGAGGGTATACTTTAAACAAATAACTGAAATTGTTTTCACACTATATTGAGTGATTTCCTCAATGGAAGCATAAACCAAATCATTATTCATTTAATTACTAATATAACGACGACGAAGCTCATAATTGGTTCCACCATGATTAATATTTAACCAAAGATATGACAGAAACAAACAAAACAAACACATCAGAAAGTATTGAAAAACGATATATAATAATTACTTTAGTACTATAAAATGGATAATCCAAGTAGTATTGCTTTTTAGGAACTATGTCTATAGGGCATGTATATGGAAAATAAAGTGTGTGTGAAAGCGTTTCTTTGGGTTCAAAAGAAGACATTAAAAAACTGAACGTTTTATTCTCAACACCACATGGCGAAAGCTCGTTGGCTGTTATCTAGGCTTTGAGTTTAAGGTGGACATTAAGAGGTTTATTCATTGAAAAGTTAAATGTTTGTTAAAATATTTGCTAAGTGATGATAAGCCACCACTAAATTCCAGAAGCCTTAGTTAATTATTGGAAAACCGCATTATTGTACGGACCGTTAAACCATTATCCACACAAACCCATGTCCTTACTCTGCAACACGTAAGCAACACCATGTCCATGTCTTTGGTAGCTCTATTACCCTTATTTCCTCATCTGCTCCCACTCCTCAATTCTGTTTAAAACACAGTTTAGGAAATAACACGAGATTATTTTTAGTAAATTGTTAACTAAAATAAAACAAAACAAAACAAAACAGAGATGATGTTATCTCCAAGGAATAATAACTTGACTGACCATTTAACATTTAGACCCAAAAAAGAAGGAATAACCACTAAAACATTATTGGTACAAAAAAATCTTCCACCGTTTCAATAAATCCGATCCGATCCGAACCCGGCATAAATACCGAATGGATCTTGTTTTATGGTATTTCGGGTTATGGGTATTATCCGAACCGAACTCGAACCTAAATGGATACCCGATAGAACCCGAAACATTAAAAAATTTCAAAATTTTTTTGTACCAAACATGATCTCAATTCCTAATATGTATTCAAAATATATTGAACATCTAAAATAATTTTCTATTATGAAGATTGATGGTTTAAGTTTTTAGATTTTGGTTTTGTTTTCACCGAATAATGTTTTTCATTTCATGAGAACTTGATTATCGTTTTATGCTTTCATTTATTTGGTTTTCTTTCGATCAATAACTATGTTTATCTTTCACTTGATTTTGAATGATCACATTTGATGTTCCTTTCTTTTTTTTAACCGATTTTATTTATGTTTTGGTTACAAAATATGTACAAATCAAGTATTTTAAAACCAAAGAACCGATTTTACTTACTTTTTGGTTACAAAGTAGATATAAATCAGGTACATTTAAACTGAAGAACCGATTGGGACCCGAATCCGAAAGTACATCGCGGGTTGTACCGGTTCTTTGAAGATTTACTAAACCCGACCCGAACCCGATATAACCCGAACCGGTCCCGAACCAAATTTTCATATAATCCAAATGGATCTGATTTTGATAAACCCGAAAAAACGAAACCTGATTGGACTAAACCGAAACCCGATTGGGACCCCGAATGCCCATGCCTACGTTTCGTTTTGTTATGATATTTTGGGTTAATTTTACCCACTCCAACAATCCACTGGACCATGCACTTTAGCTATTATCACATCATTTGTAGTAGTAGTATAATTAGTTTCACCTCTTCTAAAGGTTGTTGTATATTTAATGTTAAAAATAATTGAATCTAGTTAAAGAAAATAGGCCAGAATCAAGACAACATGTTAGTATATCATCTAAATCAATGAACTTTGACATTAATGTTATATTGGATACCCTATTTTCTTAAGCTTTTATTTCCGTTTTATTCAGTATAGACATTAAATGTGAGCCGTAAAAAAAACTGTAGTTGAAGTCGTTTTCTTTATATATATATCAACTTGATCGTTTAAGCAATAATACGGCTTTCCTCATTTCTTCCCATTGAGTACAATATCTACTAAACTCAAACATAGTTTACAAACACGTATTCCATAAGATATATATGATGCACATCTTATGGAATTGGCACGTGAGCGAGAAGAGAAGAGACACGTGATTAAAGTAGTGAAGGTGAAGGACGACTTGAAAGGTGGCGGCGGCTGAGAGAATGGAAATTTGTAGACGGTGTGGTGTGGCCAGCAAGGAAGCCGACGCCTAAAAGCTATCCCAAGACCCATAGTGGTCCCAAAATCTGAAGATCACTATTCCTCAACAATATCTTTATCAAACTTTATTTAAAAATTAAAATCAATCTTAGCTAGATTGACATATTGATGCTTCATCTCATCGCAAATAGTTTAACGGTTAATAAATGGTCCTTTCTTACTAATTTGAATTAAACTACCATGTTACATTAGTAACCTAGTAATTAGTAATGTATGGCTGGCAGTTTACAGTTATTAGTTTGCATATAATCCTGATTTTTGTTTCAAAACTCCAGAATTGATGTTTGATCTGTCCCTAATACCAGACTTACCAGTAGCAAATATATAACAGTGAAATTTGATGTTAAGTTAATGTTATTATTCACTGATTAAGATTACAATTACTATTATAATCATAATTTTTTCATAATTGATCTTATTTTCTCTAGCTTCTATATATCCAGTTACTTTTCATGTATATCATTCTATTTCTTGTGGAGACCTTTTGTCTGGTCGCTATTGCGAGCTTTAAGGTAAAAAAATGACATTGAACTTCACATTATTTATGTGAGAATGCAGCCCAAATCTAAAAAATAAAATCAACTAAAGGCGTAAGCTCCATTTATTTTCTTAACTCACACGTGGTTGATGTAATCTCCTTCATTGACCAGAAAACGAAAAAACTTTTCAAAGTCAAACTTGTGTTAGGGTTCATTCAGAAGAGACATGACAAAGGAGAAAACAGATTCAGATACATGGAACTGGACTTACCCGTGCGCCACATGGCACTCGATGATTCGATAGGGTGGATAATATTCCATTGTTGAGGAAGACGACTCAATAGTCTTATGAAATACGAATGGTCAAGGTCAACTCGTCCTGAAACTTACACGTCGGCGTCAACGTGGCTTTCCGGTGGGTCCCATATTTTCTTACCTGCATTAACAAAGCCATATCTAATCCAATCTGTTGCACAAAAAAAAAAAAAAAAATCTAATCCAATACAAGCGAAATACATTGTATCTGGAGACTTCCCTTTTTTCTTCACATGTTTCTACATAGAGAATATGCTTATGTGAGAGTATATATCAGCATGAGTGCATGACAACAATATACGAATAATGCTTTTCCAGATCTTATGGTTTTAGTATCTTATTTAACTTTACAAATTTGCATACTGACCCTGTAGAATCTGAAGATATAGTGGAAATTTTCAATATCTGTATTATGAATAAAAATACATAGTCATGTTTAACAAATCGTTTTTAGAATACTAGGCTACATACATTTTCATAAAACAATCTTAGGTCATTTCTTCGCGCGCCATCTATATAAATCTCTCTTTTTACAAGCATTCACCAAGAATGATCTTATTGACTTTATTGGTTACGGATTTTTGATGATCAATATCTTCCAAAGTCATATGGGTGTACTGACCCACTCATTGGTTACATTTTGATCAGTCGTCCTGTCAAAATGTTATCCAGACGTCTGCTATAACATATGTAACGAGGTGTATGTTTGGTTGATAACTACAAACGCACTACTTTTTATCATGTATAACGCACGCATGCATATTTTCAAAATTAGTAACATAGTAAAAAATCTAATTGTGTTACAACCAGTATGTTACAACTTCAGTCTTATAAATGAATGATTGTGAAACAGATTAACATGTACTTTGCTTATAGGTCGCTCGTTCATTTTTTCCTTTTATATGCACAAACCATTTTTAGCCACAAAAGTCTACAGCCAAAACCATATTAACACGTGACAATTTATAATCAATTGAATTATCGCTTTATTAGAGAATCTATAACACAATGGATCGAGACGCAAACCAATATGCATTAACGACTACCCAAATCAAGATATTGAAGCGATACATGAGTTATCCTTTTAAATGATAATTCATATTATTACCAATCTAGGAAATTTTTGTATTCATGGGTTCCGTGGTACCTTTGGACATAAAAAGATGTTTATGTTTTGTCTGTCCCGTCGTAAGTTGATTGATACCCGCCTTGAAATTTGCCATACCTTAGCAACCACTTGTTTGTTTGTCTGTCTTTTGTGCTTATCTTTCTATCAATTATGAAATTGTAAGTTAGAAACATTAATCAGTCTAAAACGATTTCATCTTTCTCATATAGCTTATTGTATTGTAGGGTTTGTGAGCTTTTACTACGAATGTTAAAGTAAATTTACAGATATCTTTCCATGGTATTTGGGTTTTTTTTGGTAAATATTTTTTTTTTGGGCACATTTGGCTGTACAGAACTAAAAAAAAATGGTAAACCATTCCCCGGAGAAAGAATGTTAAAGTCTCGGTATCCATGCGTGTGGAAATCTGGTGTGGTGCGGATTTGAACTCGGGTTCCACAAAATACGTAAATACACGTACATTCAATCTATTTTACATAACAGATTAGACCTTTCAAGAAGTAACATGCGATAATGTACATATGTATATACCTTCAAACATTTCATGTTAAATATATATATATATATGTCAACTTTGTGTGCTTAGTTTTCTATGTTTCCAGATTGCATATTTGCTGTTGGTTGCGAGTTACAAATCATGAAAGAGACCCTTCATATCCATACGATCACTATTTTTGTTCCATAAAAATTTTCTTTTCTTTTTTTTTTGTACTTTCGATAAAAATATTCTTAAGCAATAAAACATTAAGAGATTGGAGATAAGACCGTGTTAGCTAATAAATTAACTAGACAATTCGATGCACGTTATATAGTGACGGTCCCATCTCATTCTAGGTTATTCAAACACAAACGTTAAGTACTAAACCCACATGCTTCATTTTTCGTGGTTAGGCAGCTAAAATGAACACTAAAGATAATTAATTAGTTCTTAAAGTTGTGAAAATATTAACTTTTCCCATTTTCTTTTTTCTTCACCAAAGTAATACAAATAAAACTCTCGCCTAGTATAATTTGATAATTTAAATGCATTCGTATTGCCATTCTAGCAAGAATTATTTACTTATTTGGCAATATTTTCCTTTAAAAAAGATTCGAGTTTATGTTTTTAAAATCAAGTAATAATCAAATTTAAACCAGTTATCACTGCTGTGTTTGATGATTACTATTTATTTACTGTGCGATACGAGGCCGTATTAGGATGCATAGAGACGTACACGGACTTTTGAGCTAAAGCCCACCCACGCGAACACGATAAGCCCACCCACTTCACGTCAAGTGTTTCAATGGGCCTTTAATGGGCCTTTCATTCACAAACCCGTTCTGTTATCTCTCTCTATGCGCGCGCCGGTGAGCAACTAGAAATTGCCGGTTATCATCGTCATCATCGGCGATAATGAACATAGTCGCATTGCTCGTTAAGGTCGCCGGTCTCTTCGCCACGATCACCGTCGGAGCCAACGCATTCTCCTACACTCGTTTCCGTCGCCGTAACCTCGGGAAGATTCGCTCCCCAATCGACGAATCTAAAGAAGTCCTCGCCGATTTCAATTCACACGGTACGACTGCGTTTCGTTATCACCGTGCTTGTCTTTATGTTTGAGCCTTGACAGTTGTTTTTATTACACTAACTGTGAGTTTTGTCTCATTTCAAAACAAAACTTCCATGTCTGAAACTTTCTTGTCTTTTTGAAAAATGGTTTCTTTCGAATTAAAAATCTTCCTTCTTGTCTTTATGTTTGAGCCTTGACGGTTCTTTTTTATTACACTAAGTGCGAAGCTTGTCTCATCTCAAACCAAATTCCCTGTCTGAAACTTTCCTGTCTTTTTTGAAAATGGTTTCTTTCTAATTCATAATCTTGTACAAAATTGAATTGAATTAATGTATAAAATTGAATTCGAAACTGTTAACATTATCTTGGTGATGTAATCTCTATCTGTTTCAGAACACAAGGAAGGAAAGTTCTTCTTTGGATTAGCTACAGCACCTGCTCATTCAGAAGACGAGCTCGATGACGCTTGGCTCCAATTCGCAAAAGAAACACCATCTTCACCATCAGACGCAGTGCCAGGCTCAGAGGCTGCTAATAGGAAGAAGATCAAGCTTGCCGTGGGAGCTATAACAAAAGGCTTGGCCAAGAACAAACATATAAAAGAAGTTAAAGCAGCTTCTGCTGCTGATGATGATAAGCCACCCGCTAACAATGTAGCTGCGTGGCACAACGCTCCTCACGCGTGAGCCTTCTTAGTTTACTATCACTTATCTCTGTCTTAGGAGCTGAAACTGAGATTTTTTTTTTTTTTGTTTTCAGGGAGGATAGGCTCAAGTTTTGGTCAGATCCGGACAAAGAAGTGAAGCTAGCTAAAGAAACCGGCGTTACCGTCTTCAGGATGGGAATCGATTGGTCTAGGATCATGCCTAAAGAGCCTACCGAAGGGATCAAGGAAGCAGTGAGTTCAACAAAGCTTTCAATAAACAAAGCTTCTAGTAGAGAAAGAGTCTTTACATCGTTGTGCTTTTCATAGGTTGACTATGAGGCCCTGGAACACTATAAATGGATACTCAACAGAGTCCGTTCTAACGGGATGAAGGTGATGCTAACGCTGTTTCATCATTCATTGCCACCGTGGGCTGCTGATTACGGNATAATCTTGTACAAAATTGAATTGAATTAATGTATAAAATTGAATTCGAAACTGTTAACATTATCTTGGTGATGTAATCTCTATCTGTTTCAGAACACAAGGAAGGAAAGTTCTTCTTTGGATTAGCTACAGCACCTGCTCATTCAGAAGACGAGCTCGATGACGCTTGGCTCCAATTCGCAAAAGAAACACCATCTTCACCATCAGACGCAGTGCCAGGCTCAGAGGCTGCTAATAGGAAGAAGATCAAGCTTGCCGTGGGAGCTATAACAAAAGGCTTGGCCAAGAACAAACATATAAAAGAAGTTAAAGCAGCTTCTGCTGCTGATGATGATAAGCCACCCGCTAACAATGTAGCTGCGTGGCACAACGCTCCTCACGCGTGAGCCTTCTTAGTTTACTATCACTTATCTCTGTCTTAGGAGCTGAAACTGAGATTTTTTTTTTTTTTGTTTTCAGGGAGGATAGGCTCAAGTTTTGGTCAGATCCGGACAAAGAAGTGAAGCTAGCTAAAGAAACCGGCGTTACCGTCTTCAGGATGGGAATCGATTGGTCTAGGATCATGCCTAAAGAGCCTACCGAAGGGATCAAGGAAGCAGTGAGTTCAACAAAGCTTTCAATAAACAAAGCTTCTAGTAGAGAAAGAGTCTTTACATCGTTGTGCTTTTCATAGGTTGACTATGAGGCCCTGGAACACTATAAATGGATACTCAACAGAGTCCGTTCTAACGGGATGAAGGTGATGCTAACGCTGTTTCATCATTCATTGCCACCGTGGGCTGCTGATTACGGTGGCTGGAAAATAGAAAAGACAGTTGATTACTTTATGGACTTCACCAGGTTGACTTTCTCTCTTCAAAATGAGCTTTCATGGAGAATTAATGATCATCTTTTCTATAACATTGCCAGGCTTGTTGTGGACTCCCTGTTCGAATTGGTAGACTCTTGGGTAACGTTTAACGAACCACATGTCTTCACCTTGCTTACCTACATGTGCGGATCTTGGCCCGGTAACAACCCTGATTTTATGGAGATGGCTACATCTACTCTGCCCATGGGTGTATTCCATAGAGTTTTGCATTATATGGGTGTTGCTCACTCAAAGGCCTATGACTACATCCACTCGAAAATGCTAGTTTTTTTTCCCTCCTTTTTCTTTTTAAAAATAGATTTAAAAAAAACTGCATTAGTATTAATAGTCTTTATCTCTAATTTGGCAGTTGCTTGAAGAAGCCTTTGGTAGGGATTGCGCACCACGTGTCCTTTATTAGACCATATGGTCTCTTTGATACAGGGGCTGTGACTATTAGTAACTCCCTCACTGTGTATCCTTATATTGATAGCATTAGTAAGAAGCTGGATTTCATAGGCATCAACTACTATGGACAGGTAAGGGGAAAACACATATAGCTATTAGGCCTTTTAAGTTTAGATCATAATATTAGTTTTCTCTAATCAGGAATCAGTGTGTGGTGTTGGGATAAAGCTTGTGGAGACTGATGAATACAGTGAATCTGGAAGAGGGATATATCCTGATGGTCTCTACCGAGTGTTGTTGATGCTCCACGAGAGATACAAACACTTGAAAATTCCTTTTATAGTTACGGAGAATGGTGTGTCTGATGAGACTGATGTGATTCGGCGGCCTTACCTGATTGAGCATCTACTTGCCCTTTATGCTGCAATGCTTAAGGTTTTTTTTTTGTCCTTGCAACTCTTTGAATCTTACAGAACGTTTATTCATGCTTAGGTATAATATTTGGTTGTGTTATTTTGATGGTTTTGAGTAGGCCTGTGGATTTTGTCTGAACCAGCCGAACCGAAATTTTTGGCTCNGGAGAATGGTGTGTCTGATGAGACTGATGTGATTCGGCGGCCTTACCTGATTGAGCATCTACTTGCCCTTTATGCTGCAATGCTTAAGGTTTTTTTTTTTGTCCTTGCAACTCTTTGAATCTTACAGAACGTTTATTCATGCTTAGGTATAATATTTGGTTGTGTTATTTTGATGGTTTTGAGTAGGCCTGTGGATTTTGTCTGAACCAGCCGAACCGAAATTTTTGGCTCGGTTTGGTTTGGTAGGGTTTTGAAAAATGATTCGATTTTTGGTTTGATCCGGTTTTGATTTTTTAAAAAAATAACCAAAAATAACTGAAATTATCGAACTGAACTAACTGAAAATAATCAAATTTAACCGAAACCCGAATTTAATTGAAAATATCTGAAAATTTTAAAAAACTATACCAAATTCTAACCGAAAACTGAACCAAACCGACTTTTTTCGGTTCACCTTGGTGAGATTGTCGCTGAACGGAATAACCGTAACCGAAAATATCCGACTGAAATAACTGAAAAAACCGAAACCCCATGCCTAGTTTGAGCCTGTGTACCATAACAGCACTAGTGTTACCATATATCTCACTGTTTTTGTGGCTTTTACGACAGGGTGTTCCGGTGCTTGGTTACATATTCTGGACTGTTTCAGACAACTGGGAATGGGCTGATGGATATGGTCCTAAATTTGGACTTGTTGCGGTTGACCGGTCCAATAATCTAGCCCGAACACTTCGGCCATCGTACCATCTCTTTTCCAAGGTCTATCATTATTACCACAACTCTTGAGATCATCACATTGCTTTTCTACTCACATGGCTTTTGTGTTCCTACTCTCTAGATAGTAAAAAGCGGAAAAATCACACGTAAAGATCGGTCACTTGCATGGAACGAACTCCAAAGAGCTGCTAAATCAGGAAAGCTACGGCCATTCTACAGGGCCGTTGATAATAATGGTCTAATGTACGCAGGTTGGTTACAACTTCCACCTTTAAGTTTTGTCTAGTTTATACTTTGATGATCTTACTTTCCGAGGCTTTGTTTGTTTTAAAAGATGGTCTTGACAAGCCTCAATGGAGACCTTATGTTGACCGTGACTGGCGGTTTGGTCAATACCAAGTGGATGGTCTTCAAGACCCGCTGAGCCGCGTGGCTCGAGTGCTTCTTATATGGCCGCTTATCATGAACAAGAGGATAAGGAAAGTTAAGGTCAAGCACACAGATGAAACTGGGGCCGCTTATGCCTCACCCTTTAACTAGATGAAGAGATTAGAAACCGAGGAATCTTGGTTAAGAATGGTAAGGCGACAGCTAATAGTTACGGGTGGTCATTAAGAGGACCATTAACTTGACTTGTTTTATAGATTTGCTAAAAATGTTTGATGTTAATTTTCTGAATATATATCCAATGAAAGAAATGAGGATTCATTCATTAATCTTCTATGACATCATCACCATCGTCTTCCTCCGCTGTGTTCTCCTGTGAGGTTTCTTCTTTAAATAGCTCTCCACTCCCCATGAGTTGCTCATATAGCTACCAAAACCAATGTGTTAGATAAGATTACTAAATATTATATATAACTTGTTGAGGGTGGCTTAGTAAGGAGCCTTTACTAACCTTCACGGTTGATTCCACAATCTCATTGTAGTTCAAATTTCCATCTGGACTAGACGTGGAACTGATATCACCTCCAAATTCACCCTGACCCCAAATCAAAACTTTGATTTAATGAAATGATATTACCATGAAGAGATCTAAATCACATTCCATACCTTGACAAGCTCTTGCACATACAGTGCTCTCCAGAGTACAACAGGTTTTGTAACAGCAGTGTCATTCTCAACTATTGAATCAGTCTGAAGATTCTCAGGAACCTGCTCTCTAATGAGAGTGCTCATGGCTGATAACAGCGCAGCTTTGCCTTGATCATCGTTGTCACACACAGTTGAAAAATATAAAACATGCCTGCAACATCAAATGCATGACTCATATACCAATTGAAGAGAAGCAAATGGAAAGAATCATCTTTGACTGAACAACAACTTACATGTCAGATGGACAAACAGCTAAACCATTACCAAGCTGCAGAACCCGAACCGCAGTTAACTGTTCAGGAAACAAACCTAAAAGCAGAAAAAAAATTCAGTAAACAAATGACAATATACATAAAGAACTTGGTGAGTTTCAAAATTGATCTTACTCTTAGGTGGATATACAACAAGAGCGTTTGATATATCAGCTCTCACAGAACCCCTAATAATACATATCCCTCTAGCAATTTTCTCCTTACTGCTTATCTCATTCGGGACAAGAACACGAATAGTTTCCTTCTGCTGATCAGTCAATGGCGACAATGACTCCAATCCAACAGTAACACATTGATCTAGAACCAGCTTTTGGCTGAATATCTCTTGACCAGAAGCTAGTCTAACACCTTTGTAAACCCCCGTTTCCTGCAAGAATCAGTTGTTAAAAGAAACCAACTAAACATAATCTTTTGTTAACAACAACCAACTCTCACTTGCCTTATCTAGAAGCAGAGAGGTAACAGGCATCCGGAGAACCTGTTCACACATTAAAACACATTCTAAGTAAACAGATTACCCATAGCAACACAGTACATTAATGCAGAAACATACATAGATGCATCCTTTGACAGCGGCTCGTCGGCAAAAGGCTTGTGGGAGCTCTCCTTGTCCGTAAATTGGGTACATTAACGCCCCAAGCGCGTTTGAAAATCTGAAAGTAGATAATAAAAAGGGTTACAAGCTTAATTACACTTGAGTATAACCAATGTTCAAAAAATCAATGTGAATGAAACGAATGAGAAAGACAGAACTATGAATGACCTGCCAATAGATGTAATATATAGAGCTAATCTATCTATACCCTCTTTGGTCTTGAGTACATGTCCACATGTTTCTTTATTGTCTTGATCATGATCTAGCAGTGCAATACCATACAAGATGATCCTACACACAAGAATAAGAAGCCTTATCATTTGCAAAGACATTTGATAGAGAAACAAAAGCTCTGAAGGAGAGTTATACAATTTGATTTTGGGTGGCAAACGCATTTTTGACAAGAACTCCACGAAAGGACTCTCCATGTCCTCCTCAGACACCTTAACAGCTGTCTCATCGTGTTCGGTTAAGGAAGAAGCCAAGTGTGTCTGAACAAGCTTGAAGAACTTCATTAGCTGATTCTTCTCCAAGAGAGTCAACCCCTTGTCCTTGAATATAGCCCCTCTCGAATCCGGGACGTTCCTCAGCTCTCCGCTAGAATCACCGACGAAGCTGGCGTCGACGCTCTTGAGCTCAACGTAGTTGTTTGATCCTGACTTCAGCATTAGGTTGATGGACTCGTCGGCGCAGAAGACAGCTCTGGGACCGCACAAGTCGACGCTAAAGGTTCTTGAGTGTTGTCCGAGGATGTCCGGTTCGAAGGTGGAGATCTCGACGGAGTATAAGGATCGGTTGACGAGGTCCACGGAGAGGAGGAAGTCATGAGTGTTGGAGGGATGAGGAGGAGGAGAGAGGGAGTTTGAGTTAAGGAAGGAAGTGAGATCGGGAAGGGAGAGGGAGGCGAAGTGAGAGCCGTAGAAGGGGTTGGGATCGAGGTGGAGAACTGAGCTACTACCGGACGAGGAAGCTGCGGCGGCGAGGATGGATGAGGGAACTCCAGTGCCGACGATGATGAGATCGAAGGTGGTAGGATCAAGCGGAGGATATGGAGGGAGATCGGTCATTGTGGCTTGAACCAATGTGTATCGAACACACAATGGTAAGAGATGATGGGACTATTTATTATAAACTGATTTTGGAAAAATTTGGTAATACAAATTAACGTAATATCGTGAAACAACACATTGACCTTGTTCATATATTATATAAATAAATAAAATATACACACATTGTATGCATCTCTATCTCTCTGACTCTGAACTTCTTCTATCTTCTTCGTATGTCTAACCAACCATATAGCGTAGTTCTGAGATGAATTCTCTATCACATAATATCATCCGCGTTGGTCTGGTTCAGACGTGCTTCACACCTGTTGTTTCCCATGAAATAATTATAGAAACGTGAGATGACATTCGAGCTTTTTTACCTTAGTGAGTTCAAGCAACAAGAACAGCTTCTTCCATACAAAAACAGAGACGGGAGTTTTGTTTACTGACCATTTTTTGGGGGATTTGGATGAGAACAAACGAGAAAAAGTAGAGACAGGTGCAGATTATGATTCCTGAGATCGTGTTGTAGACAAGGCGCTTGTCGTCTTTGGTTGGTATGAAGGCTGTTTTCAGAGTGTTGGTAAGCTCGAAAAGCCTATAAGATACCTGAAACAGAACAACACAACGCCAATCAGTTTCTTTCTTTCGTTTTGGCTTTTAAACTGTTTGTAGCAGAGTTTGCTTACAGCGACGTAAATCGAAGTTGTGAGCATGAAGTTCAACAATGGGTATTCCGGGATTAGAGAGAGTAGCAATTTGGGTTGACCATCAGGAACTCCAGATCTGTGGGATCAATGTAATATGTTCATTAGAGAAATTTCACAGCTCAATGTCAACAAGACTAATATTAAGAGCTTAACCATTGACTTCCAACTTAAAGCTACACTTGAGAACATTAAAAAGAAGAAGAACAGTGACATACCTGAGCCATATATGAAACTGGGAGATATATGTCTCAAGTGTTATCTTCCCAAGCCACCTGAAAGTTCACGAACAAATTAGTTTTCTTGAAACTGGAGGACGAATTTATCTATTGACTTACGCGAGAAGGGTCAAACTGTAGCCACGGAAAGACTGGGTGATGTTCCGGAGACAGATATAAACACTGAAAGAAAAGCAAGTTAGGACTGGTTTTTACAAGATCCACTGTATAAACAGTTTTGAGAGAAAAGTACAATACGTTATTGGAATCCAAGAGGTGTAAGGATGATATTTGTTGTAAGTTAGCTTGTCCATCTTGTATATGTACTCGAACCAAAAATATCCCACCTAAAAGTTTCATAGTAACAAAGATAGATTAGCTGGAAGTATTAATAATGTGTAAGGCGTCTTCAACCTGGAAGAAAGTGAAGTGATGAGTTGTTATACCGTAAGCGCTACAAGTGCCACAGTTGTTTTGACAGTAATTCTGAACTTCATCTCAGCTTCCTCCAGTTTATCCATCCAACTTTCAACCTACAAGATACATAAAATTACAGTGAGTCTTTCTCACTTCGCTACCCTACCTGTGAACAGAGTTTACATGATGTGAAGATCAAGTGTGAGTAGTGGGAACTTACAGTTGGGTGGTAGTATGCATATAGCATCCCGATTATCCATATGTACCGATCAAGGCCCGAGCGGAAATGCCACTCATGCAAGAGGGGAAGCTGCGGTTTTGCAGGATCATTGTAACCTGTGGTTTTTTGAGTTTTTAAAGCAGTTGTCTTGTGACCACTTTGCTATCCATGGGAAACAAAGTTTAGAGTTTTCACTAACCCATTAGGAACGTAAACGGACTCCAAATCCATTCAAAAACGCCAGGAATCTCCCAAACGATGATAACAACAGCGAAGCAGGCAACCATTTTGGCAGCTATGACTGAACCCATCTCATTATATTTGTTCATAATACCAAGTGCGCCATAGACCATCAGAGTAAACAGCGTGTGCATTGGGCATATGTAGTATAGCATGTAACTGTTGTTGAGGACGATGCAGGAGAATATAACAAGGAAATTTAACCGCCACATCATCTGTAGAAACAAGCGTATGTTAGAATTTAGAAATAAGAAAAGAAGCCGATAAACCATAGCTGTTACCTGAGCAAACCTTGCAAGGCTAAAGTCCTTGCGAATGTAATAATAGGAAAAATTCCCAAATCCAGTCATCCATACATAGCAAGCGATGAAAACACGGATCGCATTATAGTACTCTGCAGCAGCAAAGTAGTGGTACATCAAAAAGAGGACCTACAACACCAGGAAAAGAAAACAATGATGAGGTAACAGCAAATGAAAAAGGTAAATTAAGCACTAAAACGCTTCTTTGAGAACTGAGCTAATCTTCCCAGCTGATGCATCAACAGACATGTACAAAATATACGGGCAAGCCATTAGCTTTTAAAAATAAATGACAAACCTGCATCCAGCCTTTCCACTCCTCGGTTTGATGCCTATTCAAGTACATGATGGACTTTCCGTTGAATGCTGACTTATCATTATGTATGGTGAACGAAGTTATCGCCGAAACAATGATGAGAAGGAAGTAAAGGAACAGAAAGAGATCCCGGTTGTAACTCTGCATCAAAAGATAAAACAATATAGACCTCAGTCACATATCAAATGGAATCTAAATATTTTCATATAACATTAGACCAACTTGAATGATAAAAAGTAAGCTTAATAAGATGTTGCTGAACAATGTATATAGCCTATGTAGCTACATAAACCATTCCGTTATCTACAAAGCAAATTTCGTATAATATATCATCATCACCTTCTTGGATGAATTGAATACATCCGTGCGGTCACATATGTAAAAGTATCCCATAAGTACCGCGAACTCGATTCTGCATACAAAACAAAATAATATTAAAAGAATGAACCTTTGAACTCTACTCTAGAAAAAAAAACCCACAAAGACTCACATTGCTCTCAACGTCAGCCTATTCTCAACCAGAAAGGACTCATCCAAGAGGACAAACCTGCGTAAAACCCCCAAAATAAGCATCAAGAAAACAAACAAACAAACAAAGACTACTGGTTCCTTCAGGGTAGAGAAGTAATGTATAACCTAATGAGAGGAGAATGCACAGAGGAAGCCTTGGCTTTGGGAGAAGCCGCTTGAAGACCGCCTCCATCTTCTATCAACAGAGCTTTATCATCTTCTTCTTTCACAAACTCTTTCCCAATCTCCACCAAATTGACATCAGAGTGCCTACTAATGAAAAATCAATTCAAAATCAAATTAAAAACAAAAAAAACGATTTTAATTCAACAACATACGCTTTGGCGGAGGAGACGGAATGTTTTGTGTAGTGCAGATACTCGGCGTATAGCCACGCGGCGATCACCGGGACAATCCCTAGCACCACCGACATCTGCAATTTACCAAAAACGAGAACCAAATCAAGCAAAGATCTAATTCAAACGAGATGAAGCTTGAAGGAGAGTAAACGACGTACGAGCCCAGGCGTAATAGGGCTTGACATCGTCATCTCCTGATGATCAGACGGATTCAAACTCCAGAACCAGATCTGGTGGTAGATCTCGTGATCGAATCGAGAGGAGAAACAGTGAATGAGGATCAAGGAGTAGAGAGATCGTCGAATCCTCTCTCGCGAGTGGAGAGTGTGTATTAGCTAGAGAGTTTGATAGCAGTTAGTAGCTATTTCTATACATTTAAAAAAAAAAAAAAATTAAAATAAAATTACTAACCGACAAAATTTAAACTGGAGAATTTAGCCAAAATTATAAAACAGCATTTTTGGTTTTTTTATGCTACTCTATCAATTTGGGGGCCATTATACAAGGGGATATGATTTTTTTTTTTGCATAGATACAAATATATATGTGTTAGTTTTTTTTTTGACAAAATATATGTGTTAGTTAACTTGAGATTCTAAAATAAACAATGAAAACGTGTTGTAAAAATTGGTAAGGAGCCAAAGTTATAATAGAAACATTTTGATTGTTTTTGCTATCGAGTAGATTGGTACATTCTGATTCCCTAAACATCTTTGAGTATAAAGTTAAAAAAAAAAAAAACATCTTTGAGTATACGTGTATAAGAAAGAGATATTTGTGGACGAGATTTTGAGTGTAGCAATTATGAACAATATTTTTACTTATTTTTTCCTCATTGTGTGTATGACATGTAGAGTTTGAAACCTTATCTCATTGCACTCAAAATATTATATATGACATGATGCTCATTGGTGAAGAGTGTATCGTATGATCAATGATCAACTACCTTACTTTTTTTCTTTTTTTGGTAAAAATGCTAAAATTTTATACCAATTTTCGGAGTTTTTGACGGAAGGTACGAGTAACTGATAATTGATCAACCACCTAACTTTTTAGTGGGTTATTTGTCCTTGATCTAAACCAACTTGAGTCTAATAATCATGAGATTGATGCGAAGCGGGCGTGTGTGTGTTCAATATTGCTTGTCAACGACGCGTTTTCTTAGGTTTGAAAAGTCGGCAGATTATTGTGTTAAGTAAGAAGAAGTTTGTTAACATTCAATTAACAAAATTTGAATTTAAATATATTCACCGACATTTATTGTAGCTTCGGACGATTATCCAACAATACTTTATACGTAATTAGTCCATTGGTACATGTATCCTTTCTAAACTTGTTTATCAAACCTTATTTTTATTGGTTNTTATACTACGAGGAATTAGCAAGGCCCGCATTTTCTGGTTACGAGGTATTTACGACGATTTGCGCTTACGTGGAATTAACGAGCCCCGCTTTCTTAATTTTTTAATTTCGTCGTTATTTCCTCGTTGGCTTACGAGTCCTTTACGACGATTTCTGCTTACGTGGAATTAACGAGGCTCGCGTTCTTTATTTTTATATTTCGTCGTAAGTTCCACGTTGCTTTACGAGGAATTAACGAGTATTATGTTTAAATCCCTAAAATCCGAAACCCCAAACCCCATCTTCCTTATCTTCTACTTCATATATTCCAAACCCCAAACCCATCTACCCTTTAACCTCAATCTATTCTTTCACCTCAATTTATTCTTTCCGTTCCAAACCACAATTCCTTAACTTATAATCTCAATATCTTATTCATAAAACAAACTCCCACATTACCTTATTCATAAAACAAACTCCCACATTATCTTATTCATAAAACAAACTACACAAAATCAAATACATCAATCGGATACATCGACATTCTCGTCATCACTAGAAACATCATCATTTTCATTAAACTCGTCTTCAACAGCTTCTTCGTCTGTGGCATCGTCGGTAAGATCTTTGTACTCGTGATTATGCGGATCAATGAGAAGGATGTCATCAATTTCTTGTTCAGGTTCCTCGACTTTATCTGTTTTTCTTGCAATGGTGGTTCTTCTCCACTGATGATTCGTCTTCGAGGTGTAAATTAATTAGGTGGCTGAAAAAAAAACGTGTGACAACTACAAAGTTGGTGGATTCAAAATTTCCTCACTAAGTAGACGTAAATTATTTTCTCGTAAAGAACACGCTAAGTTCACGTGGTATTTACGAGGAAATACGCTTTCCTCGTAAAAGCCATGTCACTTTACATTGACTTTACGACGGAACAGTTTCGTCGTTACTTTACGAGGAAATAACGCTGATTTTATTTTTCTACGTAATTTCCTCGTAAAGTCGACGTAAATTTACGAGGATTATTTTTCTTCGTCAATTTTATTCGTTAAGCTTGTGTTTTCTTGTAGTGATCCAACAATACTTATATGTAACTAAAAGTTGACAGATTAAATAATATAACGTGACAATTGCAAACAACTATTGAAAATTAAAAATAAGAGAGAAGGAAGAAGCATATGGTTAGAAGTTGAAGATGGCAGCACCACTTGAAGGCTTGGAGGCAAAAAGGTAAAGCTCCATATCTTCTTCCTTCACCATTCCTTTCTCTATCCTCTTTTTGTAGTACTTCTCCTGAAAACATTACATTTCTTCTAAGATTAGTATCATCCTAACAAAACTATAGTCCTAACAATCATGTTTATTACCTTGACTGTATCAATGAACTGAGAGACGTTAGACTCCTTAACCAGGGACACAGTACAGCCTCCCCATCCAGCTCCAGTCAGTCTTGCTCCAAGTGCTCCATTATCCCTTGAAACTTGAACCAGTTCTTCTAGCTCCGGGCAACTTCAAGAATCAAATTAAGTTAAATAATAATCAATATCTCATTCGTTGGTATCACAACTAACACTTGTTTTTTAAAGTGTATGTACCTACACTCGTATAGGACACTGCAGCTGTAATGGCTTTCGTTCATGAGATCACCAAGTTTCTTTAACTTTTCTTCGTCACTGCACAGTAGAATGTTTCAAGATCTTAAAGGTATAATTTCCAACAAAAGATTTATGGTGAAAAGTGTTATGACCTTAAGTTTGAATATACAGTGTCCTTGAAACCATGAACTCTCCGAGCTTCAGAGTAAACATGTACAGCTCTCTATTCGATCATTGTAAGCAGAGGAACCTTATTGTTAAAAGTTTATGGGTAACAAAAAAAACACAATATTCAACAGGGTTTGTAATATTTTACCTGATGCAGTTTGAAATGCGCTGCAGCATTAAGTACAGCTAAAGATGTTGGATCATCGTTCAATACTGATGGTAACTTCTCCTCGACGATTTTCTCAATCTCCTCGGCCGTATATGGTTCTTCTTTCAGATATTCCTTCACAGCTAGAACAGGATCAGATGAGCCACGATCACCAGCAAATGAAACACATAGTCCCTCCACATCAGAGAGAGTCTTAACTTTTGCTTCTTTTGGTTCCATTCCAAGCTTAATGCCAAGTATGATCTAAAAAGGAGAATCATGTGTAGCTTAGCGAACAACGTTAAGACATTGCTTAAGAAAAGTTATGCTATTACTTACTGAAGCAAGTCGACACTCAACGACCATGTTGTTGTAATTCTTAGCAGCTGTGACCGCCTTCTGAGACTCAGCAAGAGAGTGTGCAATCACAAAACTCCCACCATCAGGGAGTTTCACATCGGTTGCACGGACTGGGTTGAAGTCAATAAGCTCAGCAAATCCAGCTTAGCCATTATAGAGATTGCCTATTACAATAAATAAATAAAAGATCAATCAGAAAGAGAGATAGTGAGGGATGATGGATTAGTGTAGAAATTTCTGACGTGGTCCATTCCACCAGACTGTGTTCCAATGTGTCGTTCACATTCACATGTAAGTTGTGCAAGTTCTTTCTGAAAGCAAGAGAAGAACTTGGCCAATTCAGTAATCAACAAGAGAGCTTTGAGGTTCATTTCATCAAAGCTAGACTGAGTAAATACCTTTTCAAAGTTCTCACCAAAGACAGACATAATAGCAATCATTGATGAGCAGACAAAGGCAGCAGAACTTGACAAACCAGAACCTAAAAACATCAAGAACTCCAGTTTTTAAAAAAAAAAAAAAANTGTGCAAGTTCTTTCTGAAAGCAAGAGAAGAACTTGGCCAATTCAGTAATCAACAAGAGAGCTTTGAGGTTCATTTCATCAAAGCTAGACTGAGTAAATACCTTTTCAAAGTTCTCACCAAAGACAGACATAATAGCAATCATTGATGAGCAGACAAAGGCAGCAGAACTTGACAAACCAGAACCTAAAAACATCAAGAACTCCAGTTTTTAAAAAAAAAAAAAAAATCAAGGTAAATGGTATATTGATTCAAACATAGTGGGGAAGAGATAAACAATGCCATCAAAACCACATCAAGTCCAACTGGTGAACCAACATTCACCCCTTTTGACTTTGCATACTCATGAAACCCTTTGTACCTGCAAGAATCAAGAAGCATCAGGCACCTCAAGAAAGAAGAAAATGAGATCTCTTAGTTGCAACTGATTGAAAAAAAGAGGAGAACCCTTACGCGCATATGAAGTAATGACCCCATTTGTGATTCTGCAAGTCAATTTCCTGCAAAATTTGACCATAGATGATAAGGCACCAGTACTATATCATTCCCAAAGCTCTACTCTTTTGTGTGACAAACATAGCAACATGACTTTTTCAAGCCCATATCCATCTCTTCCTCCTCGACCGATCAGTACTATATTGTCCACTTTGGAACCAATAAACAAAGCGCACATGGATAAGACCTTAGTACTAATCAGAGTTGAACTATCCTTTTATATACTAGACATTATTTGTTAAACTTTTTATAGTGGGACTTTGATTGTATTCACAACACAACTGAATAAAGGGATGATAACAAGGAGAAGAGATAAAACCTGGTGAGGATCAGCAGGATAAGTACACATGGTATACTTATCATTAACGTTTGCGATCCGAAGCTGATTCTGACCTTCACGTTTCCGAATAGCAATAATGGTGTCCTGACGAATAGCCATTGGCAGGACACAGTATCACTCATAGTCTACGTGTTCTCCAATCAAATTCACTCTTCCTAAACGCAAAACCATACACACAGAAACCATATCTTTTTGAGAAACTAAGCAACTCGATCCAAAAGGTTAAGGCTATCTAGAGATCATATGATCTCGTTTGCCTAAGCCATGCATCGAGAGAAAGACAGAATCAACAGAATCTCGTTATTACCGGGAGAACGAGCGAAGAGTTGGGGAGAAGCATCAAACACTTGGTTGAATTTGGATTTTAAAACGTCGAACCGTGTCTTAGCTTCATCGAGCTGAGATCCTTCGCCGTAGACAGGCTCAAGGGATGAGAAGATCGGGACAGAAACTTCTTCTTGTTTCGCCATGTCTTTGTCGTCGTCTCTGTTAACACTTGTCACTAAACGTCTTCTTGCCTTGCGCTATTAATGTTTAATATATATCCACCGATGTAGTTTATTAGTTAGATCCGTTACGGAAGATCTCTCACATTTATCGAATTATCTTTCTTTTCTTTTTTGGTTACAGCAAAAGAATGAGATTCGTGAATATTCACGTATCTTACTTATCCAAAACTATGGATAGTTACACTAATTCTGTCTTTTTCTTGTTTATACAAGATATTACTCAAACATATGATATGACCTTATTTAATTAAGGAATTGTTAAACAATTTTTGTCATTTTTATTTTATGATCTACTTATAAGCCAGGTTCTAAAACGCGGCCGGACTGGCCGATTACGCGCCGGTGAAACGCTTGGCGCCGGAGCTCCGCCGCGACTTTGCCCTGTTCGGCCAAAAATTCGGGTCGAAAAAAAAAGTATATTATGGTATTTCCGTGTTCGAAAACGATAATTTCATCACGAATTTCATCATATTTCAGTGCTAGCAACAAAGAAATGGAGTTAAATCAACGGAAATCGTTAAAAAAATGTTGATTTGTGCTGGAGAAAATAAAAAAGCAAAAAAGGATTAAAAAACGCATCCGGGACGTCGAAACTGGGATCTGTTGAATTTAAACTATTTAGAAGACCACTACACCATAACAACTCTCGCTGCATTTTTGGTAAATCGTTTATTATTAACTATATATAACCACAAATTGAAAAAAAATACTCAAAACTAATCCTCGATTAATTGGCGATTAATCTCCGATTTTTTTGCAACTCGCTAGACCCGGACCGAGTGTCCGACTAACGCCTAGCGCAATTCCGAACATTGCTTATAAGTTAACTCTGAATAATCTGACGAGAGAATATGTTATAGAAAAAAATTAAATACTCATTGCAAAGTTTTATTTGAAAAATCTAAGCTGTATTTGTAACAATCTTGAATTAATAAAAAAAAAACTATTTTACAGGTTTTCCAAGGTGGGAATACAAGGGGATTGAAGTATTTATCCTCTAAATAGAAATCATGAACTGCAATTTCAGTTGCACAAAAAAAAAAAGAACTGCAATTTCAACCATGGTTGTATTATCTAAACTTTTAAAATTTGAAATATACTCAGCTATATAGTTCCAGGCCAAGGTCCCGATGATTAATCTAACTGTGCAGTTACTTTATAGAAAGAAAAATATCCAGGTCAATAAAACCATATCACTTGCTTGGCCTTGAATATCTGAAAATATATTTTTACGTGTAAATTAAAGAGATTAATAAATTTTAGGGATGATTTCTATTAAAAATACTCGAGTGATTATGAAGAAAAAAAAGTTAGATACTATTATTATATCGAGATTGAGATCAATCATGGATACACAAAAATTCAATAAGCAAATGCCCCACTGGAAACCCTAAATATATAATTATTTTCACATCACTGATGGAGTCTTCGCCTCTTCCAACAGAAGAAGCCGGTTTCTAAGAGATCTTGAAACGCATGGCTTCTTCTTCACAAGTTTGTTCAACCTGATCCTCATTTGCAAATCATTACATAAATCTCTGCAACGACCCTCAAGTTCTCGAGCGCGTTTGCTTCGACGACATGAACATATCATAGTCCCCGAGGATGATGCTAGAGCCTGGAGGTTCTCGAGATCTTTATGGTCATTGTCTTTGGTAAAGCGCAAGAGGGCCTCGAGATTATTGATGAGGTGCCCTGAGGTCCAAAGAATTGAATAAGCGCACAGCCACACACGTATTCCAACAAAGCTATGCATGTTTGCATTATCTAAAGCTGGAGGAGGTTTTTCACCTAGCTTTGAAATATAACATATGAAAACAA
This sequence comes from Brassica cretica, assembly GCA_003260655.2. Lineage (NCBI taxonomy): Eukaryota > Viridiplantae > Streptophyta > Magnoliopsida > Brassicales > Brassicaceae > Brassica > Brassica cretica. The sequence goes on along the minus strand of QGKV02001507.1, from coordinate 33,998,199 downwards.
TTTTCCTATAATAGAATAATAATAAGAGGAAGCTAAAAAGGAAAGAAGAGGACAAGGCACGGTCACTCCCATGTGCTTCTTCATACTTTTCAAGTCACTTTCTATATATTTTTTAAAAAATTACTTTTGCTTTTGTCATTTCCTTCTTCTTGTCGCTTAGTCATACTTTTGTGTTCTTCCTATGTATTGTAATATACAAAAAAACAGATTCTATTAGTCTATTTGTTGGAAGCCCCTTGGTCCAGTGGTTTGACCAATGATTCATTAATGCTTCTACATCAGAAGATTTGAGTTTCAATTCCCGGAAAAGACGAAATTATGCGAATTAAAGGGGAAAAGGCTTACAAGAGATCTACAACATAGTGCAAGGAATACCGTCAAGCGTGGATCCGATAGGACGGTTCAGGTGATGCAGTCATGCGTGAATCTTGATACGGCAGGTAGAATTGTCGGCTGTAGAATCGTCTGGAATATTTCTCATAGTTGTAATAGCATAATTATTCGGCGTTAAAAAAAAAATCCTCAAAACAAAGAAAAAAAAATTACTCTATTAGTTGCTAAAGATTCATATACAGGATGCTAGAGCTTGGAAAGCAGCTCAGATAGTTGTCGAAAAATCCTCTCTACCACATAGTGTGGTTTCGCCTTTACATGTTACTCATGTTGATGCTTGCACTTGGTCCTCTTTTTCAGATGCAGCATGGGACTCCATCTCAGGGAACTGCAGAATTGGGTGGCTCATCCGAGACTCATCAAACACCTTTTCTCCGCATATAGGCGTTACGTTCCTTCAGCTCTGGTGGCTGAAGCGTTGGCGGTTAAAGCAGCTATGACAACGGCAATCTCCTCACATGTCAGCAGCCTTCTGGTCTGTTCTGATTCAAAGACCCTCATCTCACTCTTGAAGTTTCATGGACATGATGTGGTCCTGAAAGGTGTGCTCTACGACATAAGATTCCTGGGGCTCTCTTTCACCTCTATCTCTTTTCAGTTTATCTCGCGTTTAGCAAATGTACAAGTTGACTCTCTCGCTAAAGCAGTTTTAGTTTCTATGTCTGCACCTGCTACTTGTGTTGTTTGAACCTTGTTTGAAATCTCTTTAATAGGTGTTTGCACAAAAAAAAAGCACCAAAAATCGTATATTTAACCCACTGAGTGTTTGAAAGGGAACGTCGAAACGATATGTACGTACGTAAATGAATGTTGTAACTTAAACTAATTGCTACTCAATTATAAGGTATCATAGGGGGTTAAACATTTAATACAGGTTTTCTAAATAAACACGACTGGAATGAGTAGTCTATTAATCTGTGGTAACATCAACATGTAGACGATAAAAGTGTAACGACCCGGTTTTCTAAATCCCGGTTTAAATTTGTTTTTCATTAAACCAAACCATAATTGTTTTTTTAGGGTGATCGTGTACGTGTGCTTAGACCTAAGTATATATTAGCGTACATATTCTCTTCCTCGTTCCATAGCCATGAACTAGTGGAGGAGTAGGCCATGTCACCGGAGAGCTGAGGCGTGTCACCGGAGATTTAGTTTACACCGTCGGAGTCTGAGACCCATTACCGTGATCCAAGCCATGCCATGTTTACCATGATCTCATGATCCAAGCACGTGTTAGTTAAGTTTCTCAACCGTAGCATCACATGTTTGGTAATTAAGTGCTATCATATTTATTACTTGTGGTGCAATTAACCTAAGTATTATAATTCCTAATTGGCTATGCGTAGGAATCAACCATGGATTGTAGGTGTGACTTGTAAGACAAGTAATTCCATTTAAAGCCTAGAGTTCCCGAGCATTTACCGAACCATTTCCGATCTTGGCTAAGGTGAGGGTCTTTTCCCGAGCTTCTCTTACACGGTTTAGGACCTCGAATAAGTATAATTTGTTTCTAATGTGTTCCGTCTGTGTGAAATCGAGTCTGTCATTGCTTGTTTAGTTTTAGGCTCTTTGCTTAAACCGGAACTAGGGTGTTAGATGGTTCAACAGTGCTTGTTCATTTATAATTGATAATATATATGTATATAGTATATTGAGGTGATTTGGGTGTTAGCCGACCATGGAGACGTAATTCTGTGTGTCGGCCGGAGACCAGTACATTGGGTGTGGTGTATGCTGCGACACAACTTAGTCAACATGTTGTGCTAAGGTTTCGAGGTAGATAAATTGTCTACGGACGTGTGTTACCGAGCACATATTCGGTGGTGTTTTGGCATGTTAGTGGGCAGCGAGTGTGCACCTCGCTAGGACCAGATCATTGTTTGATCTCTGGGTACTTTAGGTACTGTGTTTGCAACGTGTTAGGATTAAATTATATTTATTCGGAGTGTTATGTCCGGGTTCATGGACTTCGGGTTTAGTATTTCATACCTCATTGAGTGACTTCCCCGTTACTCACCTCTCATTTGCTCCCTTTCAGGTGAGACTGACGAGTATATGATATTTGGACGGATTGGTGCTACTGAACTTTTTATTCGGATTTTTATTTGGGCTTTAGGTGAGTGTAATTAGGTATATGGGTTTTTATTATACGAGATATTGTTGGTGGTCCGCTGTTCTCTGGACGGGAGGTGACGGGTGTTACAAAAAGAGGATTAAACAAACAAACTTTGTAGTGCATACATAGGATAGGTACAAGAGAGGGAGGGGCGCACAATAAAGTTGACTAGATGATTATTGAGTGACAGATCTCTCTCATCATTCAACACATCAATCACTCTCTAGTGCATTCATTCGCATGCTATCGTATAATCAAAATCAGTGGTTACCACATTAAATATATACAAGTCTTGCATGTTGCTAATCACAAATCTAAAGAAAATTATAATTCACATATGTACAAATCTATCTCTTGTTAACTTTAACGTATGTAGTAGTATATATACACATCCCATGTTGGAGGAATTAAAGTACACCAAAAGTTACATATGGTTTAGTATAATCAATGTTCTAAAATTCGGTTTACGCAATGCCTAAATGCATGCTTAATTGCTTAGTCAATAAATTAGATCTAAACAAAACAATTTAAAAAAAAATAGTTTATGTTTTCAAAAAATTGGTATAACTATATGCGTAAACAATAATCATCTAAAAAGTGACTATCCACCGTCTAACAATTTCTTAAACATCGAGTCTAATCCAGTGGTATCATCTTATATGAGCTAAGGTTAAAGACCCACTTCCACCCAACTGCAATAACGTAGATATCAATTAATTAAAAGAACTAATACTAATCCCCTACGGTTTGAATCTTAATGGCAAAGATTTATCAATAATATACATTACTAATACAAATCAACTTAGTACTTTACTTTGCTGGATTTGTATAATTGTTAGTGGAGCTTTTGTTTAACTCATTTCAAAAGTTACTTTAGCTATAACGAAGAAAGAAGAATCAAGAGTACTTACACAGATTACACCCAAACGTATTATGTTTACATATATTAATATGAAAAGTGTTTTGGTGTACACAGAGAGACATAGAGATTGGCAGAATTGAAAATGACGATTTTAACCTCATCAAATCGGTGGAGGAGCCGAGCCTGAGCCTGAGCCGGAGAGAAGCTCAGCTAGAGACTTCATGGCTCTGACTTGCATCTCCAAAGCCTGGATGTAATCCGTTGCTTCTTCTAGAATCACCGGTACTGATTCTTTCTTGCAACCCGGAACTAACCGGCCGAGTACACGTACTTTCCGGTTAACCGTCGGTATACTCTTCTTATTCAGTTTCACAACCGTCACTCTCCGTTTCTTCGTTCCTCTGCCGCTGCTGCTGCTGCTACTTCCCCTCGTGATCACGGCCGGGATCGCCGCCGGTCGCGGCCGCTTCTGTTTGCGAAATTTGAGCTTGAACCGGTTAAAGAGGATCGCTCTGCTCCAGAGCGTCCTCCCGCGAGCGGAGACGGCGAGAGCGCGATCGGCGGCTTCCCGGAAGGCTTTCCCTCGCTTCTGCGCCGTCGGATATGGTGTTTCGGCGGCGGGGGAGCTGAGGCGGACCTGTTGCAGCGCCTGGATCAGGTTGGCGGAGTAGCTACGCTGCTGCTTCTCCGATCTCCATGGCGCGTGGCTATCGCCGTCTCCGGCGGTTGCGGAAGCCGCGTTGTTTCTCCGAGACGAAGCGGCGGCGGAGGAAGCGGATTGCCTCTTCTTTCTTCGAACGAGATCTGTAGGGGTTGAGTTTAAGTAAGTCGGAGGTTCAGTGTCTGAGACCAGAGACGCCATAACCAGAGGATTTGAGCTGAAGAGAATGTTGGAAGGTGCAAAGGAAGGAGAGAAGAAGGATTTATATAAAGAGAAGAGAGATGCTGTGGCACTTACCAAACGATGTCGTTTTCGTTACTTGTTAATTTTTTCCTTTTGTTTATTTATTAAACACGCTAATTTCAACGAAAATGATGGATTATAATTGGGTGGCTCTAGCCCATATATGGTTCCGGAATTATTAAAGAGATCAGTGTGACTTGAAGCAATGTTTATGTATAGTTAAAAACGTTTATTCTCATGTATTACTGTTAACATCTATATTATTAAAACTGAAGTACTTTTTGATACTGTTTGAAAAGTAGACTAAATGAAAATTGTTTGGAAACAAGGATAGCAGATTAAATATTTTTTTATTTATATATTTAGTCACTGTATTTCTTTCTTATTTACAAAAATGAGAATTGTTTAGAAACACGGATAGCAGATTAAATATTTCTTTTTATTTACACATTTAGCCATTGCATTTTTTTCTTATTTACAAATCTGCCACTTCACTTAAAATCAAAAATTTAAATTAATTAATTACAATGAATTGTTATTTCTTTTTGCTGAAAATAAAAACACAAACTGTAATATATAGTATATATTAATCTGCTACAATACAATTTTCAAGAAAGCCAAATATCATAAAATTAATAATAATTCATAAAAACCTACTGTAAAAATTAAATCATTTTTTAAATAAAAAAACCAATAGGTTAATATATGAATATTACAATTACATCAAATTGCATCAAGTTATAAAATTATAAATATAATATTACGTACAGATAAAAAATTATTATCAAACATCTATATTATAATATAATATATTCTACTCTAAATATATTTTACAAAACATAAAAATATAAATGGACATTTTATAAAATCAATGGTTTATAAATTNTTTTGTTTATTTATTAAACACGCTAATTTCAACGAAAATGATGGATTATAATTGGGTGGCTCTAGCCCATATATGGTTCCGGAATTATTAAAGAGATCAGTGTGACTTGAAGCAATGTTTATGTATAGTTAAAAACGTTTATTCTCATGTATTACTGTTAACATCTATATTATTAAAACTGAAGTACTTTTTGATACTGTTTGAAAAGTAGACTAAATGAAAATTGTTTGGAAACAAGGATAGCAGATTAAATATTTTTTTATTTATATATTTAGTCACTGTATTTCTTTCTTATTTACAAAAATGAGAATTGTTTAGAAACACGGATAGCAGATTAAATATTTCTTTTTATTTACACATTTAGCCATTGCATTTTTTTCTTATTTACAAATCTGCCACTTCACTTAAAATCAAAAATTTAAATTAATTAATTACAATGAATTGTTATTTCTTTTTGCTGAAAATAAAAACACAAACTGTAATATATAGTATATATTAATCTGCTACAATACAATTTTCAAGAAAGCCAAATATCATAAAATTAATAATAATTCATAAAAACCTACTGTAAAAAAATAAATTATTTTTAAATAAATAAACAAAAAAATCAATAGGTTAATATATGAATATTACAATTACATCTATATTATTAAAACTGAAATACTTTTTGGTACTGTTTGGAAACTTAAATAGTTGATTAAATGAAAGTTGTTTGGAAACAAGGATATCAGATTAAATATTTTATTTATTTATATATTTAGTCACTGTATTTCTTTCTCATTTACATATTCTGTCGTTTGGAAACTTTGATAGCAGATTAAATGAAAATTGTTTGGAAACACAGATTCTTTTTATTTACACATTTAGCCATTGCATTTCTTTCTTATTTACAAATCTGCCACTTCACTTAAAATCAAAAATTTAAATTAATTAATTACAATGAATTTTTATTTCTTTTTGCTGAAAATAAAAACACAAACTGTAATATATAGTATATATTAAATCTGTTACAATACAATTTTCAAGAAAACCAAATATCATAAAATTAATAATAATTCATAAAAACCTACTGTAAAAAATTAAATCATTTTTAAATAAATAAACAAAAAAATCAATAGGTTAATATATGAATATTACAATTACATCAAATTGCATTAAGTTATAAAATTATAAATATAATATTTCGTACAGATAAAAAATTATTATCAAACATCTATATTATAATATAATATATTTTACTCTAAATATATTTTACAGAACATAAAAATATAAATGAACATTTTATAAAATCAATGGTTTATAAATTTACATTGAGCGCAATTTAAATCCAAAACCCGCGCGGAGAGCGGATCAAGATCTAGTGATTATTAGAAAGAAAGTAGTATGCAAAGTTTAATCCAATCATGAGTTTTTTTTTTTCCAAACATTATCCATAATCTAACAACAGACAGTCAACTGAAGACATAATGGTCACCTAATCTGTTCAATGTTTGACAAAATATTGTTGCGACAGGAAGAGGTGGTAAAATGCTTAGGACACAAGATACTATTATGTACTTCACGAACTAAACGAGGTTACATTTAATGCAGATATAGAAATGCTACAAGGATACTAGTGTGGGTAAGGCATCCATAATGATTGTTTGCTTACCATTACATTTTGGGATCAATCCTAATCTGGAATAATTTCTTGCGGTATAAGTTAAATGAGCTTATTTACATAAAAAGATGTTTAAGAAGGAAGATAACCCTTTTGGTAACTTAAGAGGAAACCCCTAATATGCATCATAAAGGTCGATCCTTTGGTTACTGGAGGAGGAAGGTAGAGATTCAAATGGCATGACGACGTGTAATACAACTATTGGAGAAATCTATTTGTGACTTTCAGCGGTCGTTTAATGGACTGACAAGACAAAAGAGAGGGGCCAATGACTCAAACTTTGGATTTTGTATTCAGTGCAATGATTTCGTAAATGTTAAAAGTTTTACTTAAATACTACTTTATACCTAAAGTAAAATACCAAAACAAAATGCATGTGCTATGTAGGGTTAGTGGAATTGCCTCTCTTTAAGGCTTTTTCTTTCTTCAGATTTTGTTTTCCCTGTAAAGACCATTGGAATCGACTCGTCCATTTTATGTTTTTTTTTTGTATACATATAAAAATAAATAACTATAAGACTAATGAGTTTGTTGGGTGGCATTTGGTCCACATATCTTGCAGAAAAGGAAGCCTTTCAACTTCTCCATTCGTAATGCCATAACCCATAAACATCTTCAAAGTAGCATTATAAAACTAGTTTTAAGAAAAAAACTTTGTTTATCTGTTAGACATGAAAGTAAAACCACTTCATAAACTAATGTGTTAAGATTTTTCTGGAGTAATATGTGAGGCTGGATAAGATGTTGAAAATGGAATTCATACTTTATTAGGTCTTAAGGGTTAATTTCTGTACAAGTTATGTAGCATATTCTCTGTACCTTAGAAAGGTATAAGTTACAATGATTGCACATCACAAATTAGTACTCCAGTTATCCACTAAAGGGCCACTTGCTTTAATATAAACTTATCTATTTCGAATTTAAGAATTTCTTTTCGTTTTATAAGATACTTCAATTCCCTCAATACTTTAGAATCCAGCCAAATTTATATACACAACACATGATCTTTTTCATTGGCTCATGACCAGTCTCGTTTATGAATTTAGTGAAAGCAAGAACTATTATTTTTCGCGGTTCGTATATAATTCTCATGCGCCACTGTCATGGCAATATTCTAATCAAACGACATTGAACGGATTAAGAGGCTAACCATTAAACGTGGCTCTTATCCCTATGTAGAAAAGTACATTTGGAAAAAGGAACAACCCTATAAGTCTATGATCTATGGTTCTATGCACCTAATAAATACTGTAATTTCGAAAATAAACATGAAGTTTATCCATATTTTTTATAAGAATTAATTGTACCATGTATGGGGATGATACCATTATACAGAAGATTCTCAGACATGAATACGTAAGAATAAAAAAAAAAAGTAAAAGGAATTGGTAATCTAGAGAAGTGTTACACTAATTAAAGAGAAACGATTTTTCAGAGATGAACAATATATATATGTATATATGTTAGTTTCTGTTATATATGTAATACGTAGGATGTAATGCAACTAATATAAGATGGATAATTGGTGAGATAACGGATAATTACCAATAGTTAATCAGTAATATTTGTTTTTGGTAATTTTAATATCAACTAAAACACTTCATCAGAGAATAATACGAAAATACTTACTTACCTATAGAATTTTTTTTCATATGTAACCTTTACAGCTAATGCTTCGCTTCCAAATAAGTAGTTGAGTTTTTGGTCCCTTGTTTCTCGGTAGCCACGTCCTGTTTAAATAGCACAAATATAATTATTGTTAGATTAGATTATAAGCATTTTGAAGCCTAACTCTTTAGTTGTTCTCATCGGTAGAACCAACAACGTTGAGCAAACGTGAAAGGTACATGAGAATCAATGAAACGTTCAGTTTTGTGAATTGGGAAGCTGAATTTTCCAAAGCACAAGGGTTATATAATACCGGTTTTGATTGATACATGTGAAAAACAAATATAAATCCTAATGGGAACTCAAATTTCAAAACAAGACTTAGTTTCTCCCAAAGAATAGTCAGCCGAATGAACTATACAAATGCTACGAAAGTTATGGGGAAAAATGATGCCAACCCTCGGTTATACAGTAATAACAAAAAATGGTCATTCATGATCTAATCAATGGCAAGACACAAGGATAAGACCGATGTTTATTGACAAAAGAGTAAGGTAATGCATCTCCAATAATTGGTGTCCATGCCCACTAATTCAAATCAGTAAGCCTGGATTTTCCTTTAATTACACAGAAACTTTCTTCAAAAGTAAACCAATAAGAGCTCCTTTTCTTTGACACATGGCACATTAGTTTTTGTTTTTCTGGTGTTTAGTGGCCTACTACTAGTCTCCAGTAAAAAAAAAACAGTCTGGATTATTCTGTCATTCATTTTTCTTTATAAATAAAAATACATGAATAGTTTCCAAATCCTAATACTTTGCATCATCATCCATAATGGAAAAGAAACCCTCCCTAATTGGCTAATACCTCCAAGAATTTATCCTAAAGATTAGTGAAAAATATCAAATCAAGTAATTACGCAAAAAGCTTCACAGGCTGGACTTTGCATTGGATTTGTCTGGCCTAATATACTTAAAAAAGTGAGGAACAGCTTGCATGATAATGGAATACAAAATGTTTGGGTGAGATCTAAAACCTATCAATTTGAGAAGTAGCAGAAAACAAGCCTGCCAAACACGTGAAACAGAGCTAAGAATGGTGCGCATCAAAGTAGACTAGAACCTAGAGATATAAATGCTACAAAAGCCTATTATTGTATTGGATATGTGATGCAGAGAAGACTATGCTTTTAGCCAACACGAGTCACAATGATTACAAGATCAAATGTCATCTCACTTGTGCCAATAAAGTGCAAGGGATCACATTAATTGGTTAGGAATGAAACTAACCAGCAGCTTATAAGGCCTGCTTGCAGACTCACTATACCATCAACCTACCAATGGATCTTGTAAGACCACTTGCTTTGGGCCCAGCATGTGCTTAACTTTTAACTTCCTATCATAAGGCCATGATTAACGCTGAAACCCCAGGTGGGGTTTTTTATTTTTTATTTTATTTTTTTTTGTCTGAGTAAAATTAAAAAAAAAAAAAAAAAATTAAAGACCAACCAATCGTGGGCC
>QGKV02001507.1:33961551-33988193 GCA_003260655.2 Brassica cretica | reverse complement strand
TTTTTTTTTGTCTGAGTAAAATTAAAAAAAAAAAAAAAAAATTAAAGACCAACCAATCGTGGGCCGCCACGTGTCAGTGGGCCTGCAAACAGTTCAAAAACCCACCGAACAGCTATCTTTATTTTGGCTTTCCTGTAACCGATTTTCTCCGTTTTTGTTGCCCCCCTCACCTAAAAACCCCACTAAAAACTCCTTCCCCCTTCCCGATAATCCTGCTCTAAGGGCCAAGGAAGTTTGAATGTCTAACAAATAAGGACTTCACTGCGATATCTGTATTACTTTTGCTAGAGAATGTATGGTTCATTTTTTTTTTGTGCACAGAATGTATGGCTCATTAATTCAAAGAGTTCTTCTGTATACTCTACAAACAATAAAAAGAGAACTGTTCTATCCTTTGACTGAAGTATGTTATAGTGATGAAGTTCCTAGAGATACTAAAAGCCAACTCAAGATAGATCATAAACAGAGATGCAACTTGAAATGACACGGCATACATTATGAAAGCAAGTCAATATGCAACCTTACTACTATGCAACATTGGTACTGATGTTTATTATCATGTTATAAAGGTAAGAACTCCAAAAGTGAGTTACCTTATATCCATGTAAAGTGATTTGAATCCATCAAGTTGGAAGTGGTCCATAGTAAGCAATCTTCTCTCCTGACCTGACGGAGACCACAATCGCAGCCAAGACAGCCCAAATGATAAAAGCCAAAAGCACAACGCGGGATTTGCGAGTAACAACTCCATCGATCCAGTTACGTTCTTCATGATTCTCAACTGAAGAGATGAGTTTCTTCAGGTCACTGATCTCCGAGCGCAAGGACTCCACAGAAGCAGGCAAGTCCACGATCGACTGAATCCGATCGGCGTCGATGTGAAAATCCTTATCAGTAACGGTTGAAGCTGGAGACTCATCGGCCAGAAGAGAAATCTCTGGCGTTGATAACAGGTCTATGCTCGATCCTTGCACAAAACTCTGAGATACGCAACGTAAAATTCAAATAACTGCTCGAATTGTTCTTATCCGTTACTAAGCACACAACAAATCAGATTCAATCGCAAAGAATCAAGATCTAATCTGAACGGATCTGAGAATCTCAGAAAACTTAGCTAAAACGCGAGAGGGAGCGTACCTCGGCTTCGGAATCGGAGATCGCGCCGGAAACCTGAGAGATCGGAGTAGTAGAATCCGATGGATCCTTCGCGCTTTCCACTGACGCGTCGGAGAAGGTCGCGCTCTGTCTCTTCTCCGCAACCTTCATCAGTCCAGAGAAGGAAATTACGGCGGAGGAAGAAGAAGAAACGAAATGGAGATTTAAGGATTGATTACGTTGAAATTACCTTCCGATTCTTCGTCTCAGGATCCTTGGTGAGTCTCTTCGTTGCGGGATCAGATGAGCGCGCAAAGTTTTTCCTGGGAATTTGAATTTCCTTCATCTCTCTCTCTCTCTCTCTCTAGAGCGTTTTTAAATTTGGGAGTTTGTTAGTTTACTTTTCGCAACTGTGAAAGTTTTGAGCGGAAGATATTTGTAGTACGCTATTTCATTGGGCTTAATAGCCCAAGGCCCAGCCCAAGAAGATCGACATATTAAACCGACGGTTTAGTAGTGGAATAGAAGTCCGGTTCGGTTTTGTTATTGTTTAGCCTTTAGGGTTACTGAAGCTCGAAAACACAATCGAACCTCTCTCTCTATAGCCGGAGAGAGTTGATTCACCGAAACTCAAAGAGAGAGAGAGAGTTAGCAGCAATGGAGGGAGCAGAAGAAGCTGGAGCGGAGATAATGGTCGATTCAAAGGACTTACAGCAACAAAGCAAAGCTTTAGACAAGCTTACCGATCGCGTCGAGGATCGCCAGCTCGATTCCAGTCGTGTTCAATCGGTTTGCTCCTCTTTCGTTCATCTATGTATATAAAATGATCATTATCCCCTGATTAGTCTAATCGTGTTCAGTCGGTTTGAGCTCAGTTTTAGTAAAATTTTGATTGGGCTTAAAAAGGTTAATAATGTGCGTGTTTCAGGCTATGGCTTCGATTGCTGCTTCTAGGGAGGCTGATTTAAATGCGAAGAGATTGAGGTAAGTCCTAAGAGATATTGACTGTATGTACCAAATGTCTATGTAATTTGCTCTCGGACTTGGTACACGTGTCCAGTAATGAATTTCGTAGGATCTCTTTGATTGATAGTGTTGGCGGCAGATATTAATTAGTATGTCATTTACGGGTTGATTTTTTTTGTTAACGATGTGTGTGAAGATAGGAGGACTAGACTTGTCACCATATCATCTTTTGTATTTGATTGAGATTGACAAGTTGGTGGAACTTCAATTTGCAGGGAGAAGGAACTGGCTTCTGTTAAGATCAACGCCGCTGATGTTGAGCTCATTGTCAACGAACTCGAGGTTTAGCTTCTCCCTTTTTTTTTCATCACTAGCTGAAACATTCGTTATTATTGTGGCTGTCCCCTAAAAGTTTGAAGTTTTGTCAACATTGTAAACGAGCAGCTAGAGAAGAATGTGGTGGAGAGAACTTTAAGGGAGAACAAAGGCGATGCCGTTGCTGCTACTATGGAATTGCTTTCACGATATCCTCTATGAAGGACCAGTTCCAGCTTTACTTCTTTTGTGTGAGAGCAACTTAGCAAGTAACCGAATATTTAACTCAAGTTCGAAGTTTTAGTCTTCTTATCAATTTAAATCGGGTTGGTCTTGGAACTGTACTAAACTACGTGATACTATAGTAAGAGAGACACTTTCAAAGCAAAACAAGATATTAAGTTTAAAATTAATCCGTTATTCTGATAATTGCTAGAAAAATCCCCAATGATGTCGCAATATTCACTCACAATTCATCTGTACAAAACCATCAAATGGTTCAACCACGCTTGATCGCTAAATATAGTAATAATGATATATGCAAGTAGACACTCTTGCACACCTACCCAACGAGAGTGCATATACAAAGCACGTCACATTTTTTGCAATCAACTCTCACATCAAATCCCTTTCACGCACTTCCTTTAAGCCTCTTCGATAGAAAGATAGCAAAAACCAATCACCACAATTAATTAACCAACCTGAGCCAATACGTTTCTTTTTGGCAAGTTGTGTAATGACACAAACATATCACTTCCTGCTTTTAGAACCAGACCCACAATTCCAGTGGCTGCCCCAGCTCACCAGTCTCGTCCACGTTGTAAATTAAACCCACCCATTTTTTACTGCTCAAAAACAGACTCAATTCTCTACCTTCCTTTGTTTTCATGAACATCTTCCTGTCTTAAAATGGCGCCTTCAGGAACAAAAGAGTCAACCTCTGTTCACTTTAGTTGTCCTTGAGGGGGGAGTTGTCACGTAAGGCAGCACGAGTAGCTTGGAGCTGTATTGTAGACTTTCTTTGCATCTCTCTTAGCTTATCCATCAGTTCTTGGAATGTTGGTCTCAGCTTTGTATCGCTACAGTGTTGGACAAACCAAAAGAGAAGCATAAATAAATGTCACCGTACCATTAAAGGTTATATTCCTCTAGTAAGGATTTAGTAGTGTTCAGTATGTGAAACTTTTACCTGTGCCAACAGCTCTCCATTAATGCGATCCACAAGGGATCAATGTCCTTTGGAATTTCCAGCCTCTGGTTCATGAACCCGACAGCTCCAATCACCTGCACATTTTTCAAATAAGTATCTCTTCACATTTGGTCTGTGTATGTGTACCGAAGTGCAGCAATTGGAGCATGACATCAAATTTGTAGAGATGTTGCAAAATAATATCCATATAAAATTGACTAGACTTGTATATCATAACACATTTCACTCGTATCTTTACACATTACACCAACAAGTACAATGGTTTTTATGGTTCTTATAGAGTTAACGTGAATTATTAAACAACTTATTTTGTAGATACAATTTTTCTTATTTTTAGCTTAAATGATAGCACAGAAAATGTAGTTTCTAAATAATATTTTCAGGACCAGTTGGCAAGTAGAGACGCTTTCTTCTATCTAAATAAAATGATACCTGCATAGCGTTGAGAGTTTCCCATGGGATCTTCTCGGTGGCAAGCTCCCAGAGAACTACTCCAAAGCTGTAAATATCAGACCTGTATGAATGATTTAAGAATAGCTAGTTAGCATTGAAGGCTACAGAACAATTACGCAAAGGAATGTAACCAAACAGAACACGAGAATATACTTCTCATCAGCAGACTCATTTCGAAGAACTTCTGGTGCCATCCATTGAGGCTGCAGAACATGTAAAAAGGCAATCAAAGATCATAATGAGAAGTTGGCTTATAAAGTCAGAATTCAAATGGAAAAGGAGCCTAGGGTTAAGTACCGTTCCCTTCCCGGACTTGGTGGTTAGGTATGTCTCATGCTTGATACGCGAAAGACCAAAGTCAGCTACCTGTTAAAGATGTCACTGTAAGTTGACGTTGTTTCTAGTTCATTTTTGCAGGTCTGAGTCTCACTTTACCAGTTCATTCATTCACATAAAACGTATTGTTTATCTAATGCTTCGTTTTGGAACGCGATATAATTTTTATGAAGATAGACAGTTATTATTATCCATCTGAATTACGGGAAAACAAAGGTATTTCAAGATGAATATCTTACTTTAACGGTCCAGTTCTTGTCTACCAGCAGATTTGACGACTTCAGATCACGATGGACGATGGGTGGACTACAATGGTGAAGATAATTCATACCGCGAGCCTGTGTAAAGAGAAAAGAAGGATCACAAGACAAATAACAAACGACTATCAAATAGAGCATCCTCAGAAAATTGTCTACGTCCAATCGCCAATGATCATAAAAATGAAAAATTTTACACGTCAATTCAATGTATAACTAATACTCACAATGTCCAAAGCCATATGGATACGCCGCCTCCAATCCAGTTTTGATGCACTCCTCTGTAGTAGGCGAAAGAGACTTCCACTGCAAATAGTAATTTGAATCATTAGGAGCATGGTTCAGAGACATGCTTGAAGGCCAAAGAGGCCAAAAAGTGAGAGCAGTAACTAAAAGAAATGAGACCAGACCGTGGAAGGAACTCGGACACTATACAGAGGCGCGGAGGTGAAGTCACAGCTCCCATAAAAAGCAGGACGTTAGGATGTCTAAGTCTTTTCATCAACAATACCTTCACAAAAAAAAGACCAATATAAAGAATGAAAACTTCGATTTAGCTGTTTTCAGAAATGATCTATTATTCGATACAATGCAGTTTGTAAGTGAGCATGCTTTAGTACAGAAAACTGGTGTAGTTGAAGAATCAATCTTAGTAATGTGATATGAAAGAGGTAAGATGCTGCCTCCACCAATGACACATAAAAATGTCAAATGTTTTTTTGTCAAAACTACACTCAGAGCAATCATTATTGGCAACGGACTAAAAACAATACCTCTTGTCTAAACGATTGTATAACGTCTTCTGAGTATTCTTGCTTGGAGAACACTTTAACAGCTACATCCTGCGGTGACATACCAGCACTCAATAAGACAAAACTTTAAACTTGCAATTTTTTAAGCTATCAGGGAAGCGTGCATAAATATATGAAAAAAATGCATATTCTACAATATCACGAGTAGCCAAAAACTTACAGATCCAAACCAGAGACCGTGGTAGACAGTTCCACATGAACCTGAAAAATGGAAAATTGCATGTTAGCATAATATAAAATATGAAGTTACAAAGAATGATGTGTTCAACGAGATAATCTAAGAGAATCAATCACCTTGTCCGATTTGTTCTCCAATTGTCAAATCCTCCCATAAAATTTCATATTCCAGACCATCACTATCAGTATCATCAATCTTGTTCATCACACTGCTGCTGGTACTTCCGCAGCTACTAGCGCTGCTTGTGCTGGTTGCATTTAAAGAGGAAGACCACATACTACCTCCCTCATTATTTGTAGCCGGCTTATTACTTTCAAAGGCAAGGCTTTCAGACTTATCAACAGAAGAAGGAATAATCTGATGAGTCTTAACTTTCCCTTGTCCATTCTGTACCCAAGGCCATACAGAATGAGTTGGCCTTCCTTTTGAACCTTCCTGCTCATTCCCTTTCCACGGCCATGACAAACCTTTCTTCACCATCCATTCTTCAGCTTTTGAGGTGATAACCTTATGGATCGCAGGTTTCTCATCGCTCTCGTCACTGGAATCTTTAAAGGGCTTCGAATGAAACTTTTCTTCGTTACATGTGAACACACCAAAAGGAGACTGGACAAAATCCCCTCTTGGCGTGCTGGCACCACTTGACGCTGCATCGTCCCTGTGGTCAGAGTGAGTAGCACCGAAGACACCACCATGATCCGAATGATGACTATCCCCACTACCACCCTCAGAGAGTGTAGCACTACTACTCTCACCTGCTCGCATTTTCGACCTTACCTTGTTGCTCACCTTGGACGCCTGCAATTTAAACACTGGTCAAAAATACGCAAAAGCAAAACAAAAGGTGAGAGTAATACGCAACCAACAATTAAACTGACCAAATTCGATATCTTTGACGCTATAGCAGTTTGTATAGGCTGGTCAGAGTCAAGGCCAAGTTTCGATATAACAGCTTCTTTGGAGTCCAAACCAAGCTTAGAAGCAAAACTATTCCTTGCAGGCACAAAGCTCGTTTCACCTTCTTCCGCCTTTAACTTAGCCAAAGAGATCCTCGCGTTCAGATACGGCGCCGTGTTACTCGTGATACAAATGATCCCTATCAGAGTCCCGTCGTCATCGTAAAACGGGGAACAAGTAGTGACAGCTGAGAATCTCTCCCCTGATTTGCTCTTCACAGGAAACTCCCCAGTCCAGCTCTCTCCACGCACGCAACGCCTAGCGATATTCATAGCGAAAGCAGCGTCACGATCATCCGCAATAACGTTAATCGGATTCTCCCCAAGTGCTTCTGCTGCAGAGTAGCCATATAGCTTCTCCGCCATAGCATTCCTGAAACAATCATACAATCACCAAATTGCTATCTGAAGACATTAACAGATTACAAATGAACAATGCAGACACCGTTAATGCATAAATCACATCAATAATCTAATTAAAATGATTCTGTTATTCTGTTACAGAGTCAGTTACTCTGTTCATATATATACAGAGGAACCGGTTTAGTTACCAAACCAACTATACAATCCCGGTTAACTCTAATAATATCCCAAACCAATCCTCCAGCAATTTCACAAGATCGAACCTTACTCACCAGAATATGATTCGCATGTTTAGATCGAAAGCATGAACAGCTTGCGCCATCGACTGCAAGATATTCAAATACTGTTTATCAGTGAACTTCCCAGCCGATGGTCCGCCGCCGCCGCCGGGACCTCCACCTACTCCAGCTCTCAGATTGATCGGGCCTTGGATACGGCTGTCCTTGCGCAGCGGCGAAGCGTGGCGAAACGAGGCGGCGCCGCTCTTCCTCCAAGACGGACCTCCGTCGCCGCCGATGTTTCTCCGCGGCGGACGATGCGGCGAGACCGAATGCGATCGCTGCCGAATCTCCGTGGAGACCTTGAGCCTGGACATCTCCTGCTTCAGATGCTCCTGATTCTCCTCAAGCTCGAGTATCTTCTTGAGCAGCTGTTCCGCGGGTGGAGTCTCCATTGCTCGATCGAATCTGGAGCTGAGCGAGTTGAATAGGAGAGGAGCAGTTAGCGAATCGATTTAAGGAATGGTTTGACTATGGATGAGGATGTATTGACTCTCTCTCTCTCTAAGCAGAAAGATAGAGAAAGTTTTCTCTCTCTCTAGAAGAGAAGTGGAATTGAAGAAATGGTCAACAATAATGGAGGACGCTTTCTTTCCTCCTCGCTTATCTTTTCTTCTCTTTTGATTCGCTTTTCTCCTTGTACACTTTTTCATTTATTTAATTTTTTTTAATTTTACTATTTTGTATTATTATTCTTGATTCTATCTCCAGTTTCCATTTTTGATAAAGCAGCATTCACTAATAAAAATTACCAAAATAGCACCAATACACTAAATTACTCTAATTCTTAAATCATACTCCCACCTACCTATTAATAATAAATCATAAATCTTAATAAAGTAAGACCAACCAAAAAATAAAACCAACTAAAAAATAAAATAAACTTTTTTTATCTTTTATTACTTAATTTTGAAATTATTTTTTGTGCCGTAGCTTTGTCATATAACTAGTCCTTTCTCAAAAAAAACTTTGTCATATATAAGTATATAACATGATTCGGTGCTATTAGAAGATATTTATCTAATTTTGTGGTTAATTTAATTTGAACATATTTTAGATTAGATTGCTTGTACGAAAAAAATCTGAATTAGATTGTAAAATGTTGATTCATTTTAAATTAAATAATGTTCTTTCCATTGATTGTTCCATATGCTTATAAGTGAGATTTCTGTTCCAAACTATATGGAAGGAAATTTGACCCAAAAAAAAACTACGATAGAACCTATATAAATTAATAATTTCTATAAATTAATAAATTTCGTCGGTCCCAACTTTAACCGGTTCAAAATTTGACACAAATCGATAAAATAAAAAGATAATATTTTTTTAGAAAATTCTATGTAAATATATGGTCCTATTAAAATTATAAATTAATAAATTTCGTCGGTTCCAACTTTAGCCGGTTCAAAATTTGACACAAATCGATAGAATAAAAGGATAATATTTTTTTAGAAAATTCTATGTAAATATATGGTCATATTAAAATTATAAATTAATAATTTGCATGTAAGTAAGAACCTATTGTTATATTGTTTGTTTTATATTCACAATGAAATTATCTTTATATTTTCTTAACACTTAATATATTTTTGATGAGGTTTAGAAATAATAAGGTTTTTAGTAATCTGGATATGGACCCTAGGGACACTCTTAAGTTGGCAGAAACGGAATCCACACTCTGGGCAGATGCACAGATTTTGAAGGACCAGAACACGGGAACACAGGTTCATGCATCTCTGCCGTCAATTCCTGGAAGATAGTGTTTTACAGATGGATCATGGAAAGATGGGGATATGTTCTCTGGTCAGGGTTGGTTCAGTACTTTAAAAGGTTTTGAAGGTCTAATGAGAGTCAGGAATGTAAGGGCTTCTTTAACTCACTTGCATGCAGAGATGGAGGCGCTATTATGGGCTATGGAATGTATGAAGAATTTATGTCAATTCCAGGTTACGTTTGCAACGGATTGTTCTCAATTGGTGAAGATAGTTTCGGAACCAGAAGAGTGGCCAGCTTTTGCAAGTTATTTGGAAGATATCAAGAGTCTGAAAGAGAGCTTCACACGATCAGAGATTATACATGTACCAAGAACGCAAAATACAAAGGCGGATAACCTAGCACGCAGTGTCAGAAAACAAACGTCTTTCGTCGTTCACATGGATCAATATCTCCCGGTGTGGTTTACAGAGTCAATATGAGTCTGTAATGTTGTCGACAAAAAAAAAAAACCACATTTAAGTTCTATGTAATATATATTATATACACCAAATAATATAATATAATTAATATAAATGTCAAATTTCGAAAAATAACGATTACTGTCTATACACTAAAATCAAATATTTTTCTTATCTTAAAATAAATATATCTTAAAATAAAAAATCTAAATAAGGAAATTTTTGTAGATTAATATCTCTATAAATTAATAAAATTTTAAAATTTCAACATTATTAATTTATAGAGGTTGTAATGTATCTAAAAGGAAATAATAGTAAGAGTGTTCTAGAGAAAAGAAAATAATAAGCAACAAAATAATGGACACATGTTGATTTGTTCCTATCTTCTTGGGGGTATTAAGTTTTTCTGATCAAGATTGTGTCCGGTTTACAGAGTATCTTGGGTTGGGGGCTTCAGATCATCGTCCAGTGGTGGCTTATATAGAAGATAAAGTCCTCATAAGGAAAGGATAATTTCGGTTCGATNGAGGAGGAGGTTAAAGAGGCTCTATTTATGATGCACTCAGAAAAGACGCCAGACCCGGACGGCATGACAGCACTATTCTTCCAACATTCTTGGCATGTTATTAAGAAAGATTTGGTAGAGATGGTGAATAATTTTCTGGTTTCGGGGGCAATGGATGCACGACTAAATATTACTAATATATGTATGATACCAAAAACGGAGAGACCTACAAGGATGACGGAGTTGAGACCAATCAGTCTCTGTAATGTAGGATATAAAATCATTTCCAAGGTCTTGTGTCAGCGATTGAAAATCTGTCTTTCTTTACTCATATCAGAGACTCAATCGGCTTTTGTGGCAGGAAGGTTGATTTCTGATAATATTCTTATCGCCCAGGAAATGTTTGATAATATTCTTATCGCCCAGGAAATGTTTCATGGATTGCGGACTAATAAAGCATGTCAGGGAAAGTATATGGCAATTAAAACAGATATGAGCAAAGCATATGATAGAGTAGAATGGTATTTTATCGAGGCTTTATTGCAGAAAATGGGTTTTGATCTTCATTGGATTAAATTGATGATGGAATGCATTTCATCGGTTCAATATCGGGTTCTTATAAATGGTCAACCCCGTGGCCTCATTGTTCCACATAGAGGTCTACGCCAAGGAGAACCTTTATCGCCTTATTTATTTATTCTCTGATTGAGGCTTTAATTGCAAACATAAAAAAGGCGGAGAGATAGAAACAAATTACGGGAATGAAGGTAGCTAGAGCTTACCCATCGATTTCTCATTTGCTTTTTGCGGATGATAGTTTCTTCTTTTGTAAAGCTCAAAAGGAAGAGTGTCAAACTATTCTTAGGATTTTAAAGGATTATGAGGCAGTCTCGGGCCAGCTAATAAATTTTGATAAATCTTCCATTCAATTTGGATATAAGATTGAAGAACCTGTCAGACAAGAATTAAGGGACATTTTGGGTATTCAGAATCTTGGAGGAATGGGATCATATCTTGGTCTTCCAGAAAATCTGGGGGGATCAAAGATTCAAGTTTTTAGTTTTGTTCAGGATCGTTTAAATAATAGAGTAAATGAGTGGACTTTCATGTTTTTCACAAAAGGGGGAAAGGAAGTGATTATTAAGTCGGTGATCACGGCATTACCAAATCATTAGATGTCCTGTTATCGATTACCTAAAGCAACGGTGAAAAAACTGACAAGTGCGGTATCACAATTTTGGTGGAGCCCAGGGGGAAGCACAAGAGGGATGCACTGGAAATCATAGGACAATGTATGTGCAGATAAGGAGGAAGGTGGCTTAGGTTTTAAAGATATCACTGATTTCAACACAGCGATGCTTGGTAAACAATTATGGCGTCTGATAGAGAAGCCAAATATTTTATTTTCTCGAGTCTTCAAAGGTCGGTATTATAGGAATACTTCACCCTTGGAACCGATTCGCTCATATTCTCCGTCATATGGCTGGCGGAGTATTTTTTATTGCTAGATCTCTGGTTAGCAAATGACTAATCAAAAGGGTGGGATCAGGATCTTCTATATCAGTATGGAATGACCCTTGGCTCCCAACCACTCGCTCGAGACCAGCTAATAAAAATCAACACAATCTATACCCCCATCTTACAGTAGAGTCCCTCATTGACTATACCTCGCGTACTTGGAATTTAGAGGTAATTCGGGCTTTGGTGGATCTTCAGGATGCAAAACTTATAGAAAGTATTCCACTAAGTAGGAATCAGAGGGTGGATAGAGATGGATGGCACTTTACTAAAAATGGAAAATATACGGTTAAATCAGGATATCAGGTAGAACGGATTTATCCAGACAAAGAAAGACCACCATTACTGATTGGTCCCACAGTTGATGTTTTGAAGGCTTACTGCTGGAAAATACGGTGCCCACCAAAGCTAAAACATTTTCTATGGCAATTAGTGACAAGATGCATAGCAGTTTGGAAGAATTTACAGGCAAGGAGGATTCAAGAGGATATTTGTTGTACCCGATGTGGAGCTCCTGAGGAATCGATAAATCATGTATTTTTTGAATGTCCTCCAGCTCTCCAAGTTTGGGCTCTTTCGAAGATACCATCAAACCCAGTCTATTTTCCAACAAGTTCCCTATTCACAAATATGAATCATCTATTCTGGAGAGTTTTCCCGCAGATGAAGGATCACCATTTTGCATAGATTCTATGGTATATCTGGAAAGGTATGAATAATAAAGTTTTCAGTAACTTGGATATAGATCCTATGGATACGATTAAATTGACGGAAACAGAATCAACATTATGGGCTAAGGCACAAGTAGTAAATGACCAGAGGACGCCAACACCAAGAATATACACGGTATTGCCGTCGATCCCAAGAAGATGGTGTTTTACGGATGGCTCGTGGAAGGAGGGTGCTAGGTTTTCAGGACAAGGTTGGCTTAGTACTTTGGAAGGCTTCGATGGATTACTGGGGCGAGGAATGTAAGGGCTAGTCTTTCGCCTCTTCATGCGGAGATGGAAGCACTTTTATGGGCAATGGAATGCATGAGGAACTTACGTCAATTTCAGGTTACGTTTGCAACGAATTGTTCTCAATTGGTGAAGATGGTTTCAGAACCAGAAGAATGACCAACTTTTGCAACTTAGTTGGAAGATATCAAGACCCTGAAAGAGAGTTTCACCCGATCAGAGATCATCTATGTACCACGGACGCAAAATTTAAAGGTGGATAGTCTAGCACTGCGTGATAGAAAACAGCCGTCTTTCGTCGTTCATATGGATGCAGATCACCCGGTTTGGTTCACAGAATCAATATAAGTCTGTATCGTTGATGACAAAAAAAAAAAAAATTGTGTCCGGTTTGTTATTCTCCATTCACGCATCCGCATCCGCATCCGCTATTATTATTATGAGTACCATTAAGAAAAAATAATATGTAATTTTGATGAAGTATTATGTCGTTAATGTAAATGTTTTATTTGATAAGCATTTTCTAATGGTTTTTTTTTTTAAGAACATCATTTTCTAATGGTTAATGCTACCATGAGCTAGCATCCACAATCACTCTCTTATTGGATTTGCTTTCCCATGAACAGTAAGAATTTTTCAGGATTTTAAAACTAATGTTGACTGTCTATACATGATTAATGTGTATTCTAAAAACTATCACATAAGCTAATAAGCATAATATAAAAGGACAATAAATAACTTGGCAAATTATAGTATAGTATATAGTGTGTGTTGCAATAGTATAATTCAAATTAATGGTATTTTATATTTTATATATATGGTCGATTTATAACATTTGTTCTTATATGGCCGATACTTATGAGAACTTTATAAATAAGTGGAGTATGCATAAAATAAATCTCTCTAGAAACTTAATTAGATTCATTGTGGGCTTAAATCTTCCTGAATGGGTACACATATACAAAAATTGAAGATTTCATGTGGTGATTTGGACGACTATTCTTGTTTTCTTTTGCAATAAGAAAGTTTTTTTGTTAATTAGAACCCACCAACATGTTAAATAACTCATTCTCTTTTTTTTTTATTAAGCAATAATTAAACACATGTTTGTTATGTCACATGCACCTAACTCTGAATATGTGTGAAAATGTTTCTCTGTAATTAATTTACAAATTTCTTAACATATTAGCTTATTTCAATGTAACTAAAGACCGGATAAACTCTCGGTCACACACAACTAAAATGAAAGTCTAAAATCATTATTGCCATAGGAGCCAAATCCTTGAAGTCGCTTATTTATATACGATACTGTGAACTTTAGAAAATAAAGAAAAAAATTATTTGTAAAAAAATCTTGAGAAAGTTTCTTTTAGTATATATATATAATTTTCAGGACTCCTGATTTAAGAGACTCAAATTTGTGTGTTTACATCAGTATCTTCTTTTCTTGTCTATGTGAAGATTTTGTGTAGAGAGAGTAAAGTGTTCGTGTAGTCAGTCAAAGTTTACTTGATTAATACAAAAAACTGTGATAAACTACCTATTTAAAAGATCAAATATTAATTACAGACATAATGATGAAAAACAATGTTATATTGCGGTGAAACTATGTTAATATAACCAGTTGAACCATGATCAAGAAGCTTATCTGAACAAAAAGGTTTATTATTTTGTTAGGTTTGAATTAGAACTGCTGAAGGTTAGCACATAGTGAAGAAAAAAGAGGACGTTGGCATTTGGCCGGTTATAATTTATTGGTAGTCGACAATTTGATGGTTTGGCAGACAAGAACAAAAATTAAAATCACTCAAAGAATCATCATAATACGTAAGAAAGATATACAACGTGTACAAGACTCGTAGATTGCGAGCGCAGGTGAGCTTCCACATTCTTCTTCTTTTAGTCTTCTATATTTTATGTTACCTATAATAATCCGTACACTTTTTTACCTTGCATGCATGAATGAATGTAATTTATTACCTGTGGATATATACACCCACGATGATGACCTAGGGATACAAATCTCGTGTTTTTTTAACTACAAATCTCGTGTTTGTGTTGACATTGATCTAACGACGAGACATTAACTAACTATAAAATATAAGCATATTTTAAGAAAAAAAAATTCTCAAAGTTAAAACTTAAGAGGATCAAATTCAAAGTTAGAACTAAAAAAAACATAAACTATTGAATGTGAAGTCGCCGCTTCAACTACATTAATATTGCAATCTCTATCTAAGACTAATGTATGTCGGCCAAAATATCGGCAACGTAACTAACTCACCTTTTAAAATTGAAACCACATTTCTTTATATTCTTTTGTTTTGCTGATATCACATGGTCTTTATTAATAAATGCTAACTTGGAATAAAGGTAGCATTGTTTTCGTTTAGTATATGGATATTGTGTTCTTTAGAAAACAAAAGAATATTGCAAAAAGAAGCATGAATCCATATTCAAGATTTGGATTACAGATACGTAAACTGTTGTCTTGGCACCTTTTATTTTTATTTGGTGGCAATTTTTTGGTTTAAATATAATATTTGAGATTGAGACGTGTTAGTTGAATATAAGGTCAGATTATATTGAAACTAATATAATGGACGAACTATTTCTCCACGATAATTATTTTATTACATCAGATGTCTCCGAACTAGCTTGCAACTATATCATTGTCAGGTAAAGACGGCATTAGTAGCTTGGAACTGTATTGTATACTTCCTTTGCAGATCTCTTAGTCTCTCCATCAGTACTTGGAATGTGGGTCTCAGCGTTGTATCGCTGCCGTGTGGAATAAACCAAAAATAGAAGAAACACAGATTGATTAAGTGTCAGCATTAGCCGTGAAATATGTACATCTAAATCAATGAGAACGGGGATCATTAAAGATTATGTATGCTTCTAGCGAGGATAATGAGGTAGTAATATTTTAATTTACCTGTGCCAACAGCTCTCCATTAATGAGATCCAAAGAGGATCAATGTCCTTTGGAATTTCCAGCCTCTGGTTCATGAACCCCACAGCTCCAATCACCTGCACGTATTTCAAACAAGCATTTCTTCGTATTTGTCTTTAGTAACACCACATTTCATTTATATCTTTACACATTCTTGTAAGTATAAACGTGATACCTGCATCGAGTTGAGAGTTTCCCATGGGATCTTCCCGGTGGCTAGCTCCCAGAGTACTACCCCAAAGCTGTAGATATCAGACCTGTATCATCAATACATAAGAAGAGATAGTTACTTATTGAATGCTTGAAAAATAATTATCAAGGGAACTTTAACCAAACAGAACACGAGAATATACTTCTCATTAGCAGACTCATTTCGAAGAACTTCTGGTGCCATCCATTGAGGCTGCATAACAGGTATAAAGTACATCAAATGAGAGGTTGACTATAAATCTTAAAGAATGTAGACTAACTATACCGTTCCTCTTCCGGACTTGGTGGCTAGGTATGTCTCATGCTTGATACGAGAAAGACCAAAGTCAGCTACCTATTACAGATGTCACTGTAAGTTGTTACTCGTTTCAGTTTGGATATTTGGAGTCTCAGTTTTTCTTACAACAGTGTAGATAATTCATACCGCAAGCCTGTGTCAAGAGTTATGTAACATGATGTACGGTGACTTGAGTCAAATAAAGTGGAAAATAAGGATCACAAGACAAAGATGACTACATGCAATTTTGTCAATGATCATATAAATGGATTAATTCTCACACTGTCCAATGCCATACGAATACGCCGCCTCCAGTCCAGTTGTGACGTGCTCCTCTGTAGTAGACGGAAGAGACTTCCACTGCAAATTGATAAGAGCTATGTGGCTTGAAGACCGGAGAGCAAAAAGAGAGTGAGAGTAGTGACAAAGATAGATGAGACCGAACCGTGGAAGGAACTCAGACACTATACAGAGACGCTGAGGTGAAATCACAGCTCCCATAAACAGCAGGACATTAGGATGTCTAAGTCTTCTCATCAACGATACCTTCACGTATAAGCAACACTAGTATTAACAATTTAGAATTTTTTAAATGTTGGTTCTACTGAAAAGAAAAAAACAATACCTCTTGCCTAAAAGATTGCATGACCTCTTCTGAATATTCTTGTTTGGAGAACATTTTTACAGCTACATCCTGCGGTGAAATTAGCAAACTTAATAAAAATTTAATTAAGAAAGATCTCTGAACTTTCAAGTGTTGTTCAATATCAACAAATGCATATTCTATAGTATCAACAGAAGCCAAAACCGTACAGATCCAAACCAGAGACCATGATGAACAGTTCCACATGAACCTGTAAAATGGAAAATTACTGGAGCATATTAGCAGAACAGTCACATAATATCACATTAAATTAGCAAACGTGATATTATGTTTAAGAGACTAAATTACCTTTTCCAATTTGTTCTTTAATTTTCAAATCATCCCATAAAATTTCATATTCCAAGCGATCACTATTAACCTTGCTCGTCACACTGCTACTGGTACTTCCGCAACTACTAGCGCTGCTTGTGCTGTTTGCATTCATAGAGGAAGACCACAAACTACCACTCTCGTCAATGGTAGGCTTATTACTTTCAGGTTTAGCACCAGAAAAGGGATTAATCTGGTGAGACTTATCTTTCTCTTGATCATTATGTACCCAAGGCCTTACATAATGAGCTGGCCTTCCTTTTGAACCTTCCTGGTCATTCCCTTTCCATGGCCATGGTGAACCTTTCTCTACCATATATTCTTCAGCTTTTGAGGTGAGAACCTTATGGATTGCAAACTTTCCATCACTCTCATCAGTAGAATCCTTGAAGGGTTTGGAGTGAAGTTTCTCATCATTACATGTGAATACACCAAAAGGAGACTGGATAAAATCCCCTCTTGGTTTCCTGGCACCAGTGGATTCTGCATCGTCGAATACATAATGATCTGAATGATGACTCTCATCCCTAGTGCCACCCTCAGAGAGTGTGGCACTACTTTCACCTGCTCGCATCTTGGACCTGACCTTGTTGCTCACCGTGGATGCCTGTAAGTTTAACACTAGTCCATACTATGCAGCAGAAAAATAAAAAAAAAAGGCGAGAATATACAAATAAATATTTAACTAACCAAATCTGATATCTTTGATGCTATAGCAGCTTGTAAAGGCTGATGAGAGTCAATGCCAAGTTTTGATATAACAACTCCTTTGGAGTCCAAGCCAAGTTTAGAGGCAAAGCTATTCCTTGCAGGGCTAGAGGTCGTTTCACCTTGTTTTGATTTAGATTTAGACAGAGAGATTCTTGACTTCAGATACGGTACTGTGTCACTTGTGATAGAAATGATCCCAACTAGTGAACCGTCATCATCATAGAACGGGGAACATGTAGTCACAGCTGAAAATATCTTCCCTGATTTGCTCTTGACAGGAAACTCACCGGTCCAGCTCTCTCCTCTGACACAACGTTGAGCAACATTCATGGCAAAGGCAGCATCTCGATCTTCTACCATTACATTAATTGGGTCTTGACAACTACTTCTTTAGCAGTGTAACCAAACTGCTTTTCCGACATTGCATT
This sequence comes from Brassica cretica, assembly GCA_003260655.2. NCBI lineage: Eukaryota > Viridiplantae > Streptophyta > Magnoliopsida > Brassicales > Brassicaceae > Brassica > Brassica cretica. The sequence goes on along the minus strand of QGKV02001507.1, from coordinate 33,970,263 downwards.
CCTGGAACAATCATGATGACATCAAGTTGGAATCTGAAGACATACCAGTCATTACATAAAATCTCAACTTGCTAGTAATTCTGAAAGTAGCTAAAATTTCCGCAGTATGCTTTTTAAGATTAATAAAATTTTATTTAGCGAGATAAGAATATTTTTATAAGGAAAAACAGTATCGAGTTTTTCAGATAGTATTAATACGGGTCAATCCTATAAAACTATTAATTAATATACAAATTTTTTGCTTCTCTTAAATTTTTTTGCTTTCTTCATGGTTAATTCACGTTCATTCATAACACTTACCAAAAGATGATTCGCAGTTTTAGATCCAAGACATGAACAGATTGTGCTAACGACCGAAGTATATTCAAGTATTGTTTATTTGTAAACTTCAGGGCCGATGGTCCCGCTCCTCCACCGACTCCAACTTTCAAATTTATAGCATCATGCAACGGTGAAGCGTGGCGAAACGAGGCGGCACTGCTCTCCCTCCACGCTGGAGCTCCTATGTTTCTCCTCGCCGACGCTGAACGTGATCGCTGTTTAAGCTCTGTGGATACCTTGAGTCTTGACATCTCTTGCTTAAGATGTTCCTGACTTTCCTCTAGCTTTTGCATCTTCTTCAGCAGCTCCTTAGCATGTGGAGTCTCCATGGCGCCTCGAAAAAACCGAAACACTATCAAGAGGCTTAGTGACTGACTGTGTCTCGCTTCTTAGCAACGATGCAGAGTTTATAGCGTTACAAGCAAGTCAACAAAAAATGAAAGGCTTCCTAAAATTCTGAGCAGGTTGGCCGGTTCTATTTTAATTGGTGGACGACAATTGCTTGGTTACGCAGACAAAACCAAAAATACAACCACTTTGACAAAATCATAGTACGTCAGAAAGATACCAGTGTACATTGTACAGTGTACTAGAGAGTGTTCGTAACTATAATTCCATCAGCAAAGGAACTTCTACATCTTTTTATAGTATTTCTTTTTTGTAGTTTTTGTATATCAACCTAGTGGCATAGTACCATGTTTACGTTACGTACAGTAGACATCATATTAACGTATTGATCTGTAGGAGACAGACTATTGTCTTTGTATTGATACTGATCTGGAGATAACATGTTAGCTGTCGTTATCATCAGCAGAATTAAATAGTCGAATTCTAGAAATCCTCTGCCATTTTTTCAAAGTCAAAAGATGTAGTTCAAGTTATATAACAAATTATAGACTAACAAGAAAAACTATTAGAAAAATAGCAAATAGTTTTACATCGCCGCCCACCGCTTCAAAACAATATTGCGAATAGTATACAATCTAATTACGTCGACCAAACTATCAATAACTAACACAGTTATTAAAATTAAAAAAAAAATTGAAAATTTTGCATTCTCATCTTAATGCTTTTATTTTTAAAGTTAGATGCGTTTATATTTAATATTAAGAAAAAAAATTACTGAGACGTTCTGAAAATACTAAAAATTGAGATGTAAATAACCATAAATTATGGGAAATTACAGTGTTAACACGAAATAATCTTCAAAACAAACATATAGAAAGACGAATAAAACAAACTTTCAATTTTGGCTAGATTCTTTCTTAAAACGTTCTGCAATCAAATCAAAATTCGGTTTCCCAAGGAGCAAGGCTTCTTTCCAGGAGAAAAGACAGCAATACCAACCACGGCGTTGCACAGGCCACAGAGTCACAAACTCACTCGCTTTCTTGAACAAACCCAATCTACGTTTTGAAAACGTAACTTGCTTTGCGTTTGTGTTTTAGACTTTCCCCATATCAATCTTTCTCCTCCCCATTCCTTTTTTCTTTTTGCGGCTCCTCCCCCATTCCTTTTTGTTAATGTTTTCAAAGTTATTGCTTCTATTATGTATATAAGAAGGACGATTAATTTTCCAGTTGTCTTTATAGTAATGAATACGCGAAGAGATTGTGCCCCATACTCATACTCAAGAGTCGTTTTAGTAACTCTTCTTTTTTTTTTTGCATAAATACATACCCTTTCCGTTTCATATTAAGTGTCGTTGTAGAAAAAAAATTTCGTTGCAAAATAAGTGTCGTTTTAGCATTTCGATGTAGAATTTATTAACTTTATTTTTCAGTTGGTTGGAATATGATTAGGTGTATGGGTAATAAATGTTTTCATATCGGAAATATGCAAAATTAAATGTTTTTTTAATCTGTGTGCATAAATCTAAAGTGACACTTGAAAGAGTATTCAGTAAGACCATAGGTAAGTGTGCTAAGGTACGACCATTGGTCAAAATCTTTAAATTATAGAGCATTGAATAATTTCTATGTATTTAAGAGTACTCTATGGTCCAAATCTTAGCAATGATGAAAGAGATGAGAATACTCTCCGCAGCAAAATTGGTAAAGCATGAAGGTTGTACCAACAACGAATAGATACAACGCAGAAACCTAGTAGTGCAACTCACCAGAAGAAATCGATTTTTTAATACAAAAATCGTGTTATCAGTTAATTTATCTGATATCTCTTTAGTCTTTATAATACCGTCTTCTGAGATCCAAGCAAAATGACCATAGAGCCTTCAGCTATGGTCCTACAGAATACAATAGAAGCCTTTTTTTAGCATACGACCCAGACCGGTTCTGAACACAACCTAGCGAAACCCCAGTCTTAGATCTCAATTTTTTTTTATAAAAAAAATACTCTTTCTGTTCTATAATAAGTGTAATTCTAACATTTTTTTTTGTTGCACAAAAAATATCATTTTACCATTCTAATGCAAATTATATTTTATTTCAGCTGAAAATTAATTGCAAACCGCATTGATTTTATAAATAATTTTAGTAATTTTATTTATCTTAAATACTATTGGTCGGAGTGTAATTAATAACAACTTACATAGATTTCAATCACTTTCTTAATCTGTGTAAAAAATGTTAAAATGACACTTATTCAAAAACGGAGGGAGTATAAGTATAGGTTTCCAAATTGTTAAAAAAATTATTAATTTTTTAGTAAATATCTATGTTCCCAAAATCTCAAAACCTGGTTCGATATGTTCTCGGTCTCCTTAATTAGTTGCATCATTGATCCCACACTTTGATGAATTCCATAGCTAGGTTGTTCTGAACAATGAGTTCCATAGTGATAGCTGATAAATGTTGTTTTTCAAACATTATAACCCTTTCAAACTTAAGTTTGCTATTTAAAAAAAAAATCAACTAAAGGTCAACAATGATTGAAGAATTGAAATGGTGGTGTAGCAGATTTCAAGGCTATACTTAGATCATGGATTGTAATTGAAGAATACGAATGGTTTTAAATTCAAGAGAGAGCGTTAAGGTAAGCTGACGTGTTTGACCTATTTTAACGCAAAACCTTCACAAGATTACTACTCCCATCCCTCTTAAAGATTATTTGGTCTCTTTTATCTTCCAAGAAACCCAAATTTTTTTCCTCAAAAGGGAGGAAAAAATAGGCTAAAGAAAATAATGGAGTCGAATAAAACGTTTTGGATCATCATCGTGATCGTCACGGTTTCTACGTTGGTGGAGTCCAAATCTGTGCCGCTCAGAGATTCTTACGTTGCGAGGTCTCTGCTCTCTGTCTCTCCACCTTCAGAGTCTCCATCTTTGTCACCAGCTCCTGGTCCGGAAGTTGAAAACACGATCGCTACCCCGGCGAGTTCTCCTACAGAGATTGATATAGACTCTCCCTCGCTGTCACCAGGGGCTCCTGCTGATTCCATTTCTCCTACTAATGCTCCAACCACGAGCTCTCCCTCGCCGTCACCAGAGGCTCCTGCTAATGCTCCAGCCACGGACTCTCCCTCTCCGTCACCAGAGGTAGAAATGGATTCTCCCTCGCTTTCACCCGGGGCTTCCGAGGATTCAACTTCCTCTGCTAATCCTCCGACGGAGATGGATATAGACTCTCCATCTCCGTCACCAGAGGCTCCCGAAGATTCAATTTCTCCTGCTAATCCTCCGACGGAGATGGAAATAGACTCTCCATCTCCATCACCAGAGGCCCCAGAGGAAATCCCCGGGGCTCCATCTGGCAAAACACTTATAAGTTCAGCTACAACTCTTCTGGAACAAACATTGTTGCCTCCTGAGATCAAAACCATTTGCGGCAAAACCGATAACCCTGAGCTATGCGAATCTTCCATTAGTCCTTTGTTAACGGCTGCTATAAAACCAGACGCTTCCTCTGTTCTCGTTCTCGCCATTCAAGCTTCCATCAACGCGACGAAGGCGGTGATGCCTACCGTCAACAAAGTAGCCGCAGCGGATTGTCAGGAGCTGTACGATGAAGCGGTGTCGAACTTGGAGGACGCGATTAACGCCGTCAAGGAAAGTGACATCGCCACCGTTAACACTAACTTGAGCGCGGCCATGACGGATTACGGCACGTGTAACGATGGGTTTGAGGAGTCTGGTGAGCCTAACCCGTTGGCTGACGTGGCTGATAAGCTTCACAAGATGGTTAGTAATTGTCTGGCTATCTCTACGTTGATCAAGTGATGAATATACATCATGGCGTTACGTTTTCAAATCTTGAGATTGTTAAAACAAAACAAAAATGTGATGTTTCGCTATCTCTACGTTGTATTCATATATATTTTAAAGAGAGGTGAAGGTTTAGGCGTTATGGTGTAATGATATTACATGCATCGATCTATATCCTCGTTGTTATATTGTTGGTGTGTGTGTGGATATTCATTTCTCGTGAAACAAAGTGATATAAATGTATACATGTAAACCACATAAATATTTTCTTATGGGGGGATCCCGGATAAGTCTCAGCCCTAATGCGAAGAATGTTTGGTTGCTTTTGTAAAATGAACAACACGTCCGCTGACAAGTATGCACGGAATAGATAAAATCATGCTATTAAGAGCAGCTTCATCAGTGATATTTATCTCAACAACTAAAGGAAATGAAAACAAAAGAGAGAGAAAAACGAGATAAGAGCATGATTAACCCGGAGTTCTTAACATGTAGTTCTTAGCGGAAATTAAGAAACTGTTTCTTAACTTTTAATTAAAAAAGCTAATAACCAATTTTTAAAGTCTAAGAGCATCTTTATCCCTAGAACCCATTAGGGTCTCTTAATCATTTGTTTAATAATAAATTTGTGTTAAGAATTTTAGTTAAGAGACATTTAAATTTTTGTCCTCCATTGTAAGTTTTTTAAGCAAGAGTTCTTACAAAAAAAATTGAAAGAACTTAGAAAAAGAAGAAAGAACTTGAAAAGAAACATTTGATCTTGTGAATACACTTTCATTATCCATATCATTTATACAAGTTTCTGATAATACAACCTTTTGTAATGGACGTTGATGCTGCACTACGTTAGAACTTGACGACCTTTTAATCATCCAATCCCCACGACAGAGCTTGGTTATGTGATCACTTGGCAACTTTGGTGGACGCAATGTCTTTCTTGGCTGAAGCCTGGATCTGTAATGGTTTAGTCTCGCTCAACACATCTCCGCCATATACATCACTGGTCTTTCTGTAAAATTAAAACATACTTATATCATACTTCTTGGAAGAAACAATTGATCATATACCAGAAAGATTAAAACTTTTAATTACTCACCAGAAAACACTTTCATCAACGTCCTTGACATGAGAATATAAGACATGTGAGAAAAAGAATACAAGACGCAATAAAACTAAGGAACTCTATGGAAGAAGACCATTGAAACCTAAAAACATGATTAATGCTTAATTGATGGTTTCTCTTGCTCTCGGACTATGATCAATACTCAAACCCTGCTACAAAGGCTGATGTCTCTAACTCAACAACATACAAAGGCTATACATATCACCTAACTTAAAAGTTCTGCAATTCACAACAAGATCAAACCTTTACTTCATAAGAAACATGAGAAACTGGATTTGGATAAAAAAAAACAATGAGAGTAATCTAAGCACTTACAGTCATAACAAACAAAGCTGAAAGTGCACCAGACAAAACAGTAGCTTTGGGGTGTCGCATAGCCATCAGTGCCGCTATTATAAAAGTTTCATCGCCAATCTATACAAAGATTACACTATAAATTTTGTTTACTAACTAAGAATGACTTTAAACCAAATAACGCCGACGAACCTCTGTCACAAGAATCATGGAGAAACTCGAAAACAGAGCATCAAATACACCAGGCCAAGTGGATTCGAGGTTCAAACCAAGAGCACCAAGACTGTCACCAGCATCAAGTCCAATTCGTTCAGTCCCAATCTTCANTCTGTAATGGTTTAGTCTCGCTCAACACATCTCCGCCATATACATCACTGGTCTTTCTGTAAAATTAAAACATACTTATATCATACTTCTTGGAAGAAACAATTGATCATATACCAGAAAGATTAAAACTTTTAATTACTCACCAGAAAACACTTTCATCAACGTCCTTGACATGAGAATATAAGACATGTGAGAAAAAGAATACAAGACGCAATAAAACTAAGGAACTCTATGGAAGAAGACCATTGAAACCTAAAAACATGATTAATGCTTAATTGATGGTTTCTCTTGCTCTCGGACTATGATCAATACTCAAACCCTGCTACAAAGGCTGATGTCTCTAACTCAACAACATACAAAGGCTATACATATCACCTAACTTAAAAGTTCTGCAATTCACAACAAGATCAAACCTTTACTTCATAAGAAACATGAGAAACTGGATTTGGATAAAAAAAAACAATGAGAGTAATCTAAGCACTTACAGTCATAACAAACAAAGCTGAAAGTGCACCAGACAAAACAGTAGCTTTGGGGTGTCGCATAGCCATCAGTGCCGCTATTATAAAAGTTTCATCGCCAATCTATACAAAGATTACACTATAAATTTTGTTTACTAACTAAGAATGACTTTAAACCAAATAACGCCGACGAACCTCTGTCACAAGAATCATGGAGAAACTCGAAAACAGAGCATCAAATACACCAGGCCAAGTGGATTCGAGGTTCAAACCAAGAGCACCAAGACTGTCACCAGCATCAAGTCCAATTCGTTCAGTCCCAATCTTCAGATAAAATAATATAAAGAACATAAAATCCAGATTCCAAAGACGATAGAATCCAATTCGAAAAAGCAGAGAACGAGGTTTTTAAATTACCATTCCACGACGGCCAAGCTCTTTATCAGATCCTTCCGATTCCTTGTCAACCCCAGATTCCTAGGCCCAATAATCCTTAATACCTAAAATCGACTGGATTCATAAAAATACGAATCTATGGACGAAAATCGAATACCTGCGCAGAGATGGTGGAAAGGAAGATGAAGCACTCATGTTTGGACAGCTGTCTCATAAGAGACGTCCCTTGCGTGGCTTCATTCAGAGACGTGTCTTCCCTTTAATGTATTTTTCATTTTCTTTTTAATTACAATTACCCTAAGATACATGCTTTAAGAGACCCGGATAATGGTGCTCTAAGAGCAACTCCATTGGGAATCCTTAGCAAAAAAATATTATAATAATATGTGGAACCCACGAAATTTAAGAGTTTGTGTCAAATTAATCCTTAGCTAAGGATCAGACTTGTTACTGTGCGCAGGTCCCACCGCCACGTGGGATAAAAATAAAAAAAATAATTTAAAAACTTTACCCCGATTATCAAGCCAAGAGTAACAGCGTTGCGGATGGTCTAAGAGTCGGTTTTTAAATAAAGACTTTAAGAACCGGTTCTTAGCTTTTTTAATTAAAAGTTAAGAAACAGTTTCTTAACTTACGCTAAGAACCCAACTCTAAGAACCCTGGATTAATCATGGTGTAATGGTAGTGTTTTATCATGGAACTATTAAGTTATATAGTAGTGTATGTATATATATTAAATATTATTTAATTAAGAGTATACTAAAAAATTTGTAAACCCAACCAATAATATTCAAATCGGATAGTATTTGTTGGGTTTCCAAGAATTTTAGTATACTTATATATACATACACAAATATATAATTTAAGAACTTCAGGGTAAAATACTATTATCGGGTTGAACTAAGTTCTTACACGCAATTTGATTTATTTAAATAAATTCTAAATTTTAATATATTATTAGTTTTATTTGGAGTAGAAGCCCAATTTAGCAGTGTCTTTAAAACTGTACCGAAAGCTGAACCAGATATTTTTTGGGTCACGGCTCAATATGAGTCGACTGGATCAAATTTGATTCAATAATCTGGTTTATTATATTTTTAGTATATAAATTTAAAAATAATGTTAGTAAATATAATACATAATTAAAATATAAATGAATCCAAGACATAAAAAAATATAAATATAAACTAATTTTTTTTATATAGATGGTTTATAGATTTTTGATAGTTTTAATGGTTTTTATCAGTTTAATAACTCTGAGATTCAATCTGGCTAAGCAAGAATGTTGATGGTCGAACCAGTTATAATATCTAACCCGACTATTGGTCCGGTTTTAAAAACAATGCAATTTAGAAAAGCCAATAAGTAATCGGTAGAATCGTATTACATAATCAAGTAATATAAATCTGTAGTATCAGTATGAGACTAGAATTGGTTGTTAATAAAATAAAAGGATACAAATCAAAATGATATTAGTAGGCTAATGTAATTGGGCCTAAACGTAAGGGCCCAACCCAAAGCTGTAACTATCAACTTCATCTCCGACATGGAAACGCTGCCCGTCTCGCCGGCGACATTTAAACGGGGCGGCAAGGAAGTGAGAAAAAAAAAAGAAGAAAAAAAAAAA
>QGKV02001507.1:33948939-33961456 GCA_003260655.2 Brassica cretica | reverse complement strand
AAAAAAAAAAAAAGAAAAAAAAAAACAAAAAAAAAAAAACAAAAAAAGAAAGAAAGAGAAGAAGGGAGATGAGAGAAAAAATGGAGGAGATAAAGATTTGGGAGGCTAAACATAACTTACACATATACCCTTCTTCACTTAAAGCCAATCCACACACTTCATCTCTCTCGAGACCCTTCTTCTCCCTCTTCTCCTCAACTCCATCTAGGGTTTTCTCCTCTCCTTCGTCTCGCCGCACGTAACGTAAGCTCTCTTCCTCTCTTCCCTTTTTCTACTCGAATTGGTGTTGATGTGAGATGGCTTTATATGTGCTCTCTGGTTTCACACAGTTACTTTGGTTTTGTCTTAGTGCTGCTACCAAAGCACGTAGGCTCAGTTTCTAATCAATCTTTAGAAATTACCTGCGGGAAACAAAACAGAACTTGAAGATTTTAGTTTTGTCTGAAAATTGCTTTGAGTGTACCTTCACGAAGCTTCTTAAGCCTTCTCTTCCACTTTGTTTACTAACTAACTAACTAACTCTGATGCAGTTAATTCTTTCAAAGGCTGTCTTGAAATTTGAAGATAATGGAGCGAGCCTCTGAAGGTTCTCCCTCTACTTTAGCTGGCTTTATGGAGAGGAGAAAGAGAAGCCCTTTGATTCGTCGACCACGCGATGTAAAAGAAAGCTTTCGTAGTTTCACCTTTCCACCACCCTCACCACAGCCAAACATTGCTACTAGCAATGAAGATAACCCAAGTTTAAACACATTGAAACTGAGGCTTAAGCTTGGAGGTGGTGTTACTCGTACTATCCAAGCCAACTCAGAGACAAGTACTTATACCAAAGCCACGGTAAAAGTCTTGTCTGTTTAATAGTTATGGATTGGTTTATTGTGTGAACTTGTTTCATCCCTAATGTTTGAGACTAATGTGCAGAAAACTATGCGTCTAGGAGAGATAAACGGACCTCGAGTGAATCCCTCTGAGGCTTTGAGAGGAGCATCGATGTCTGAGAAGAGAAAACAAGGTCTTAAGAAACGTTTGTTGGATCCAGAACAAGACAGTGATGAGGAGATTAGATACCTGGCAAAGCTGAAGTCTAAAAGGGTAACAAGGGACCACATCAATGTGGAAGACAAACATGATGTCACTGAAAGGGATAAGCTCAGTATGGAAGGATCAACTAGTCGACACATTCCTACTACACGTACTCGAGCTCTCCAGTCTGTAAAAGATCCGTATTCTACCACCGGGTCGGGTCCTCTTGAGTTTCCTGATGGCTTACCTTGCCCCTCTTCTAAAAGTGAGTTTCACATTTTTCTAGTTTAGTAACTGACAAGATGTGAATGCTGATTCTGTAAACCTTGAATAATTAACAGGACAAAAGCAGAAGCTTTCTGAGGTAGAGCAACAATCCAAGAAGGCTGAAGCTGCGCAGAGACGTCGAATACAGTCTGAGAAGGCTGCCCAAGAAGCTGAGGTAAAGCTCAATACTACATTTTTACCTGTTCACTTATAGTGCCAACACAATCCTGATGAATAGGCCTGCGGTTTGCGGTTAGTTCGGTTTTCGGTTAGTCCGGTTCAACATAAATCTTACCAAATTAATCTGAAATAAGGTTTGGTTGGGTATTCAGTTAGTTTAGTTTTTTTTTTAAATTCTACAGTGTTTTTTATTTCGGGTATTTTTTGGTTTAAGTTCGGTTAATTTCAGATAAAATTCAGTTAGTTCAGTTCAAAACTTGGTTAGTTTGGTCAGTTCACTTTGAGTTTTTGGTATGGTTTGGGTAATTTTATTTTTGTTAAAAAGAAACCCGAAGTAACCTATTGCCCAATGGAACGAAACCGGTTAGAAAACCTACCGAACTAACCAAAATTTCGGTTCTATTTGGCGGGTTCGGTTTGGTTCAAATTGATGGTCTGAACTCTTCTTTGTCTTGTTCATTAGGCTGAAGCTATCAGGAAAATACTGGGGCAAGACTCAGGGAGAAAGAAGAAAGAGGAGAAGATTAAAAAACAACAGGAAGAACGAGCTCAGGTACCAAAAACCGCAGATGCTTGTTTTCTTCTCTCTCTCGCTAACTCTCTTTGTGTTGACTTCATCTTTTCTTATTCACAGGAGAGAGCTACAAGATCAAGCACACTCCCATCAGACACTATCAGATTGGTGATTGGTCCGAGTGGAACAACTCTAACGTTTTCTGAAGACATTGGCCTTCCAGAGATCTTCAAGCCGATTACTCACAGGTAAGCAAAGCTTCCAAGTATATTATAGAAACCATATTATTATATGTGGAATGGTGAGGTTTTGAACTGTGTGGATCTTTCTTTAGATATCCTCCTCCGCGTGAGAAATGTGTGGGGCCAAACTGCGAGAAAGCATACAAGTACAGGGACTCAAAGTCGAAGCTACCACTATGCAGTCTCACTTGTTACAAGGCTATTCAAGAGAAGATGCAACAACAACCTTTGATTCATTGCTAATTGCTTAACAGGTTTTTTTTGTCAGTTTATTATTTTAACGTTCGCCTACTTTGTTCAGTAAAACATGAAGTTTAGATATATCTATGCTGATAACAGTTGAAATGACTAAATTTTATTGTAATCTTGATTTTTGTTTCTTTTGTAATTGTATAACTGATCATGACTAAAATTAAAATGATGTAATTTTATGGTAAAGATGAATATTTGCTAGAACTGCACGGACCTTTTCACCTTATTGGGCCTTTATTTGTTGACCCCATACCATTTCAAAATTCGGCCCATAGTACAACAAAAAAAACTTTACGTGTGGCTGCTGGGATTCGAGCCCAGGTCTCCACGGCCACAACGTGGAATTCTTACCACTAAACTACAGCCACTTTTGTTTCCCTGTATTTGGAAAATTAATTATAGTATTACAGTATTACTTGTACGGGACAAAGCCAGACCTAGTGGTAATCGTTATAATTTTTTTCATGCTTGTTGTTGCGGCTACTAAATCTTAACTTCCATTTGATTTGATTATGTAGAGCAAACTCATATTTTCATTTGTAACAATATACAAACAAAATCTAATTACAACACTTTTGGCTGCATATACCAAAATAACATAGCACTCAGTCTCTTTGTAAAAATATAAGCGAGGAGAGTGGAATATCCACGAACAAAGAGAATCGATCAAGGAAACCACTAGGAACTTGAATTTAGAAGAAGAAAAAAAAAAGTTAGTTGCTGGTGATAGACCATGATGTTTTCTTACAATATGCAATTTTGACAGAGACCAGAGACTCTTAAAGTTTTTCCAAAGATGAATATATAAATAAAACCAGCTGCAAACACAATGGACGAAGAACCTGTTACCCTCTTAAACTGGCGCTCTCTATACATTTCTTCTTCCATTGGTTGATTGCAGTTTCTCATGTCTCCTTCTCAGTCTTTAACTTTGAAGGGTTCTTTTATAAGCACCCATGAGTGCCTCCCGTCCACAGCCAACTACAAGTCCAGAGTGTTGTAATCTCAGGATCCATTTACAGCCATTTCAGGTGAGGATTCTGGAGCTACTACCAGGGATTCTTCCCCATTTAGCTTCTTTCCTTTGTCTGACGTTCCGTGTTCGGAACTAGCAACTCCATCACCTTTATGGTTTTCATCATCTGAACTGCTGCTGTTATTCTCTTCACTACTTCTCGAGTCCTCAGGTTCCTTGGTTACAATAGTCCGGGCTGCAGATCCAGTGGTGCCTTGACTTTTCTTTGCAAGCACTGCTTGGCTCAGCGTCGAACAAAGGACAGCAAATACGTTTTCTCTTTTCGGGTTTTTACCCAGTCGAGGTTTCTTGGAAGGCTCTTGTTCTCTTTCTACGAAAGGGGATTTGCGTTTCAGCCCAAGGAGCTCGCCTTCCTCCTCCTCAGAGACTTCGGACTGTTTCTTAGGCGGAGGTTTATAGTCTTCATCATCTTCATCGTCCTCATAGTCAACCAAGCCTCCAGACCTCGGGCTATAGCAAGCAAACCCATTAGACAAAGCCATTGCATATTATGAATTTTCATTGTGGAACACAACTATACCTCGAAGAAGCAGGGCTTGCAGCAACTCCATTTGATATGTGAGGCTTCGGTTCTTCTTTCTTTGTATTAGAAGCAGATGCAGAATCTTCTTCATCGCTGTCAGTGCTAAAACGTGTGAGAGAAGTTCAAGCAGCACAATAAAAAATTAAAAAAAACAACTCAGAGACGAAACCTGTCTTCATTGAAATAATCTTCCTCTTCCTTATCCAATGCACGCTCGTCAACTCTTATTCTCAGATCAACCGCATCAGCAGTGTTTTGTGGTACGGCGCTTTCTAAGCACTGAAGACGCATTTGTTAAACAAAGATTCACACAAAAAAAAATTTAAACTTAAAAAAAAAATCAAGATCCAAAAGCAATACCTGTTCATATTTAATCTTAAAAGCCTGGATGGAGGCTAAGCATTGAAACTGGGCCAACTGGTCCCAGAACGTATCAACTATGTATTTGAGCAAAATAGTTGCATTTCCCTACACACACATAAAGGATCACTAAATAAAGTATCAATTGCAATTAGATAAGCAAAAGAAGGAAAATGATGGAGAAAAGAACCTTGCGTATGTGCTCAAGCAGATCTAAGATTGCAGAGTTCAGCAGATTGTACCGGTTTCCATTGGCGATAAAGACATCTATTATCGGTTTCAGTACGTTGTTCTTAACAACGTAATTCTGGACATGATCATCCTGCAATAGAAGTATATTTCACAATTACGTTCATTTTTTTCAATTAAGAAAACTTTCATCTTATGAGCTTTTTGTAGTCATGATAGATATCAAAGGTAGCTAACGGTATGCTATACACTTCCAACGGCAACTATTATCCAAGGGCAATTCTTTAGCTACAGGGAGCATTTAGGAACTATTTCAAATGGAAAGCATATATCGTCATGGTTCAAAAAAATCTACTCACATGCACAGATAGGAGGGTACGGACAAATCGCACAGCAGCAACCACTAGGTATTTTTCCTTTCTCCGTGTGAGTTGCAGAACTTTTTCAGCCACATTGTTTTGGAGAAAACTGCATCTGTAGACGAGAAGAAATGGCACAGGAAAAATATCAAATGGGTTCCAGCATGAGAATGAAACAGAAAACTACCAAAGTAAGTATCAAAATGATTACTTTGTTCTGGATGAATCTTGCATGATGCAAAAGCACAGCAGTTCACATATACTCAGTAGGACTTCAGGCTTTGTGCGAACCCTTATCGCTCCACCTTCAGATATGCCGCTTGACTTCTCAGAACATGAGGCAGTAATAACATCCACTAGCTCAGGTATATGCTTCTCTAAGAAAATATCCATGATATTTGCTCTCTGCTAAAATTGGAATGCGTTAGAAAAATAATAGAACCCCTGATGTCTAGCTACAATTAGAAGTGAGAAATGGGTAAGATGGCAGATACCTTGAAGAACATTGAATACTTTGTAAATAATAACGATATCATTTTAAGAAAATACTATATAGTGTCTTATGCTACTAATTCAAGGGTTGCAAGAATAACCAATCCGGGTGAAAAGTTAGAGAACGACTAACGACTCCTAACGTTTTCTTCCTAAGCTTGACTATAAATGGATTAAGAAACAGTACACAGACAATGTGGAGAAATACACCCACTTCTAATTTTCAGATATTGAGATATTGAAAGTATCAAGGATGCACCTGAGCTCCACCAGACAATGCATTTGCATCCAGTAAGGTTCGAATAATTTCTAAAAATTGACAATGCATCTTATCACCAAAGTCTTCCATCATTCCCTTGACCTGTTACCCAAACAAGAGAGACAATTACAACTTGAGTCTTACAAAATAACACAAACAACAGCCTCCCAACTGAAGAAACAATCCAAAGGCTTACAGAAAATTACCAGAAGACCGAGGAGGGGGGTTCCTTCTGTCCGAACAACATAAGAACGCAACAGGTTAGGGTCTTGAGTCAAGAAAAGAACGAGGATATCTGCTCTGCATCCACAAGAATTATTATCTTTAGTATAGAGCTTGCAAATTTCCAATTAGGCTTCTTACTAGAAAATAAAAACAGAGTATCCACAGTGAGCTATCAGGTCTAATTAATCATATACCCAATTAATACGAGCTTTTTGTCTGGAATCTGCAAGATTTCCTCTATGACATGAAAAATTCCTTCATTCATAAGGTCCCTGAGAAATCATTGAAAAGACATGCGCGCCAATTAAGAAAGGGTAATAACAAAAATGTCATAATTGCTACAAATGTTACAAAGTCAGTGGCTGTTCAACACCGTTGGCATGTAGTTTCTGGTGAGTGCATACCTAAAAAGCCGCAGCTGCTGCACCACTTGGAGGCTCTTGCTTAAACTACAAAACTCGTGCAAGAAATATACCTATATTATTAGAGAATGAAAGCACATCAGTATGACTAACTCAGCTAGAAAGCGATATTTTGTAACGGATCTATTGTTGCCATCTGTTGTCACATATAGATCATCTCAACATAGGGGCTAAAGAAAAAGATCCCAGTTAAATGTTAACTAAAGTAACTTTTATAAACGTCTTCAAGAATACAAAACAATTGAGGGATAAAACAAAATAGCAAATGCCTCCTGAAGGCAGGAAATACCAAATTTTTCTTGGATTCCATAGATGTAGAAGGTGACCTCAACCTTGCAAATAATTCTTGAATAAAAGTGCTATCGTCCTTTAGCAATGAAACAACCTGGAGAAAATATACATCAGTTAAACTAAAATATGGGATTCATCATATATGTGAGAGGATTTCCATTCCATAAACAACTTACAATGGCATTGTTTGCATGGATTACTGAATTCAAGTTTGCAACTATAGCATCATCTAGCACTCGAGCCAAAACAACATCCTGTAAAATGTGACAAAAGGTGAGACCAAATACCATAGAAATAGTGGCACCAACGTTTTAAGAAAAATCATGGGATCCCACCTTTAAGTAGCCGATTCTGTACGTTTGGTGTATCTTTGACAGGACTAAGGGATCTTTAATTGGTATAGCCTGCAAATTAAAGGGATATACTACAGCATTCAAAAACTTCTTATCGAACTCACTAGATTAATCACATTTATAAAAGTCAAAGAAAGTAAATCTCAGTTATAGTTCTAGACTCAGCTGCTCTGCATTAAAGGGGTATAAGTAAAAAAAAAGATGCAGACCTCACTAGTAGCTAACAAGATAAGTTTGTAACAGACCAACAGTGAACATATCCTTTTCTTCCCAAAAAAAAAACTATCTAATATTTCTAGTAGCCTTATTCTGTTCTCGTCAAACCGTCTCTACTATTCCCTACGTCCAGTCTACGCTAACTTGTCCTGAACTAAATGAACTAATAGCATAAGGGAACATAATGTTACCTCCTTAAAAACAACATGCTCCTTCAGAAAGTTCCGGTGATGCTGAGAGTGAGGAACACCAGGGTCATCTATCAGGAGAGTCAACATGCAGGTCATTTGCTAGTAGCTACTAAATATGAGGCAACGACCAATAACAAAAAAAAAGTAACACATTGGCTATAATATTTGTTGTTGCATGTGTAAACCCTTAAGAGCAAGAAGCTATCCACCTAATAACCACGGAAACATGAAAATTCGATGTCCCAGTACGACAAAGTATATGAAACCACAAGAAGATTCCTCAACAGTGTAAATATCTAAAAGGCTTGTAATACATATATCCAACAGCTAGAGGACTAAGGTATCATCTATGTTCAATTAGTGAGTTTAAACTTACACTCGAGGCATCCGATAATTTCCATGATCATTTCATCTCCAAATATTTTCTCCAGGATCTGAGAACTGTTGAGCAAAACTGTATACAAAAGATATAAGATATGCTGGAAATCAGAAAATAATTTGGAAATACGTGGATGGAAGAAATGATAATGATATGTATGCGAGTACTAACTGATTCCCTTGACAATATTGAATATCATGTGCAGGCCATCAACATTTTCCAAGTCCTCGCATATTTTAAACACATCCATCAGATTCCGGAAGAAATCATGCTGCACAAAGGGAAAAGGTAGTATAAGGAGGTTTCCAGAATATAATTCTCCAGACATGATAGACTATAAGAATTTGCGTAAAGTCAAAGTTGACACTGAACTAACAAACTCGGGTACCTTTAAAACGATTTTTTTTATATAAAAGAAAACAAGACTCAAGATATATCAATGGAAATGTTCTTGCTAGCGCTTGTTTGCAAACATGAAATAACCGCAGTGCTAGTGACAGCATGAAAGAAAAACTTAAGCATGGAATAAGATTTCCCAGAGAGAATGCAAGCATATCACACTAAATTGAACTGGCCAGGACAAGAATACTTGATAACTTACATCCTTCAATATAAGTTCAGTTAGACGCATCTGATCTGACATGCCGCTCTCTGTAACAATCTGCAAGGAAGATAAAAAAGATATAATAAATCTTTTTGGAAAACAAAAACCTAGGAACAAATTCAAGGCATCAACGACACTATTAATAAACATGAAAAGATTTTCAGGGCATAAACATCTGTTGTAGTTCTGGAAGGCGCAACACAAATGGATTGAAATAGAGGACAACGAGAGGAAAAAAAGGCAGTTCAAAACATTCGAGAAGAGAACACTTAAAAGTTAAAAGCGATGCCTTCATATTTACAAGTTATTATGCATGTTCACCAGACGTGAGATATCAATAGAGAATAAGGGCAGTAGAATCCTAACCTTCAGTATTAGGGGAAGGGTAGTAAGCTCTACAGCAGGAAGCTCCCTCAACTCACTATTCAGGCTAGGGAATGGTTCACCTGCTTAATCACAGATGATTACAAAATCAGAAGTTAATATAAAAAACTTGCAAGATGAAGACCGCATGCTTAGAAAAAAAAATAAACGATCAAACCTCCATGAAAATGCTTTTAAACAATGTATTTACACTAATATTGAAATGCAAACTTTGAAGCAAATTAGGATACAGTATAACAGATTAATAAGATAACAATCACGATTAGTAAGAAGAACAATTTAAACACCATGCAAATGTTAAAACATAGCTTCACATAATATTCTGAAATCCAAATGCTCCCAAATGCTAAAAGGTGGCACAATAAACCTAGCTAAGACCCTTGAATCGCTATTACAGGAAATGAACACACTCTACATTCATTTCCGTGACACAGAACAGAACATATAGAATAAGCTTATACTACTAAATAGAAGACGCAAATCACGATTAACAAGGATCAAGATACTCCAGGAGAAAGTTCTTACTGTTCAGAGAGCTGACATACAAGTTTCGTTGCATAGTGCAGATCTGATCCCTGAATATTCAAACACCACATTTACAGTCAAGACAATTGCAATATGTAAAAAAAAAAGAAGGATGGGAAGAAAAAAACAGGAGTATTTTCTTCACTAACCATACATAAGAGCAACCCGCAGTCTCTTGAAAGCTCAAAGCCAATTCTGTTGAGCGCTCTGGATCTCTCCATGAGATTATCGTGTCTGTATATTGACACAAATACCACTTATTAGAAGAAAAAAACAGATATCCCAAAGATATCAAAAGCTGATAAAACCCAAAGTCTACCTTCTTGCTTCCTGTAAATATCCTCAGTGTTGATGGGATGCACAAGCAACGTCTCGTTATCTTCTTCATCGATTACACATAGACTGAGTTCTTCAGAACGCTGCAACACATATAGGATCCACATTACGCCACAAGCTCCAACATTTATTAAGAGAATAAGTGCTAACAGAATAGAGTTTAACTCAATTAGAATCACAAAACGGACCTCGACGTAATCGATGCTCACATGCCCAGTTCCTCGATCATCCCATTTACCATCTTCATTCAAATGATACACCTTCACTCTCTGAACAAATTACACAAGAGTGAGGAGCCTGTCCCACGTTTTAATGAGGAAATAAAACATTCGTTTCCTCACAATTGAACCCAGTTCAACAAAATTGAATTAAACAGTAAAATAAACAAAGCTTATTCCTCAGCAATATAAACAAAACAAGGGTAAGCTCTCTACAAGAAACCCTACTAATCGAGAAAAACCTAATTCGAATCAAGTGACCGAACAAGCAAAGCGAGAGAGCGAAGCGAGAGCTAGAGACGCACCTGCATCGAATTGGAATTAGATTGCGGCTTATCCGGGGCGCCCATCACTGATTCCTCCACGTCCAGCACCAAATCGATCCGAGGAATTGAGTATAGCGAGCGAAGCAAAGTTAGGGTTTTGGAGCAAGAGGAGGAAGGAGACGAATAAAAGGCGGGAGATTGAGCTCTCGAAAGGGGGCGAAATCAAATAGGAAACCCTAATTTACTATACGAACATTGACATCCTCTCTCTCTCTCTAGCTTTTTAATTTCTGCGAAGGCCTTTCCCCAACCTTCGAAACGCGACAGGAGAGAAGAGAGAAGAAAGGAAACAAAAGTAAAGAAAACAAAAAAAAAATAAAAAATAAAAAAAGCAGCGGAAAATATTATAATGGGGTTCATACATTACGAACAATATTCCATTAATACCCTCAGTCACTATGGATATTTACTGAAGAGCCAACAAGCGCGAGGCTATACATCCCCACGCGCTCTCTTCCCGCGAATCTGCTCGCTGTCTTTTAAAAATGACAGCCTGTGACGTAGAAGCAATAACAAAATCCAATCATACGGAGCCACGTGGGATTTTGCTTATTTACGTTATATGAGAGTAGTGAAGTGTTATGGGCCTTATGGCTATTGTGGTCAAGTATATACACACGTGTGTCTAGGTTGTTGGTGGAGACATCCGAGGCCCAATGAAAAAGAGAGATAAGGTGGTTCTTTCGTACTAACACATGCATAAATTTACACTTTATTCATTTAAGATACGTCATTAATTTCATAAGATTCATTTTTTCTTTCACGCAACAAAGTTGAATTTTTTGCCCACAAAAACCTTATTACAAGCTTTAAATAAGCCATCATACAGTTCCACAAAGTGTGGAGAATACAATCTTTACAAAAATCAGATCGTAACAACAGAATATTCTAACTAACAGAACACTCTAATCACTTGATCAAATTAATAACCTGAAGATATACCAATCCATAATTGATAGCAAAAATCAAACTTTATTGTAACTCAAAGAAGACATTTGTGATATGCACAGCCATACGAGTTTTTTTAACAAGCTCCCAGTATATTCATGAAACCAGAACCTAACAAATGGGGGATGATCGATACAAATGTCTCAGACATACCTTTAGATTACAGAACTATCATGATACAGAACATACATTTAGATGCCAGAATCCTAGAAAAAACAACAAGCTAATGTCCCAGATAATCCCTTAATATGATGGATACAACCTCCCAGTTTTCAGTTCAAGATAACATATGAACAATTGGGCAAAACCAATCAAATAAAGAAACTCAAAACCATACGAAATGAAAATCCATGATATTAAATTGAAGACCAGGATAAAAGAGTACATAAACCTCATGCTTAAACATAATCAAACCAAACATAACGCGAAATGTAAATTGGTTCCCTTGTCTAAAACAGTCTTAATTTCATTTTAAAAAAACCTCAAAATGATCTCTCAGAGAGAATCAAAAGCTTAATCTTCAGTGGTGGCATTCTCGCCGCTCTTGACGTTGTGCTTCCTTGCGTACCTCTGGTTCCTCAAGAACTTAGGATCCATCTGCAAACATTTCATCATTAAAAAAAAATAAAAAATCAAACTCTAAAAACTAAAATTAATATCTAGAGAGTTAGGTCTAAGCTTCTGTAAAGACTTACCCCTCTGGTGGGAGTGTGACGGTGCCTCCTTGGCTTCTTGATCCCGTTCTTGTGGGCCTTAGCCGACTGGTTATGCGCCGTGTGATTCTTCGACTTGGCCATCTCTGCAATATACACTATTCAATCAAATCACGAAGGTAACAACAGATAGAAAGATCGGCGTGGTAGAAGAGGCTAACACCTGAGTAATAGATCTGCTCGGCTAGGGTTTCTTTTCACGGCCTCCGTGACAACCAATGATTTTATAGTGAAGTTAAAATGCCCTAATAGATCCTATGGGCCTCTAAAGAGTTGGCCCGTTAAGCATTATATAAAGCCCATCAAAATTTGGAGGTTAGACTAAAACCCATCAAGTGTTTAAAAACCTCAAAACCTGTAATAATTTTTTTCCACTCAACAGTTCCCAAAATGGCTCTGGTTCAATCCACACTCCATGCTCCGTCGTCCCTCTTTCTCCGGAGGAAAATTCGACCGTCGTTCTCATCCTCCACCGCCGGGAACTTGTCCTTGTCGCCGTTGACGCATCCGCGGAAGGTTCTCTGCCCTCCGCCTCGGGGCAAGTTTGTTAGAGAAGATTATCTTGTGGTATACTGTCTTATTCCATAAATGATCGAGGCATTAGACTGCTAAAATGCTCACAATTGAAATTGCTTAATTCGAGAATCTAGACTGTTAACTGAGTGTGTTTTTTTTTTTTTTTTTCCGTTTCTG
>QGKV02001507.1:33915233-33948851 GCA_003260655.2 Brassica cretica | reverse complement strand
TTTTTTTTTTTTTTTTTTCCGTTTCTGTGTTGGTTTGACAGAGGAAAGTATCAGCTGAAGAACTTCAAGAGCTGGTGAAAGGAGAGAGGAAGGTGCCGGTCATTGTAGACTTTTATGCGACTTGGTGTGGACCTTGTATCTTGATGGCTCAAGAACTCGAAATGGTACGATCTCATTCTCATCCCTCACCTTTTTCTATTTTACTTTTACGTATTCTCTCCGTTTCATTTGCTTATGTTTTTGCCTCTAGTATGCTTGTACTCCCTCTGTTTCATAATAGATGATGTTTTGAAGAATTATTGATGTTTCAAAATACCTGATGTTTAATATTTTTTAATTAGTTTAAAAGTCATTGAAAACCGTGAGACCAATAATGTTTTATAGTATTTTTGATGATTGGCTGGATTAGATTTATTTAATATTTTTAGTGTTACTTTTTAGGAAAATGTGTATGTCTTAATTCTTGTGCCTTCATCCAAAACATCAACTATTTTGAAACATAGGGACTATTATTTATCGCAAACAGTTGACTTTTGGAACTGATTATATTTTATATTTTCTTGAACCTTGAAATGGGATGGTTTATAATGAGTTAAAAATAAGTCTAGTGATTGACTACTATTGTTAATAGCCTAGTAGGTGTTGATCAGTGTAATGTAGCCTTGCAGCTCAGCAATAGACCTTAAGGCAAGTTTTGAGAGCTCAGTGGTTCTGAATTGATCTATGGTCTTGGTTTGGGTATAGCTTAAGAGTTTAGACACTCTTCTCGTAAATCAAGTTTCTTATATTGTTGTGTTTTAATAGAAAATGATGTTTACCCGGTTCCAGTTTTACCAGTGTTCACCCCATTCCTTATGGTGAAGGCAATTTTACCATTTTCAAAATAAAGTTATTCAAAGTGTGGGTGGGATTGGAGAAAACTCAGCATTTTTCTTCTAGATTGTCTCTCTATCTATTCGCTCATACTCTGAAAATCTCGCTTGGTTCATGCTAAAAGATTTTGCTGTTGGGGAAAACATGATTGTCTCTATCTACTGGCTTGTACACTGGAATTATCTCGTTAGATTCATGTTAAATTGTTTTGCTCTTTGTGAAGCAGCTTACAGTAGAGTATGAGAGCAATGCAATGATTGTGAAAGTTGATACAGATGATGAGTACGAGTTTGCACGCGACATGCAGGTAAACTCTAACTCTCTCACCTTCTATTTTTTTTTTCATGAGTCTCCTCTCAGTGTATCAATGTGAAAGCAAATCTTGAATACGCAGGTTCGGGGTTTGCCTACACTGTTCTTCATCAGTCCTGACCCAAGCGAAGATGCAGTCAGGACAGAAGGGCTAATTCCATTACAGATGATGCGCGATATCATCGACAACGACATGTGAAGTTTTGTCCCGAAGAAACACTTTCTTGCTTTAGGATTGAAATAGTTTATTTGACTTTTTGAGGATGCTGTAAGAAGAATGTCATCTAGTTTCATAAGAAAATGTAAAACGAGATGAATTTAATCTAAGAATTTATATGTACTGCAGTGTTAGTTTCGGTAACTGGTTAAACCTTTTAAGCTCGATGACTACTTCAGAGCATAGGTGAAGCTGAAGATCTGAGCCGTTGATCTGGCACATTTAAATCACGGTTCAGTCCGGGTTAAGCTAACGTTTAATTTCTTAATCAACAACATTTCAGCGCCAATTCGATTGGCGCCCTTTCTTTTCACCCAAAATTAACAAGAGAAAACTCCTCCCGGTTCTGCAGTTTGTTAGGCGCCTAATTGGTCGGTCCAGGGGTAGTTTCGTCATTTACTGCAGTAGGTTTAGCCGGACCAATTCAATTTATAATGGCGTTTGGTTTAGATCTGATTCTTGTGGGTCGTTACTGTGAAAACCAAAAAAAAAAAATATCTCTGCTTCTCTTCTGACACTCTCTCGCTACTCTCTGTCTCCATTTTTTTTTTCAAAATTCTTTGTTTTTCTGATCTCTCTCTTGTCTTTGAATTCATCGCGATCTTCTCCAGCTCCTTCAGACAATTTCACCTGTCTGTTATTTTTTTTTTTGAAAATCCTCCCCGATCTGCTGTTCGATCCAGACATTTTAACCGAAGTTGGGAGAATGCT
Organism: Brassica cretica; assembly: GCA_003260655.2. NCBI lineage: Eukaryota > Viridiplantae > Streptophyta > Magnoliopsida > Brassicales > Brassicaceae > Brassica > Brassica cretica. The sequence goes on along the minus strand of QGKV02001507.1, from coordinate 33,946,738 downwards.
AGATCACACCGAGAAAGTGAGTGATCTGATTATATCTTTCTCGGTTTAGTTTCTAGTGATCGGTTTAGCTAATTTTTCTGTGTGTTTAGATCTTCGATTCAGAGGCCATGACAACCAAGTTCACATCCGTAGATGCAACTGAAGAAATCAGCAGCAGCAGCAGTAGCAGTGATGGAGGAGGCGAGAAGAAGAGTTGCGCCATTTGCGGTACTAGCAAAACCCCTCTTTGGCGAGGGGGTCCCACCGGTCCCAAGGTTAAGACTCTTGACCTAACCTCGATCTTAACTAATTCGATCTGATCTGATCTGATCTGTTTGGTTATGTAGTCGCTGTGTAATGCATGCGGGATCAGGAACAAGAAGAAGAAAAGTACTGTGATCAGAAATAGATCGGAAGTTAAGAAGAAGAAGAAGAAGAGTCACGCTAGGAGTTCGAAGATTGGTGACTCGTTGAAGCAGAGATTGATGGAGTTGGGGAGAGAAGTGATGATGCAGCGATCGACGGCTGAGGATAAACAGAGGAAGAAGCTCGGCGAGGAAGAGCAAGCTGCTGTGTTACTCATGGCTCTCTCTTATGCTTCTTCTGTTTATGCTTAAACGTATCTTTTGGTCTCATCGATTTGAGCTGAAATAAATAATTAATTAATTTTTAGTATGTTTTTTCAGATTCTGAGAGTATTATTAGCTAACGAATTAGTGTGTAATTTTTGTTCGATTTTGTCTTGTTTAATTAACTTTTTCTGATTTTTTTTTACATGGTTTATGTGATATGTAGTAGAAAACCGAAAGATCAAGAAACATGATGATTTTTTTTCAGTCTTATTATAACATTTATAATTGCATTTTTTTTCCTGAAAGTTTTGTCTTTATTAGGACAAAAATGGCGAGGTCTATCTGTCTAGTGTCTAGCACATACATACCTTTATTTTTGAAAAAGAAAAACAGATTCACTTGAGATGTAATGTTCAGATTTGCCGCTTAAAACAACCAAAACTTTTTACCGTCTGCATATTTTCCCTCGTTAATTTGATATTTAGTTTGGAACCAAAGACTATGTAATTTGACTTGCTTGGCACTGTTTGCTGATCCAATCATTTGAATATAAATTCGAGTGGGAATTTTAAAGATGGGTTATATACTTGTAAGTTGGAAGTCGAGGAACAAGTTAACAGCTAGCAACTTGACGTAAGTGTGAAATATATGAATTTTCACATATGGGTCCGAAAGGCCCAGAAGGCCAGAACCAATGCAATAAATGTAACATGCTGGATGCAAGACGAATTTAGAAGTCATATCAATGACAACGTGGGGGGCACCTCTCACACAACGTGGCTCCGCCAATGTTCCCAATCAACTCACTAAGAACCTACTACATACATTGTTTACAGGGTACAAAATATAGCTTCCAAGTTCCACCGCTCCGGCGAACTCAATCTCCACAACCCCGACGAAATTCAAAACCGTTTCCATGGATACTATTCCCGAAAACTCGACCAGCAAAGTCCCAGCAAGTCCACCACCAAAGTTCCGGCAAAGTCCAACACCGGTTCCTTGGATAAGAAAAAGAGGATTTACCGCTCTAGTGCTCTGCCAAATAGCCGCAACATCCGCCATCATATACATATTCTACCGTCCTCGCCAGTGGACTCCAACGTCTCTTCCCTCAAGTTTGGTCACTTCGCCGGTATATTAGATATATGATCGTCACAAAGGCGTTCAGGTATGCTGCAGTCTGTAAATCGTTTAATTGATATGAGCAATAGGGAGTTTAAAGGCCAACTTTTCGAAACGAAGCGGAAGGTGGTACTTCGGCGTTTTCTGGTGGTCTTTCAAGAAAAGTCCATCAAGAAAAGGATCAAACAAGGACCCAATGATTGATTTGAAACCATTTGATGTTCTCAAGAGTCTCTCTAATATTGTTTATTTGTTATTATTGTCTGAAATCTTTTAATGGTTTTTGCAGCTGTATGCTCATTTTGTGGAATGTAGGCAGCACGGAGATTATGGTAATGAAAGGTATTATATGCTCAAACAACATCAAAGAAGCCAAGTATAACAAAGGCATTCAAGTGGTCATCATTGCCTTACCCACTTATTCCCTTCTTAACGAGCTTCTACGCTATATCAAATCCAGTTCCACCGGTTTGTTACATACTGAAATACTGAAAATCTTTCTAATCGAAGTTTATGTAACATAAAATCGTTATTCTCTAGAGAAATGGAGACATCAAAAGTTTCAAATCTCTTTGACCATCATCATATATTAGTATATGAGGCAACTATGCATTAAAGAAATATTTTTATATTTATTGAATTTTTCTCAAAATTCATGTGTTAACACCTACGAAAATATTGAGTTTTACGTTAAACGCTCTATACACTGAAGCCTAAACTTTTTAATGTTGTTTTAAAATTTCTAACCATATCTACATTTGTATTAATGTATTTTAAACTCTCTTTCATAGTATCTGAGAATTGTTATAATTTTTTATTAATAAATATACTTTATATATAAAGATTTAGTAAATCTTCATAATACTCTCAAAATCAGTGGAGTAACCACTATAAAATGACTATTTTCTTGAAAAATGGAGACAACAAAAGCTCCAAACCTCTTTCAACATCATCATATGTTAGTGCAGGATGCAACTATGCATTAAAACAATATAGTCATATTTTTTGAAATTTTCTCAAAATCTATGTGTTAACCCCCCCTACAAAAATATTGAATTTTGGTAAATGCTTTATATACTGAACCATATAATCTTTAGTATTGTTCTAAAATTTCTAACCACATTCTACATTTGTATAAATGTATGCTAAACTCTCTTTAATGGTACATGAGCCTCGTTAATTTTTTTAATAAATTAATTTAGTAAAATTCCATATACTCCCTAAATTAGTGGACTAATCATTATAAAATCGCTATTCTCTAAAGAAATGAAGAGAACAAAGGTTTCAAACCTCTTTGACCATCACCATATATTAGTACAGGAGGCAACTATGGATTAAAGCAATATTATTATATTTTTGAATTTTTGAATTTTTCTTAAAATCTATGTGTTAAACGCTCTATATACTAAAGCGTTTAAGGAGTTTGAGTTTTATGTTAAACGCTCTATATACTGAAGCCTAAAAAATTTAGTGTTGTTTTAAAATTTCTAACTACATTCTACATTTGTATTAATGGTTGTTAAACTCTGGTATATGAGAATCGTTATAATTTTTTATCAATTAATTTAGTGAAACTTCATAATACTCCCTAAATCGGTGGAATAACCACTACAAAATCACAATTTTCTTGAAAAACGGAGACAACAAAGGCTATAAACCTCTTTCAATATCTACATATATTAGTTTAGGATGCAACTATGCATTAAAGCAATGTTGTCATATTTTTTTGAAATTTTCTCAAAATCTATGTGTTAACTCTATAAAAATATTGAATTTTGCTAAATGTTTTATATACTGAAGCCTATAATCTTTAGTGTTGTTTTAAAATTTCTAACCACATTCTACATTTGTATTAATATATGTTAAACTCTCTTTCATGGTGCATGAGCATCGTTCAATATTTTTTATAAGTTAATTTAGTAAAACTTCATATACTACCTAAATTAGTGAATTAACCGTTATAAAATCGTCATTCCCTAGAGAAATAGAGATAACAAAGGTTTCAAACCTCTTTGAGCATCATCATATATTAGTACATGAGGAAACTATGCATTAAAGCAATATTGGTATATTTTTTGAATTTTTCTCAAAATCTATATGTTAACCTTTACGAAAATATTGATTTTTACATTAAACGCTCTATATACTGAAGCCTAAACATTTTAGTGTTGTTTAAAAATTTCTAACCACATTCTACATTTGTATTAATGTATTTTAAATTCCTTTTCATGGTATATGAGAATCATTATAATTTTTTATTAATTTATTAAGTAAAACTTCATAATACTCCCAAAATCGGTGGAATAATCACTATAAAACGGCTATTTTATTGAAAAATGGAGATAACAAAACTTCAAACCTCTTTCAACATCATCATATATTAGCGCAGGATGCAACTATGCATTAAAACAATATTGTCATATTTTTTGCAATTTTTTCTAAATCTATGTGTTAACCCCTACAAAAATATTGAATTTTGGTAAATGCTTTATATACTGAAGCGTATAATATTTAGTGTTGTTTTAACGTATACTAAACTCTCTTTCATGGTAATTGAGCATCGTTCAATTTTTTTATAAATTAATATAGTAAAATTTCATAAACTCACTAAATTAGTGTACTAACCAAAGTAAAATAGCTATTCTCTAAAGAAATTGAGACAACAAATGTTACAAACCTCTTTGACCATCATCGTATATTAGTGTACATGAGGCAACTATGCATTAAAGCAATATTATTATATTTTTTGAATTTTTCTCAAAATCTATTTGGCTACGAAAATATTGAGTTTTACGTTTAACGCTCAATATATATTGAGTTTTACGTTAAACGCTCAATATACTGAAACTTATATTTTTTTATTGTTGTTCTAAATTTTCTAATGACATTATAACTATGTATTAATGTATGTTAAACTCTTTTTTTATGGTATATGAGAATCGTTCTAATTTTTTATCTATAAATTATTAAAATTTATTGAATTTTTTCGTTAAACGCTCTATATACTGAAGCCTAAACTTTTTAGTGTTTTTTAAAATTTCTAACCACATTCTACATTTGTATTAATGTACGTTAAACTTTCTTTCATGGTATATGAGAATATTTATAATTTTTTATCAATTAATTTAGTAAAATTTCATAATATTTTCTAAGTCGGCAGAATAACTACTATAAAATCGTTATTTTCTTGAAAAATGGAGACAACAAAGGCTCCAAACCTCTATCAACATCGTCATATGTTAGTGCATGATGCAACTATGTATTTTGCAACTATGCATTTAAAAAATAATGCTATATTGTTTGAAGTTTTCTCAAAATCTACGTGTCAACAACCCCTACAAAAAATTTGAATTTTGTTAAATGCTTTATATATTGAACCATATAATCTTTAGTATTGTTTTAAAATTTCTAACCACATTCTACATTTGTATTAATGTATGCTAAACTCTCTTTCATGGTACATGAGCATCGTTAAATTGTTTTATAAATTAATTTAGTAAAATTTCTTATACTCCCTAAATTGGTGGACTAACCGTTATAAAATCGCTATTATCTAGATAAATAAAGACAACAAAGGTTTCAAACCTCTTTGACCATCACCATATATTAGTACCAGAGGCAACTATACATTAAAGCAATATTGTTATATTTTTTGAATTTTTCTCAAAATCTATGTGTACCCCTACGAAAATATTAAGTTTTACATTAAACGCTCAATATACTGAAGCCTAAACTTTTTAGTGTTGTTTTAAAATTTATAACCACATTCTACTTTTTTTATTAATGCATGTTAAACTCTTTTTCATGGTATATGGGAATCGTTATAATTTTTTATCAATTAATTTAGTGAAATTTCATAATACTCCCTAAATCAGTAGAATAACCACTATAAGATCGTTATTTTTTTGAAACACGGAGACAACAAAAGCTCCAAACCTCTTTCAACATCATCATATGTTAGTGCATGATAAAACTATGCATTAAAACAATATTGTCATATTTTTTGAAATTTTCTCAAAATCAATGTGTTAACTAACCCCTACAAAAATATTGAATTTTGGTAAATGTTTTATATATTGAAGCCTATAATCTTTAGTGTTGTTTTAAAATTTCTAACCACATTCTACATTTGTATTAATGTATGTTAAACTCTCTTTCATGGTGCATGAACATCGTTCAATATTTTTTATAAGTTAATTTTGTAAAACTTCATATACTACCTAAATTAGTGGATTAACACGTATAAAATCGTCATTCCCTAAAGAAATGGAGATAACAAAGGTTCCAAACCTCTTTAACCATCATCATATATTAGTATATGAGGCAACTATGCATTAAAGCAATATTTTTATATTTTTTGATTATTTCTCAAAATCTATGTGGCTACAAAAATATTGAGTTTTACGTTAAACGATGTACGTACTGAAACTTATACTTTTTTATTGTTGTTCTAAATTTTCTAATGACATTATAAATTTATATTAATGTATGTTAAACTCTTTTTTTATGGTATATGAGAATCGTTCTAACTTTTTATCTATAAATTATTAAAACTTTATAATACTAAATCAGTGGAATAGCCACTACAAAAACACTATTTTCTTGAAAAGTGGAGACAACAAAGGCTCTAAACTTCTTTTAACATCATCATATATTAGTGTAGGATGCAACTATGCATTAAAAAAATATTGTCATATTTTATGAAATTTTCTCAAAATCTATGTGTTAACCTCTAGAAAAATATTAAATTTTGATAAATGCTTTATATACTGAACCCTATAATCTTTAGTGTTGTTTTAAAATTTCTTACCACATTCTACATTTGTATTAATGTATGTTAAACTCTCTTTCATGGTACATGAGCATCGTTAAATATTTTTTATAAGTTAATTTTGTAAAACTTCATATACTACCTAAATTAGTGGATTAACACGTATAAAATCGTCATTTCCTAAAGAAACGGAGATAACAAAGGTTCCAAACCTCTTTAACGATCATCATATATTAGTATATGAGGCAACTATGCATTAAAGCAATATTTTTATATTTTTTGATTTTTTCTCAAAATCTATGTGGCTACAAAAATATTGAGTTTTACGTTAAACGCTGTACATACTGAAACTTATACTTTTTTATTGTTGTTCTAAATTTTCTAATGACATTATAAATTTATATTAATGTATGTTAAACTCTTTTTTTATGGTATATGGGAATCTTTCTAACTTTTTATCTATAAATTATTAAAACTTTATAATACTAAATCAGTGGAATAGCCACTACAAAAATACTATTTTTTTGAAAAGTGGAGACAACAAAGGCTCTAAACTTCGTTTAACATCATCATATATTAGTGTAGGATGCAACTATGTATTAAAAAAAATATTGTCATATTTTATGAAATTTTCTCAAAATCTTTGTGTTAACCTCTACAAAAATATTGAATTTTGATAAATGCTTTATATACTGAACCCTATAATCTTTAGTGTTGTTTTAAAATTTCTTACCACATTCTACATTCGTACTAATGTATGCTAAACTCTCTTTCATGGTACATGAACATCGTTCAATTTTTTAAAAAATTAATTTAGTAAAATTTTATATTCTCCCTAAATTAATGGACTAGCCTTTAAAAAAATTTTGAAAAGAAATAGAGACAACAAAGGTTCCAAACCTCATTGACCATTATCATATATTAGTGCAGGAGATAACTATGCATTAAAACAATATTGTTATAAATTGTTTTTATTTTTTTCTCAAAATCCATGTGTTAACACCTACGAAAATATTGAGTTTTACGTTAAATGTTCTATATACGGAAGCCTAAACTTTTTGGTGTTGTTTTAAAATTTCTAACCACATTCTAAATTTGTGTTAATGTATTTTCAACTATAATTTATGGTATATAGGAATCGTTCTAATTTTTTATCAATTAATTAGTAACACTACATAATACTATCTTAATCACCGGAATAATCACTACAAAATCGCTATTTTCTTGAAAAACGGACACAACAAAAGCTCTAAACCTCTTTAAACATAATTATATATTTGTTTAGGATGAAACTATGCATTAAAACAATATTTTTTGTATTTTTTGAAATTTTCTCAAAATCTATGTGTTAACCTCTACAAAAATATTAAATTTTGGTAAATGCTTTATATAATGAACCCTATAATATTTAGTGTTGTTTTAAAATTTCTAACCATATTCTAAATTTGTATTAATGTATGCTAAACTCTATTTCATGGTACATGAGCATTGTTCAATTTTTTAAAAAAATTAATTTAGTAAAATTTCATATTCTCCCTAAATTAGTGGACTAACCATTATAAAATCGCTATTCTTTAGAGAAATGAAGACAACAAAGGTTCCAAACCTCTCTGACCATCACCATATATTACTACAGAAGGCAACTATGCATTAAAGCAATATTGTTATATTTTTGAAGTTTTCTCAAAATCTATGTGTAACCCCTACGAAAATATTGAGTTTTACGTTAAACGCTCTATATACTGAAGTCTAAACTTTTTAGTGTTGTTTTAAAATTTCTAACCTACATTTTTATTAATGTATGTTAAACTCTCTTTCATGGTATATGGAAATCGTTATAATTTTTTATCAATTAATTTAGTAAAACTTCATAATATTCTCTAAATCGGTGGAATAACCACTATAACTTCGTTATTTTCTTGACAAACAGAGACAAAAAAGGCTCCAAACCTATTTCAACATCATCATATGTTATTGCATGATGAAACTATGCATTAAATCAATATTGAGATTTTTTTGATTTTTTTCTGAAAATCTATGTGTTTTACGTTAATATTGAGTTTTACACTAAACGCTATATATACTGAAGCCTAAACATTTTATTGTTGTTTTTAAAATTTATAACTACATTCTACATTTGTATTAATGTATGTTCAACTCTCTTTCATGGTATATGGAAATCGTTATAATTTTTTATCAATTAATTTAGTAAAATTTCATAATACTCTCCAAATCGGTGGAATAATCACTATGAAATGACTATTTTCTTCAAAAACGGAGACAACAAAGGCTCCAAACCTCTTTCAACATCATCATATGTTAGTGCAGAATGCAACTCTGCATTAAAACAATATTGTCATATTTTTTGAAATTTTCTCAAAATCTATGTGTTAACTAACCCCTTAAAAAATATTGAATTTTGGTAAATGCTTTATATACTTAAGCCTATAATCTGTAGTGTTGTTTTAAAATTTCTAACCACATTCTACATTTGTATTAATGTATGTTAAACTCTCTTTCAAGATAAATAAGCATAGTTCAATTTTTATTTATAAATTAATATAATAAAATTTAATATACTACATAAGTTAGTGGACTAACCAATATAAAATCGATTTTCTCTAAAGAAATGGAGACAACAAAGGTTCCAAACCTCTTTGACGATCATCATATTTTAGTACGTGAGGCAACTTGCATTAAAGCAATATTATTATGTTTTTTGAATTTTTTCCAAAATCTATGTGGCTACGAAAATATTGAGTTTTATGTTAAACGCTCTATATACTGAAACTTATACTTTTTATTATTGTTCTAAATTTGCTAACGACATTCTAAATTTGTATTAATGTATATTAAACTCTCTTTTATGGTATATGGAAATCGTTCTAATTTTTTTTATCTTTTAATTAGTAAAACTTCATAATATTATTTAAATCAGTAGAATAACCACTACAAAATCGTTATTTTCTTGAAAACCTAAGACAACAAATGCTCTAAACCTCTTTCAGTATCATCATATATTAGTGTAGGATGCAACTATGCATTAAAGCAATAATGTCATATTTTTTAAAATTTTCTCAAAATTTAAGTGTTAACCTCTACAAAAATATTGAATTTTGGTAAATGCTTTATATACTGAATCCTATAATCTTTAGTGTTGTTTTCAAATTTCTAACCATATTCTACATTTGTATTAATGTATGTTAAACTCTCCTTTATGGTGCATGAGCATCGTTCAATTTTTTTATAAACTAATATGGTAAGACTTTATATACTCCTTAAATTAGTGGTCTAACCAATATAAAATCGCTATTCTCTAGAGAAATGGAGACAACAAAGGTTCCAAACCTCTTTGACCATCATCATATATTAGTCCAGGAGGCAACTATACATTAAAGCAATATTGTTAAATTTTTGAGTTTTTCTCAAAATCTAGGTGTTAACCCCTACGAAAATATAGAGTTTTACGTTAAATGCTCTATATATACTGAAGCCTAAACATTTAAGTGTTGTTTCAAAATTTCTAACCACATTCTAAATTTGTATTAATGTATGTTAAACTTTCTTTCATGGTATATGAGAATCGTTATAATTTTTAATCAATTAAGTTAGTAAAACTTCATATTACTCCCTAAATCGGTGGAATAACCACAATAAAGTCGTTATTTTTTTGAAAAAAGGAGACAACAAAGGCTCGAAACCTCTTTCAACATCATCATATGTTAGTGCATGATGCAACTATGTATTAAAACAATATTGTCATATTTTTTTGAAATTTTCTCAAAATTTATGTGTTAACCCCAACAAAAATATTGAATTTTGGTAAATGCTTTATATACTGAACCATATAATCTTTTGTTTTGTTTTAAAATTTCTAACCACATTCTACATTTGAATTAATGTATGCTAAACTTTATTTCATGGTACATGAGCATCGTTTAATTTGTTTATAAATTAATTAGTAAAACTACATAATACTATATAAATCAGCAGAATAACCACTACAAAATCGTAATTTTCTTCCAAAACAAAGACAACAAAGGCTCTAAGCCTCTTTCAACATCATTATATATTAGTGTAGGATGCAACTATGCATTAAAACAATATTGTCATATTTTTAAAAAAATTCTCAAAGTATATGTGTTAACCCCTACAAAAATATTGAATTTTGGGAAATGCTTTATATACTGAAGCCTATAATCTTTAGTGTTGTTTTAAAATTTCTAACCACATTCTACATTTGTACTAATGTAATATAAACTCTCTTTCATGGTGCATGGTGCATGAGCATCGTCCAATATTTTTTATAAGTTAATTTCGTAATACTTCATATACTCCCTAAATTAGTGGATTAACCGTTATAAAATCGCTATTATCTAGAGAAATGAAGACAAAAAATGTTTCAAACCTCTTTGACCATAACCATATATTAGTACAGGAGGCAACTATGCACTAAAACAATATTGTTACATTTTTTGAATTTTTCTCAAAATCTATGTGAACCCCTACAAAAATATTGAATTTTACGTTAAACGCTTTATATACTAAAACCTAATTTTTTTAATGTTGTTTTAAAATTTCTAACCACATTCTACATTTGTATTAATGTACGTTAAACTCTCTTTCATGGTATCTGGGAATATTTATATTTTTTTCCATTGATTTATTAAATTTCATAATATTCCCTAATCGGTGGAATAACCACTCAAAAATCGTTATTTTTTTGAAAACGGAGACAACAAAGGCTCCAAACCTTTTTCAACATCGTCATATGTTAGTGCATGATGCAACTATGCATTTTGCAACTATGCATTAAAACAATAATGTCATATTTTTTGAAGTTTTCTCAAAATCTACATGTTAACAACCCCTACAAAACTTTTGAATTTTGTTAAATGATTTATACACTGAACCATATAATCTTTAGTATTGTTTTAAAATTTCTAACCAGATTATACATTTGTATTAATGTATGTTAAACTCTCTTTAATGGTACATAAGCATCGTTAAATTTTTTAATAAATTAATTTAGTAAAATTTCTTATACTTCCTAAATTGGTGGACTAACCTTTATAAAATCGCTATTCTCTAGAGAAATGAAGACAACAAAGGTTTCAAACTTCTTTGACCATTATCATATATTAGTACATGAGGCAACTATGCATTAAAGCAATATTGTTATATCTTTTCAGTTTTTCACAAAATCCATGTGTCTTCACGAAAATATTGAGTTTTTGGTAAATATTTTATATACTGAAGCTATAATCTTTAGAGTTGTTTTAAAATTTCTAACCACATTATACATTTGTATTAATGTATTTTAAACTATTTTTAATGGTATATTGGAATCGTTATAATTTTTTATCAATTAATTTAGTGAAACTTAATAATACTCCCTAAATCGGTGGAATAACCACTATAAAATCGTTATTTTTTTGAAAAACGGAGACAACAAAAGCTCCAAACCTCTTTTAACATCATCATATGTTAGTACATGATACAACTATGCATTAAAACAATATTGTCATATTTTTTGAAATTTTCTCAAAAAATCTATGTGTTAACCCTTACAAAAATATTGAATTTTGGGAAATGCTTTATATACTGAACCATTTAACCTTTAGTATTGTTTTAAAATTTCTAACCACATTATACATTTGTATTAATGTATGCTAAACTCTCTTTCAGGGTACATGAGCATCATTAATTTTTTTTATAAATTAACTTAGTAAAATTTCTTATACTCCCTAAATTAGTAGACTAACCATTATAAAATCAATATTCTCTAGAGAAATGACGACAACAAAGGTTTCAAACCTCTTTGACTATCACCATATATTAGTACATGAGGCAACTATGCATTAAAACAATATTTTTATATTTTTTTGAGTTTTTCTCAAAATCTATGTGTAACCCATATGAAAATATTGAGTTTTACATTAAACGCTCTACATACGGAAGCCTAAATTTTTTAGTGTTGTTTTAAAAATTCTAACCACATTATACATTTATATTAATGTATCTTAAACTCTCTTTCATGGTATACGAGAATCATTATAATTTTTTATCAATTAATTTAGTAGAAACTTCGTATAACTATGTTAATTAGTGGAATACTCACTACAAAATCGTTATTTTTTTGAAAAACGGATACAACAAAGGCTCTAAACCTCTTTCAACATCATCATAAATTAGTGCATGATGAAACTATGCATAAAACAATATTGTCATATTTTTTGAAATTTTTTCAAAATCTATGTGTTAACCCCTACAAGAATATTGAATTTTGCTAAATGCTTTATATACTGAACCATATAATCTTTAGTGTTGTTTTAAAATTTCTAACCACTTTCTGTATTTGTATTAATATATGCTAAATTATCTTTCATGGTACATGAGCATCGTTCAATTTTTTTATTAATTAATTTAGTAAAATTTCATATACTCCCTAAATTATTGGATTAATCATTATAAAATCACTATTCTCTAGATAAATGAGGACAATAAAGGTTCCAAACCTCTTTGACCATCACCATATGTTAGTACAGGAGGCAACTATGCATTAAAGCAATATTGTTATGTTTTTTGAAATTTTTTCAAAATCTATGTGTTAACCCTTACGAAAATATTTAGTTTTACGTTAAACGCTATATATACTGAACCTAAACTTTTTAGTATTGTTTTAAAATTTCTAACCATATTCTACATTTGTATTAATGTATGTTAAACTCTCTTTCATAGTATATGGGGATATTTATAATTTTTTATTAATTAATTTAGTAAAACTTCATAATCCTCCCTAAATCGGTGGAATAACCACTACAAAATCGCTATTCTCTAGAGAAATGGAGACAAAAAATGTTCCAAACCTATTTGACCATCGTCATATATTAGTTCATGATGCAACTATGCATTAAAACAATATTGTCGTATTTTTGAAATTTTCTCAAAATCTATGTGTTTTTGGCAAATACTTAATATACTTCAGCCTATAATCTTTAGTGTTGTTTTAAAAATTCTAACCACATTCTACGTTTGTATTAATGTATTTTAAGCTCTTTTTCATGGTATATGAGAATCGTTATAATTTGTTTATCAATTAATTTAGTAAAACTTCATAATACTCCTTAGTGTTGGAATAACCAGAATAAAATCACTATTTTCTTGAAAAACGAAGACAACAAAGACTCCAAACCTTTTTGAACAATATCATATGTCAGTGCAGGATGCAACTATGTATTAAAACAATATTGTCAAAATTTTTGAATTTTTTTCAAAATCCATGTGTAAACCTCCTACGAAATAATTGAGCTTTTGGTAAATGTTTTACTTACTGAAGCCTATAATTTTTAGTGTTGTTTTAAAATTTATAACCACATTAAACATTTGTATTAATTTATTTTAAGCTATTTTTCATGGTATATGAGAATCGTTATAATTGTTTTATCAATTAATTTGGTAAAAACTTCATAATACTCCCTAAATCGATGGAATAACCACTATAAAATCACTATTTTCTTGAAAAACGGAGACAAAAAAGGCTTCATATCTCTTTGAACATAATCATATGTTAGTGCAGGATGCAACTATGCATTAAAGCAATATTGTCATTTTATTTTTGAAATTTTCGCAAAATTTATGTGTTAACCTTTACAAAAATATTGATTTTGGTAAATGATTTATATACTGAAGCCTATAATGTTTAATATTGTTTTAAAATTTTTAACTACATTCTACATTTGTATTAATGTATGCTAAATCTCCTTCATGGTGCATGAGCATCGTTCAATTTTGTTATAAATTAATATGGAAAAAATTTATATACTCCCTAAATTAGTGGAGTAACCAATATAAAATCGCTATTCTCTAGGGAAATGGAGACAACCAAGGTTCAAAACCTCTTTGACCATCATCATATATTAGTACAGGAGGCAACTATGCATTAAAGCAATATTGTTAAATTTTTGAGTTTTTCTCAAAATCTATGTGTTTTAAGCCTTACGAAAATATTGAGTTTTACGTTAAACGCTCTATATACTGAAGCTAAACTTTTTAGTATTGTTTTAAATTTACAACCACATTATATATTTGTATTTATGTATGTAAGACTCTCTTTTATGGTTTATGAGAATCGTTTTAATTTTTTATCAATTAATTTAGTTAAACTTCATAATGCTATCTTAATCAATGGAATAATCACTACAAAATTGTTATTTTCTTGAAAAATGGACACTACGAAGGCTTTAAGCCTCTTTCAATATCGTCATATATTAGTGTAGAATGCAACTATGCATTAAAACAATATTGTCATATTTTTTTAAAAAAAATTCAAAATCTATGTGTTAACAACCATTACAAAAATATTGAATTTTGGTAAATACTTTATATACTGAAGCCTATTATTTTTAGTGTTATTTTAAAATTTCTAACCACATTTTATATTTGTATTAATGTATGCTAAACTCTCTTTCATGGTAAATGAGCATCGTTCAATTTTTTTATAAATTAATATAGTAAAATTCTATATAATCCCTAAATTAGTGGACTAACCAATATAAAATCGTTATTCTCTAAATAATTGGAGACAACAAAGGTTACAAACCTCTTTGACCATCATCATATATTAGTACATTGAGGCAACTATGCATTAAAGCAATATTATTATTTTTTGAATTTTTCTGAAAATATATGTGTCTACAAAAATATTGAGTTTTACGTTAAACACTCTATATATTGAAACTTATACTTTTTTATTGTTGTTCTAAATTTTCTAACAACATTCTAAAATTGTATTAATGTATGTTAAACTATCTTTTATGGTACATGAGAATCGTTCTAATTTTTTTATCAATTAATCAGTAAAACTTCATAATACTATCTAAATCCATAAAATAACCACTACAAAATCGTTATTTTCTAGAAAAATAGAGACAACAAAGGCTCTAAACCTCTTTCAACATCATCATATATTAGTGTAGGATGCAACATTAAAACAATATCGTCATATTTTTTGAATTTTTCTCAAAATCTATGTGTTAACCTCTACAAAAATATTAAATTTTGGTAAATACTTTATATACTGAGCCCTATAATCTTTAGTGTTATTTTAAAATTTCTAACTATATTCTACATTTGTATTAATGTATGCTAAACTCTCTTTCATTGTACATGAACATCGTTTAATTTTTAAAAAAATTTATTTGTAAAATTTCATATTCTCCCTAAATTAATGGACTAGCCGTTATAAAAGCGCTATTTTCTAGAGAAATGGAGACAACAAAGGATCCAAACCTCTTTGACCATACCATATATTAGTACATGAGGCAACTATGCATTAAATCAATATTGTTATATTTTTTGAATTTTTCTCAAAATATATGTGTTAACACCTACGGAAATATTGAATTTTACGTTAAACGCTCTATATACTGAAGCCTAAACTTTTTAGTGAAATACTGCAAGTCCAAAACCGGTTCCTTGGATAAGAAAAAAGGATTTGCTGCTTCAGTGCTCTGCCAAATAGCCGCAGTATCCGCCATCGTATACACATTCTACCGTCCTCGCCAGTGGACTCCAACGTCTCTTCCCTCAAAGTTTGGTTACTTCGCCGCTATATTAGATATATGATGTTCACAAAGGCGTTCAGGTATGCTGCAGTTTCTAAATCGTTTAATTGATACAAGCAATAGGGAGTTTAAAGACCAACTTTTCAAAACGAAGCGGAAGGTGGTACTTCATCGTTTTATGGGGGTCTTTCAAGACAAGTCCATCAAGAAAAGGATCGAACAAGGGCCCAATGATTGACCTGAAACCACTTGATGTTCTCGAGAGTCTCTCTAATACAGTTTATCTTGACTGTTTATTCGTTATTATTGTGTGAAATCTTTTAATGGTTTTTGCAGCTGGATGCTCATTTTGTGGAATGTAGGCAGCACATAGATTATGGTAATGAAAGGTATTTTATACTCAAACAACATCAAAGAAGCCAAGTATAACAAGGCAGTCAAGTCGTCATCATTGCCTTACCCGCTTATTCCCTTCTTAACGAGCTTCTACGCTATATCAAATCCAGTTCCACCGCTTTGTTGCTCGGTACCTTGCAATATGGTTACACGAACCGTATCTTTAGAGATTCTCTGAATCATAAATGTTGTGCGTTTTCATGTAGATGACAGTGTAAGGGAGATAACTACAAATAATCTTCCCAAAAGACCATCTTTGATTGGTTTTCGAATCCGTTTCTTATCATTAAATACCAGGCTGAAGCAGCAAACTTATCTGAAGAAGAAGAGTATCTTGGAAAGTTGGTATTGCTGTTTGGAGATTAAGAGAGACTTAAAAGCTCTAATTCNGTATTATATACTCAAACAACATCAAAGAAGCCAAGTATAACAAGGCAGTCAAGTCGTCATCATTGCCTTACCCGCTTATTCCCTTCTTAACGAGCTTCTACGCTATATCAAATCCAGTTCCACCGCTTTGTTGCTCGGTACCTTGCAATATGGTTACACGAACCGTATCTTTAGAGATTCTCTGAATCATAAATGTTGTGCGTTTTCATGTAGATGACAGTGTAAGGGAGATAACTACAAATAATCTTCCCAAAAGACCATCTTTGATTGGTTTTCGAATCCGTTTCTTATCATTAAATACCAGGCTGAAGCAGCAAACTTATCTGAAGAAGAAGAGTATCTTGGAAAGTTGGTATTGCTGTTTGGAGATTAGGAGAGACTTAAAAGCTCTAATTCTCTTCAATTGACGGGAACTAAGAAAAGTTGAGCTTCACAACTAAGCTCGCAAGTAAGCATATAATAAAAACTTCACATGTAAATGAATGTTGTTTCGCTTTAACCTGTGTTCGGTTTTGTTTCAAAGGCTACAAGGATGCCCAAATCAATATCAAGATATCCAACATTTAGAAGACATTTTAACCACATGGAACTTTGGAAAACTTTAAGTTATGTTTGGTTGTCGTAGGTTGTATGTATATATGATATGGGTTTTATTTGAAATAGGTTTTTTTGCAAGTTGCTATCTAATGTATGATGGCTTTGGTGGAAATAAGATTCTTGCAGGCGGCTTATTATTGTCATGATACAATCCATTTGGCTTTGGCCGAAGAAATCCAAAGTCTTAAAGAATAATTTATAAAATAATGTAGATGGGTATGTTGTGGGATCGATATTGAAGATGTGCCTTAGAGAACACGTAACTGATAATTTTTGTCACGTTAACGTTAATACTTCTAGGGGCATAGCCCCCACGCAAGCGCGGAGCCGGGTATGATGCATTGTGTAGTCTTATGTATGGGATTTTTTTTTTCTTTTGTTTTCCTTGTTGTATATAATCTATAATAAAATAGATTGATTAGGTTGATATGAGAATAACCGGTGATTTCTTATGTGTTGATATTTCTTATCTTAATGTGTGGACGTCTAAAAGAGTTTCCGATTTATCTTCATGAATTCGACATCTAGCAACATTTTCCCATGAATATGTCGGACAGAGACCAACATATCCGCTGAGATTCAACATCTGATACGCTAACTAATTGCCATCCTCATTAGCTATCCAGTAAATCCGCAAGCTGTGCAAGTATAAGAAAATAATTATCTACCACAGTTCAGAAACCCCAAACAATAGTGAAACCTTTTATCAGACATGGAGCAAGAGAATATACATAACCCTATAAATATGGTCAAGGCGAGATCTTTTAACAGAAATAAAAAAATGAATCTCCATGAGCTCCTCTCAGGTCTGGTCTATGCAAACTCTCTTAATCCGTCCAAGAAGTTGTGTTTCTTTTTCATTGGTTGTTCATGTAGTTGTCGGCTATGTAAACGATTTTGTTCACCTCCTCCTTGAAACTACCAATGTGTTCTAATTCGGATTTGAAGTCTGGGAAATTAGTGAATCCCTCCATGGCGTACAGTTCTTAGTGGACAACTTCGGAAAGTAGAACAAACAACAAAAAAAAGTTATGTTAATCAAGTTTTCAGTAGGACTATGAAATTCTATCAATTTAAAGAGTTTCAATGATACACTATACTAAATAGAGCGGTTTATAGTGTAATGGTTTATCATCGGAGGTGAGAGTTAAGCGACGAAGTGGGAGAACCCTAGGCCCTAGCTTAGAGACGGTGAAAAAGAATAGACGATTAGGAGACCTTTTTGGGTATGTCTGACACATTAGCCTTACCTTTAAGGCTTATGTAGAAACTTGGTGCGATAGGCAGCGAGTTAATTAAAATGACCCAACAACCATTAATTCATTACACAGCCATGTTCGAAAACTCACCGCCGAGGGCCGTAAAATCGCTGGAAAAATGTAACTCGGGCACCAACGACGAGGATTTAGACTGATTCGGTCCGAAAATTGAGATTCTTAAAAAAAATATTTTTTACTCGTTTCATCATATTATCGAGTAGTATATATAAATGATGTTTTCATGAAAATGGCAAAAAACGAAGAAATTGATGTATAACTCGTGAAAAAATTATGAGCCGTCGGAGTCAATATTGCAGAAAACCTAAAAGTCTACAGAGGAAGACGACTTGTAAAAGTCATAATTGCCTTTAACTAAATTTAATCATAAAAACATGCAAAACACTCATGGTTTCTGTTCGAACTTGGGTTGTTAGCCTTTTTAAAGATGTGTAAACCCCTGCACTAAGTGATATTTATTGTAAGCTTTTATACATAGATAATAAATTAAAACAAAAGCATAAAGATGAGTCCCACCAAAAATAAATGAAATGCTGAAATAGACCTCCTAAAGAGAGAGCAAAAACTCAATCATTATAATATAGACTAGGGTTGGTGTCCGCACTTCGCGCGGATTACATGTTTAATAAAAGTCAGCTCAATTAAAATTTGGAGTTTTGAAGTTTCTGAAAGGGAAAGCTAAGTTTTGTTTATTTTATAATGCGAAGATGTTGGAAGCGGTGATCAGTTTTTTAAAAAAAAACAACAGTAAGTTTGAATAATAAATTGTTTTGAGGAATTCAATATTCGTAAGAGAAAATAGTATTTGTGTGTGCCTATTTAATTGGCGTAGGAAGAGGTAACATAAATGTTTTAAAAATTGACTGGTGTCGTTTGCTATGAGGCTTAGGATAGCAGTTTATTCCTCTTTTGGAACCATTGTATGATATCAATATCGTTGTCAAAGTAGAAACTCGATCCAGGTGTGGTTGTGAGTGATAGTTTTCCTGAAAAAGTCAAATATTTGTAAGCATTTAGTTTGTCGTAAACTTTATGTTTAGTTTATTACCTTCATGTAATGTGGAATGATACTTGTGATGATTACGATTTGGTTTTTCCTGGTAGATATGTGATTTAACTCCCTGAAATTAGACGCCTCTTTGTCCCATAAAATTAGACGTACCAATTTCGATCTACAAATAATTATTGTATTATATTTTGTTGCAGCTGTATGAAATTTTGTTGTAGGATTTCAGTTGTAAGTCTGAAAATATTTAGTTATTTACTTTTAAAAATTTTCACGTCAAGAAATCACCTTAAATATTATTGTTTATTTCTAGAGACTACAAAATTAGCAAAATAATTCTGCTATATTTTGTTGTGCAAGACAATATTTCATCCTTAACAACACCACATGTTTCTATAATAATACATATACCAAAATACATGTGGTTTCTTTCATAATTAGAATTATAAAATAAAAAGCATCTTCTAC
Organism: Brassica cretica; assembly: GCA_003260655.2. Taxonomy (NCBI): domain Eukaryota; kingdom Viridiplantae; phylum Streptophyta; class Magnoliopsida; order Brassicales; family Brassicaceae; genus Brassica; species Brassica cretica. The sequence goes on along the minus strand of QGKV02001507.1, from coordinate 33,926,594 downwards.
ATAATAGGAAAATCTACATTTGCAAACAATTATAATGATGAAATATATCAATACTAATAATGTGTATATTTGTTATTATTAGAGTTTTGGATTAAAGTATTAAATTAATATATCAATACTAATAATGTTTTAATTCAAAAATGAATTTATAAATTCAAAANAGGGTATGGATTTTACGATCTGAGGTAAGGGTATAAATAGGGATCTAGATATCATCGAGACGGAGAGGGGATGTGGAAGGTCTGTAGGGATCTTGAATGAAGGATTTATGAGAGCACATTGAAGTACCAGCACTCTCATCGGAGGCGTTATGGGGGATGAGTTGGGGGAGAGGAAGAGAATCGATAAAGAAATCGAGACGGCGCTTAGGGTTAGGGATGATGATTTCAGAGAAAGGGGCGATATAACCCGAACCGTAAGAGCGTCTCTGGATTGGTCTGGGAGTTGGGTTTAATGGGCTGTGACAAAATCCGTATCAAGAGAGGCTGCGAGATGAGGCTATGGATTGGGCCGCGAAGATTTCGTTTTTTTAATTGCAAGCCCTTCGTGATGACCTGGCATATTGGTTGTTCCTGAATATTTGTGCATATGTGGATAGGCTTAGGAAGCAATGATTTAGCTCCTTTTATATAGTAGGATTTTTAAAACCATTAATGTTAATAAATTCTGTATTTAATAATGTAATTGGATAGTTTTTTTTTAGTCAAATGTATACCACTCCGATAGAAAACTAATTAATTTTGTTTATAGTCTTCACTTAGAAAACAAACTTCCTCTGTTTCTTAAAAAAATGTCATTTAGAATTTTATTTTCGTGCCATTTAGTATTTTCAATGCGGAATTTTAAATAAATTTTCATTTTTAACTTCATTTTGTTAGTGAATTAATTAAAAAGAAAAAAAATTAGTGTGTGAACAAAGAATAAAATAGAATTTTAAGTGATTTCTTAATGCATGAAAAATTTTCCAGTGACACTTTTATTAAATACAAGAAGTATATTTATTGTTACAAAGTTTTACCTATGATGAAAACAAAAAATGTTACTATTTAAATGGACAGATATATAGAAATTTCATATAAATGCTAATCTGTAACTACAAAAGCACTTACAAATTTCTTAACATTTTTCAAATGTTTTTACGAATCTTTGACTACAAAAATAAACAAACAATTTGTTACGTTATCATGAATAAAGACATTGTCCTCATAGCAAATTAAATTTAAACTTATGCGTATGGCCATACGGTATTACGGTTTACACATAACTCGACAACTTCACATTCACTGACAGTGATCTAATAAAAACCGATGATACCACACTGGGAAAATCAGACACACCCCACCCTCGCCGTATATCCATAAATTGATATGATTAACAAATTTTAAATTAACATAGAGGCCAGCATGAACGGAAACCAACCAAAGTTTTTTTTTTGCTGAAACCAACCAAAGTTGTCCCACATCAGCCAGTAAATTAGTACAAAGTCAACAAAAACTTCAACAAATCCACAAATCCACTTGAAATCTGACCTACAACATTATCGGTTAGATCACCTCGTATAACAAAAAAAAATCTTGAATGCCCCACCAAATTTTCCTCAAATGAATAAATAATTCCAAAACAATAACATAACAACATTCAAATCTCCCAGAAGAAGCTCACTTAAAACATTCCTCAACCAGTAGAAAGGGAAGCATGAAAACCAATTATCAGAAAGCATCTAAAGAGTTCAGTTCTAAAAACTTATGTCATGCGACTACGATTTAAAAAAGAAAAAACAATATTTTTAAGGGTTTCAACTTCAACACCAGCTCCTACCATCCCAATTCATTAGTTCAAATCATAACTGACTAGAAACACTTATTAAACATATAATCAACATACATTCCAACATCCTTAATCAATAGCCCATCATATAATCTTAGCCCATCAACTTCCAACACTACAGTGGAAGAACTCAATTATTGGACCACAACATGAAAACTCTAACCACCATACTAGCTTAGCACATATATAAGTCATTCGTATCTCTTTACAAAACAACCTAAGTTCAGAAGTAGCAATCGATAATGGAATAAAAGCGCCATCTTTGACCTTAAAAACCTAATAATTATATATAATTTTGACATTATCCTTATCAATGGCCATGTTACCCATTGCCACACTAGCACCTCTCCGTACTTGCATTTAAATCACTAGCTCCTCTCTTTCTTTCAAATANTTTTTTTTTTGCTGAAACCAACCAAAGTTGTCCCACATCAGCCAGTAAATTAGTACAAAGTCAACAAAAACTTCAACAAATCCACAAATCCACTTGAAATCTGACCTACAACATTATCGGTTAGATCACCTCGTATAACAAAAAAAAATCTTGAATGCCCCACCAAATTTTCCTCAAATGAATAAATAATTCCAAAACAATAACATAACAACATTCAAATCTCCCAGAAGAAGCTCACTTAAAACATTCCTCAACCAGTAGAAAGGGAAGCATGAAAACCAATTATCAGAAAGCATCTAAAGAGTTCAGTTCTAAAAACTTATGTCATGCGACTACGATTTAAAAAAGAAAAAACAATATTTTTAAGGGTTTCAACTTCAACACCAGCTCCTACCATCCCAATTCATTAGTTCAAATCATAACTGACTAGAAACACTTATTAAACATATAATCAACATACATTCCAACATCCTTAATCAATAGCCCATCATATAATCTTAGCCCATCAACTTCCAACACTACAGTGGAAGAACTCAATTATTGGACCACAACATGAAAACTCTAACCACCATACTAGCTTAGCACATATATAAGTCATTCGTATCTCTTTACAAAACAACCTAAGTTCAGAAGTAGCAATCGATAATGGAATAAAAGCGCCATCTTTGACCTTAAAAACCTAATAATTATATATAATTTTGACATTATCCTTATCAATGGCCATGTTACCCATTGCCACACTAGCACCTCTCCGTACTTGCATTTAAATCACTAGCTCCTCTCTTTCTTTCAAATATTACTAAAGTATATTCCTCAAAGATTTAATTTGCAATTTTAACAAAATTTCAAACATCATTGTAAATTTTATAGAAAGAATATGAAAAAACAACACACAAACACGTACAAAAACAATTCACCAAAACAAACCTCCCCTATTGTTTACAAACAACATTAGGCTACAAATTCTCAACATCCTTATACTATACAGAATATTAAAAATTGGCAAATATCATAGCCAAATAATGTTTCACTATTGAGAAATATCAGAGTTTTTGCTTAGTATTTTCCACAATTTCATAGTAACATTCCCCCATCTTTCATCAATCAACTCTCTATGACCTTTAAAGACAACCCTAAACCAAAACATTTACTATGTTACATCCACTATATTTACGATACACACAATACATAAAACTTTACACTAACATGCCAAACACATAAAATACAACCATATTAAAAGTTCTATATCTATTGACAATGGAAATTATCCAACAAAATCATAAATTTAAAACCGATTCGCACGGACAAACCACTAGTAACCTCGTATACTTATCCCGTGATTCGTCAAGCTCATGGGTTTGACTCTTTGTTCCACTTGTGCCTATACAATCCTTCTCAAGCCTTTGAATCACCGACCCAATTCGTCATAGCGGATCCACCATTTTGCATAAAAGCTAAAGCGTTATAAACTGACAGAAACGTGTTTAATCTAGGCTAGTAAACTATAAATTAGTCACTAATAATTGTACCAGTTTACTATATGAATTTGCTAGAGACTAATGATAAACGTGACATTTTATTTTCTCAGACAGAACTTCGTGGTAGACCAACGCCACCCAAGTGTGAATTATATAATAGTACTACAACGAAAAACCTCTTTTAAGAGCATCATTAACGCAGAGTTCTTAGTACAGAGCTCTTAGCGGAATATAAGAACCCGACTCTTAATTTTTAACTGAAAATGCTAAGAGCCGGCTCTTAAATAAGAGATTTAAGAGCCGACTCTTAACTTTTTCAGTTAATAGTTAAGAGTCGGGTTCTTATATTTCGTTAAGAACCATGTACTAAGAACCCTGTGTTAATGATGGTCTAATTATTACTCTGGTCCATTCCAACTAAACCGCGTGAACAACTGCTAAACTAATTGGTGCAAAACTATAAATAAGAATAAAACTTGAGGGTCTAACAGTAAATATTATGTTGCCTTTTTTGACATGTTGTCTTCTTACAGAAGCTGAAGTTCGGTAATAAAGTCTAGCTTCCTTCCACTCTCTCACCTTCTCCTTCCTCCCTCCTCCCTCCTCTCTCCTCCCTCCTCTCTCCTCCCGTCCTTGTAGGGTTTCGTTCATTTCATCACATTCAAATTTTTTTTCTTCTTTCATCTCAATTCTAACAATAATGGATTCCAATTCATGGATCAACCATCCTTCCGTCTTTTCATCGAGACGGTGTCAATCCAGATCAGGTTCTTTACGTCTTTTAGTTGTTTTAAGGATCCGTGTTTTTATTATTAAGCTTCTTCGTGAGATTGATTCGTTTTGTATATAGGTGGAGGGTACGAGGATCTCGAAGGAGAAGACGATTCGAAGTCGGAGTTCATCTGCCCGTTTTGCGCAGATGTTTTCGACATCGTCGGGCTATGTTTTCACATTGATGAAGAGCATCCTGTCGAGGCCAAGAACGGGGTAATATTAACAATCATTAATCAAAACCCATTCTTTAAAAAAAAAAAGTTAAAACGTATTCCGAGACATGATCTGTCTGATTCTTAGGTTTGATCATGTCTTTAGCTTTTAGCTTTGTTCAGATGTTACAAAAAAAATGTTGGCTTTTATGTTCTGTTTTTTTTTTTTTTTAAATGTTACGTTCTTTGGAGACAGGNTATTAACAATCATTAATCAAAACCCATTCTTTAAAAAAAAAAAGTTAAAACGTATTCCGAGACATGATCTGTCTGATTCTTAGGTTTGATCATGTCTTTAGCTTTTAGCTTTGTTCAGATGTTACAAAAAAAATGTTGGCTTTTATGTTCTGTTTTTTTTTTTTTTAAATGTTACGTTCTTTGGAGACAGGATCTGTCTGAATCGTAGGTTTGGTTATGTCTTGGCTTTATCTTTTTGTTCAGATGTTTCAAAAAAAAAGTTTGGTTTCATTTTAGAAAGTTGGAAGCTTTGCTTGAAAATTGAAACTGTTGTGGCTTTATGTTCTGTTATTTAAATGTTACGTCTTTGGAGACAGGATGCGTCTGATTCTTAGGTTTGTTCATGTCTTAGCTTTTTTTTATTTGTTCAGATGTTACAAAATATATGGTCTCTTCTTAGAAAGTTTGAAGCTTTGCTTTTAAATTGAGAATGTTTGCCTTTATGTTCTGTTCTTTAAATGTTACGTCTTTGGAGACAGGACCTGTCTGATTCTTTAGGTTTGATCATGTCTTTAGCTTTACCTTTGTTCAGATGTTACAAAAACTTTGGTTTCCTTATAGAAAATTAGAAGCTTTGCTTGAAATTGAAAACGTTGGCTTTATGTTCTGTTCTTAGTTTCCACTTGTTTCTTCTTATCAGATGAGCCCATTTGAATCCAACTTTGGAATATTTCATTAAATTGAGTGTTCTTCATTAGCTGGTAATCTGTAAATTAGTGATCTTTCATGGATCACGATGCTACTTGTTTTGAGGAGTTACTTATCTGTTTTCTCTTTGTTTTTTTTTCTCTCTCTCCCAGGTCTGTCCTGTATGCACAAAGAGGGTGGGATTAGATATCGTCGGCCATATAACAACACAACATGGCAACTTCTTTAAGATATCCTTTCCAACTTTTAAATGTCTTGATTCTTTGTTCTGTAGTACGTAATCGTTTGGTTTATAAGTTAAAAAGTGAATGTGTTTGTTTCCTTGACGAGAGGTTCTACGTGCAGCGAAGGAGAAGGTTGAGAAAAGGTGGATACGGCTCTGCTTATCTCGCTTTGAAGAAAGAGCTACGTGAAGCAAACTTACAGTCACTTCTTGGTGGATCTTCAAGATTCACTTCTCCAACCAGTATAGATTCTGATCCGTTGCTGTCATCCTTTATGTTTAGTTCTCCTTCAACCAAATCTGCTACACCTGTTGTAGAAGGAACCTCAGCTACAAAACTCTCGCTAAAGGAATCTCTCAAGAGGTACATGTATCTTTATTTGACCCTCTGCTCCAAAGAAAGCATACAATATGTCCTCTTTCTCACTTTGGTCTTTGGCTTTCATTATGTGTGCAGAGACATTCAAGAAGCTCCACTTTCGGGTGAAGATCAAGAGAAGTCCAAAAAGAGCGAGTTTGTGCGAGGTTTGCTGTTGTCAACCATGCTTGGAGACGGTTTGTAAATTTACGGTATAGACATTGCCTTGTTGTCGAGATATGCATGCGAGAGGGAGTAATCTGAGGTTAGAATTGTTAAGAGATGTCTTAGTGTATGATGGAAAAGCTTGTAAGTTAAGTTGATGCAGAGTGAAAATCCATATACCCTTTGAGACTTTCATCGATTCAAATAAATGAGAGTTGGATTTTTTTTCTCTCTCTCTGCTCTCACTTTACAAAGACGATACAATTTTTTTATTTATTTAAAAAAAAATAAAAGTTATTATACTTTATATTTAAATATTAAATTTAATCTATTTTCTGTTAATTTTACATAATCTACAAATAAATTTTCACTTTTATTTATTTTTGTTAAACTTTTTATTTTATACTTACATGTTTATATATATAATTTATTTTTTAAAATGAAAAGCCTATGAAGTGGAGGTTTCATTAAATTGTTTCACAACAATTGGATCAACTCCGCCTCTGCATCTAACTATACAAAATTGTACCAACTAACAATTTTTGTATGAGTTAACTAATGGTGATTATCTGTAATCAAAAGTTTTATATGAGTTTAAATTATGAAATAATTCATTAAAGCTACTAAAATGACAAAGAATAAGTAAAAAGGAGAACTGAAAAAAAAAAATTATCATCATCATGAAGAGGGAACACATGTGGATCTGCTTCTCATGAACATCCTCCAATCCGACAAGTTGTTATCCAACACCCGATTTCTCATATGTGGATAACCACATGACTTATAATCCGATGGATTAAAAACCGGCAACTCCTTTTTAAACCGGTTCTGTTTCGGTGTACCAAAAACCGGGGTTTCCTCGGTTAGGTTCCCCATGAAATTTGCACCGTTGGTCTTTAGACATCTCTCTATCACCTTGTTCTCTTCTCTGAACTTATCCCTAATGTCCCTGAGTGTTTGACAAAACCGGTTCGGTTTTGTTTCTGTGCGGTTCTCTTTGGTTTTGTGTGAGACTCGGCTGCATTTCAGACAGATGTTCTTTCGTCGGTCTGTGTTGAAGCATCTTCTCTTTGTTTCGTCTGTAAGACATAAATAAGCCTACATGCGCCCAACACGACAAGAAACCAAGTAAGCTCTAGAATTTAATCTTTGAACCGGAACATAACCGGGTTACTCAGTACAACTTAACTGAACCCACCAAACCGGGTTATAGGATTGTACTGGGACAAAGAATGAGTTCATGGATAACACGAGGATGCTATTATTAAGCGTACGATTTATATGTCCCAACACACATTTTATAGCTTAAACTAATAACAATGTATTATTGTATTTCCTGAGAAAATAATAAATATATTCACGTGTAGCTTGCTGGGAATTGAATTTATAAATAGGATAAAAATGGCTGACCTCGTGGATGAGCTTGAAAGCAATATCCGCTTTTGGGTGATTGTTTTTATCGGGATGAATATTCAGAGCTGAACAAACAAAAAAAAAAACGATTTATCGTAGAGATAAACTTATGAAATAAAATATTTAAAGTCTAACATTGATAACTAATCACATTCAAATCCAAAAATGAAACTGATATGGAACCTGACCTAGTTTGTGATATCGTTTGCGTATGAGCTTGACCTCGGCATCTTCCTGGACCTGTATAAATCATATACATAAATCAATCCAATGTCTCTTTTTAATATGAATAGAAGGCAATTAAAATGATTGAACAAAAAAAAAAAGAAGGCAATTAAAATGTATCCAGTATATTTAGAAACTGAGACATGAGAAAAGAACATACACCGAGAATGAGATACCAGTCGATGAAACATGAACCCGAGCGATTGATGTGAATGCAAGAGATTGGTGATCTCGACAGGGAACAAATCTCTGAGACCAATGCCGCTTTTGGATCCGGTCCGGGTCGGATCTTACCCATTGCAAGAATAGTTTCAAGAATCTTTCCAGGAAAAAGTTTTCTCTAGGGAAAGAAAATGGTAGGAGTGAGCAGAGAGAGAGAGAGGAGGAAAATACGTTAAGAGAAGGCAGGCAGACTTTGCGGGAGAGACATTTTAAATTAGAAGAGAGAGAAGAGATATAAATTGATCCATTTATTATAAAAGAATAAGTTATAGCGAAATATACCAAAATTTTCAAATAGAAGAACGGGTAAACGTAACCGTAGATTTATCATGTATGAATAGCTAAGGTTACGTGGTGAAGTGGATAGTAAATTCCATCCGTAATAGTTAGGTGTTGTTTTGTGATTTATGACAGAATTTATAATACAAAAGTAACGTTATTATATATCTGTTATATGTAGAAAACTTAAAAGTAGAACATGAAACTTGTGATACATAACATGAACAACCATATACCAAAGGATGTCTTTATTTGAAACCAAATGAAATAGGTGAAACAAACGAAGTAGGTGACGTAAACAAGAAAATGAAGCGACTACCCAACTTCTATTTTATTTTTATCGAATACATGAAGTATCGAAGCTGCGGTGATTTTTATATTGGTTTCATATAATCAAATTTGATGGTTCCAAAACAAAACTCTCGGAAATCTAATACTATATGTATATGTATGTATGTGAGTATATATATACATAAAAAATTGTTAACTGGCACTGCTTTGAAAATTGGATTTAGATTGGATTTCGTGATTTTTTTTTTCTGGTGTTTGATGTTTGACTATAACTCGAGACAACACCAATAGTATATGACAATGGCTTTGGACATAAGCTAAGTATGTACCGAATGTTGCATGCACGTTGATTTATAAGACTAACAAATCCTCTAAATACAGTATTTTATATCATAAATAATAGTTTATGTTTTGCTTGTGGCTGACTTATTGTAATGAAGCCAAACAAACTTCAGTAGTACTAGTATATAATTCGAAATCTAATTGATCACTGCTCAAGATCAGTATTAAGTCAAACGTAGCGGTTAGTAATTGGTCACCCGAAAGTAAAATTCGCATGGGGATGCTAACTTCGTGATTATGTCCTGAATTTTTATTTCATTATGCATTTAGGGTGTCTATTGGTATACTCATCACTTCTCAAAGTAGAAAAACAAGACGTCCGATACTAACATGACATTAGTGGTTTTATGTGACCCCTTCCAAGGAATGAGAAGTCAGGCCTTTTCTTCAAGTATGCTTGAGAAGAATTTTGAAATGCTCATCCCAGCCTAAAAAGATGTATCTTCGGATCTAGGATTTCTTGATTAATCAAAACATTTTGCTGTCTTTCTTATAAAGAATATTCAATTTAAAAATAAAGCTTGCAAGGCTATGACTCTTTAAGTTCATACAGTTTGAAAAAATAGTTTAGAAGAATAAAAAGATAAACATGAAAAGTCGTTATTTTTTTGGACTTTTTTTTTTTGAATTACACATGAGTATCCTGATTTCACAGAAGTCGTTCAGACAAGTCACGTGTTGCTACGTGTCGGTCTCAAGTGTATGACGATGTCGAAATGTTAATTCTCCAATGGCTGGGACTTGAACCATGGTGGTATTATGTGGACTTAATACTACATAATAAAGCATTAATGAGATAATATTTGTGGTAATATAGATTTACATATGGTTATACTCGGAATAATCTTTGTGGTAATAGTACTGAAGATATATATACTCGGAAGCCAAAATGTGGAGTTACATATGATGAGAATGATTTCAGAAAAAGTTATGTACTGTATTTGATAAAGTTTAAGATATGCAGAGGAAAATATAGAAGGTAATGAATAAATTTGGAATCCATGCATAGTATAGTCCGAGAACACAAGTGTCAGTGCGCACGTGAGATTTATGGCGACGCTGTCAATGATCAATCCCCAGAGGCCAGAACCATTTGTTTACGAACCTAAAGTACAGTTTCTTTCATTATGCTATAAATGATCACTACAGTTTTTCCGTGTGTTTTCAGACAAAGGCAGAACCAACAAGTTTATAAGAACATTAAAACATCTGAAATACCAATGCAAATGGTCAAGAAAGTCACATTTGTAACTTATGATTCTGTTCTACTTCTATCTATACTTTCGTCTCTCGATTTAGGAGGGAACCAATATAGTTTACGCAACAAATGGACTTTCTTGGGCTTTTATACTTTTATAAATGGAATATGGCCCAACTTGAGTTATATAGCCCACCTTTTGGGGCTTTTCGAGGGTCCCATCTATTTTTTTATAACCACGTGTACGTAAAGTCAGTTACGTGTCCGAACTTACCCGCCTTACTCGTAACGACGGTCCACTCGGATTTGGTGGTGGAGGCGGTGGCGACGGGAAGGGATGGAACTACGGTGGTGGTGGTGGTTGGGATGAGTCTTTGTCGTGGTCTTGGTCGGATCCAGCAATGGAGTTCGTGTATGAAGTGATTTGCTGGATCGCGTTGTCGAACTGCGTACATTTTGCGTTCAAGAGGATAGTGAGGATCGTGACTGACGGCGAAAGGGAGAAGTTGAGCTTGACATTATCTCCGGTGTGCTGACAAATTGGTGGTGAGGTTGCAGTCACATGTCGGAATGTTCTCTCGATGTGTACTTATAACTAATTATTTATAGACATTGTACATATATATTTCATTTGGTTTGCAATCTAGTTTTCGAGTGTCTTTTATGGTGAATGATGATAATGTGGATAATTGATTTTTAACTGATAAGCTTAATAAACTCCGTTACAGATGCAAACTTGTCCATGTGAGTAAACAAGGATTTATATTATTATTAAGCACTGTGCTTTGTCTCTTAACTCTCGGGAGCTTGATTACCCATGGAAGGTTGTGGTTGATTCTGGTTCCTGTTCTGTGATGTTGGCTCTCTCCTCTCCACCTGCACAGTCTCACGGCGCCTATCGTACCTAGGCCTAGGCCGATTTCTAGTTTGGCGCTGTTCAGTGAACCTGTACTGTGGCCTTGGTATCACCTTTCCTTCGATGTACAAATCACCTGAAACATCATCAAAAAAACAAATTTGGTTTAGATGCTAAACTTATATCTCTCTCAATGTTGTTGAAAAAAAAAAAAAAAAA
>QGKV02001507.1:33885975-33915130 GCA_003260655.2 Brassica cretica | reverse complement strand
AAAAAAAAAAAAAAAAAACATTACAAACCTCCATAGTCTTTGTTGGGTACATCAAGATAGGAATCTGGTAAGACCCAGAGAACACCAGGCAACCCTGAAGGAATCACACAACACAACTCTAATTATGTATCTTATATATAAAACTATCACTAAAAATATTAAATAAATCTAATCTAGCCAATCATAAAAATACTATAAAACATCATTGGTCACACAGTTTTCAATGACTTTTTAACTAATTAAAAAATATCAAACATATGTATTTTGAAATATCAATAACTCTATTATGAAACGGAGGGAGTATAAAACAAGCTCCAAACCAAAAACTGATATATATTTTCTGCCTTATTTCTACAGACAATAATTCATATTCAGACAGAACAACATCAAAGAGGCGTTTTATCCTTAAAAGCTACATAAGAACTGAAGCTAATAATATAAAAGGAAATAAGTAACAACCTTTGACTTTGCAAGAAAGCTCTTCAGAGATCAAAGCACCAAAGCCAGTGTACGTCGAAGTGCAGACCGAATAAATCTTCTTCTTTGCCTCCTCCTCGCTACAACAAAAACTCAAAAACAAATCAAACTCCAAATTTCACAAACGAAATGATTATTTTTAAAAAAAAAACAAAAAAGAGATGAGATTTTTGCCTGCCGACAACGGAAGTCAACGTTTTGACATAAGCGTTGATCATCTCATCTTCGGTCGGTTTGGGATCAGTGAACTCCATGACGATGAGCCAGTGCTCGTAATCGCACCCGTCCAGAAGAATCGTCTCCTTCGGCGGACGGTTGCTCCAGTTCGGGGAAGGATCGTTCAGCGGAGAGTATCCCGACCCGGATGTCTTGGGTCGGGTCGTTACGTAGCACGGGCCTAATCCGGTTCGGGTCGAGGAAAGCTTGTCGATTAAAGACACGGCGAATCGAGAGCGGGAAGAGAGCGTGGAGAACGAAGAGCAAGAGGAAGTGGACGAGGAGAGGGTTTTGGTAAGGACGGTCGCTAACTTGCGCCGGACTGTGAAATGAGCCATCGCCGCCGGTGAGGGTTTCAGCTTCTTCTCTTTTTTCTCTCTTCACTTCAGTATTCTCCGAGGAACTATATGGGCTAAGCGGGCCCTTAGTTTATGTTTTCTAAATGGGCTATTAAATGTAATAAACGGGCACTTTTGATGGTTTGGGTTTGGTTCAGATATTTTTGGGTTTGGTTCGGTTCGGATAGTAAAACAATGAACCATAAAATACCTCAACAAAATTAGTTTTCATTTGGTTCCGGTTTGGTTATTTCGGATAGTCTGGATAATTTGGGTAAAATATCTGGCATTTTGGATAAAGCATCAAATAATTAGAAGGATTCGGATAAAAATAGATATTTTGAATTATTTTGGATACTTTCGGGTAGTTTGGATACCTTATAATAATTTAGTTTCTTCAAATATTTTTAGATAATTTTAATAAAGTTATAAATTATAAATATATATATTTAGTTATGTAATATGTGTACATTATTAATATTTTAATATATTCGGGTAACCGTTCAGTTTTCAACTCGGTTATTTCAGATACATAAATATAGGAACCATTCGGATATTTAAGGTTTCGCTCCGGTTTCGGTTTCAAGTATTTCAGTTCGGTTCTGGCTTTTTTGCTCATGCATATTTCAAACTTTCATTAAGCTTGTCCAATTGTACTTATCGGTCTAATCTTTCAAGATAAACCAGATGACTAATTCTCCCTTAGTTTTTTAAAGATAGATGTTTTGGTGTTTTCATACATATTAAAAAAATACATTAATCATGCATCGTTTTTAGAAATTATCAAATTCCAATGCATTTTAACCAATAGTCTTTCAATAAATTTAATTAATTTTATTAAAATTTGTAATTTTTTAATAGAAAACATAAAAAAATCTATCTTTGTGAAACAAAATTTGCTTTCAAAGCTTATATCTTAATAGAAAGGAGGGAGCATAGCTTAATGAGATTATTACCTCTCTCTCTCTTTAATTGGAAACAAAAAAAAGCTCGAGGGAGATTCTCCCAAAGGCCATGGTTAAAAGTTATATATTGTTCCCTTGAGAAAGTATATCTTGAAGAAGCAAAATCAACTTTGCTACTCAGGTTGCAGCTCCAAACATGGCGTTAAAGGTACTGAACACAGCAATGCAAGTCCATGGCGCAGCTGGTGTATCCTCGGACACAGTCTTTGCTCATCTGTGGGCAACGGCTAGAACCCTCAGGATTGCTGATGGACCTGACGAGGTTCATCTTGGAACCATTGGCAAATTAAAACTACAGAGAGCTTCAAAGCTTTAACATTATTTTCTCAGAAAAAAAGAATCAGATGTTTTGTATTTTACTTGCATCAAAAAAATAAGCCTGCGCTTCTTTTACTGAAAACCTAAATAAGTTTTGTACAAGATCTTCTCAATTGTATCTTGTTAAGACAAAATGCATTGTGAGACACATCTCATGCCTCATGGCATCTGCTTTCTAAATCAATCCTCATTCAGTATGAATCATTAGAATCATACATATTTTCTTTATAAAAAGTTATCATGATCCCATGAACTCATGCTTCTAAAACCATACTACTATTCATAGGCTTATCATAAAAGCGGCAAACCAAACGTTTCAAATATAGAGAGAAATGATCACAAACTTGTCGGAAACAAAGATAGTCTTCCTAAAGACAGAAAATGTAACATAGCCTCATGTTCTTCATTTCCTTAAACCCCAAAAATAGCATTACAACTTCTCTCTATATAAACCCCATCGAGATCTCTCAACCCTTTTTTGTCCAAAGCTTTGTAGATACCAAAAAAAAAAAATCACTCACCAAAAATAAATTAAAACCAGAGCTAGAAGGGGCCTTATAGCCACACTTGGAAGGCCCCCTCTGCTCCATTTCCAACCTTTAAAAAATAAAACGCATTAGAAAAAAAAAATCTTGAAAATTTTACCTCTTTGGACCTTTTAAGTTTTGTATAAAAGATGGCGCTTGATGGTGACAAGAAGAAGAAATGCATCATAGCGGGTGTTGTCTCGGGTTTGCTAGTCATCATGGTTGTCTCTGTAGCCATCATAGCATCCAAAAACTCACCCAACGAAAACGAGATCAGGCAAAACACTAAAGCGGTTAAAACAGTTTGTGCACCAACCGACTACAAAGAGACTTGCCTCAAAAGCTTAATGGACGCATCTCCCAAATCCACCGAGCCACTCGCCCTAATCAAACTCAGCTTCAACGTCACCATCAAATCCATTCAAGAAGGTCTCAAGAAAGCCTCTGAAGACGTTAAACACAAAGCTGACAAACACCCTGAAGCTAAAGACGCTTTTGAGCTTTGCGAGAAGGTAATGAACGACGCTATTGCTGATTTGAAAAAGTGTGGTGATCATAAGGTCTCGGTCGATGAGATTGAAAGGTTTATGGATGATCTTAGGGTTTGGATAAGTGGCTCCATCGCGTTCCAGCAGACTTGTATTGATACCTTTGAGGAGATTAAATCTACTCTTAAGCACGATATGATCAACATTTTTAAAAGATCAAGACAGCTAAGCAGTAATAGTCTTGCAATGGTGACTGACCTCAACTCCAACGCCACGGAACTAACCGGAGCTCTTGAAAACTACGCTAGAAAGCTTTTATCTACTGATCAAGAAGATGGTGTGCCAACGTGGGTTGGACCAGAGGCGAGGAGGCTCATGGGAGCACCGGGAGGACCACCAGTTAAGGCTAATGCTGTGGTGGCTCAAGACGGAAGTGGACAGTTCAAGACTATCAACGATGCTCTAAACGCTGTGCCTAAAGAGAACAAAGTGCCGTTCGTCATCCACATCAAAGAAGGTGTATACAAGGAGAAAGTTGTGGTCACTAGGAAGATGCCGTACGTCACTTTCATCGGTGATGGACCGACCAAGACCGTAATCACTGGTAGCCTTAACTTCGGTATAGGAAAAGTCAAGACGTACCTAACAGCTCCCCTAAGTGAGTTTCCAATCTTGTTTATTCTTATGAAAATTAAAAAAACAATACTTAGGTGAAGAACCTTTAAATTCACCTCTCCTCTTATTATCAATCAAAATATCATCTAAATTAATAATAAAATAGATTCATTTTATTTAAAAAAATCTGAAATAATTGAAAAAAAATAATAACGTCAATTTTAATGATGCTAACGCCACTAACTAAACCCTAAACTTTAAATCTATACTCTAAACCCTAAACCCAAATCCTAAACGCTAAACCCAAACCGTAAACCTTAAACCCAAACCCTATATCCTAAACCCAAATCCTAAACTCTAAACCCAAATCGTAAACCCTAAACTCAAACCCTATATCCTAAACCCAAATCATAGACTCTAAACTCGAATCATATATCCAAACCTAATCCCTACACCCTAAACTCAAATCGTAAACCCTGAACTCAAATTCTATATCCTAAAGGTTTGGGTTAATGTTGATGTTGTTTCTTTAAGGTTTAAGATTTGAGTTTAGAGTCTAGATTTGGGTTTAGGATCTAGGGTTTGAAGTTAAGGTCTAGGGTTTGAGTTTAGAGTTTACGGTTTGGGTTTAAGGTTTAGGATTTGGGTTTAAGATATAGGGTTTGAGTTTAGGGTTTAGAGTTTGGGTTTAGAATTTAGGGTTTAGGGTTTAGATTTAAGGTTTAGGGTTTAGAATTTAAGATTTAGGGTTTAGTTAGTGGCGTTAGCGTCATTAAAATGTACGTCATTATTTTTTTCAATTATTTTAGATCTTTAAAAATAAAAAATAATGTATTTTATTATTAATCTATGTGGTATTTTGATTGGTAATAAGAGGGGAGATGAATTTAAAAGTTCATCTTAGGGGTGAACCTAAGTTTTGTTCAAAATTAAATTATGGATCTCAAGTTCCGTACATCATCCTAGATGAGCAGACATTTTCCAACCGGACTCTCGAACTTAGCCTAAGATTTTGAACCAAACCAACCAAACTGAACTGAACCAAAATTTTTGTTAGTTACGTTAGAATTTTGTTCGATTCGATAGTTTTTTTTTTGATTGGTACAGTTTGGTTCGGTAATCGGTTGGTTACTTTTGTTTTCGATTAGGTTCAGCAATCGGTTATTTTGGTTTTCTTTAAAAAGATTATACCCAAACCACACCAGAAAACCAAACCAAACTAATCGAACTAACCAAATTTAGAACCAAAATAACCAAGCTGACCTAATTTGTCCAAAATTTTAACAAAATTAGACCAAAATTAAAAACTTCGGTAACATTTTCAAAAGCCGAACTAACTGAATACCATACCGAACCAAACCAAACTTTATTTCGGGTTAATTAAGTAAGATTTATGTTGAATCAAACTACCCAATCCAAATAACCCGAAATAACCGAACCCACATGCATACTCGAACTTATGACTATTTAGACATCTAAAAGATAATCTAAGAGTTTTATCCATTAGGTTAACTCCAAACATGACCGACCTTTCTTATATGTGCAGCTCTAGAGGGCGAGCACTTCACAGCGAAGGGCATCGGGATGGAGAACACGGCTGGACCAGAAGGAGGACAAGCGGTAGCCTTAAGAGTCTCGGGGGACTACGCCGTGTTCTTCGACTGTCAAATCGACGGTTACCAAGACACCTTATACGTTCACTCTCAACGGCAATTCTACCGTGACTGCACAGTCTCCGGCACCGTGGACTTCATCTTCGGTGACTCGCAATGCATCCTCCAAAACTGCAAAATCGTCGTGCGCAAACCTATGGCAGGCCAGTCGTGTATGGTCACCGCTCAGGGACGCAGCGACGTCCGTGAACCGACGGGAATAGTGCTCCATAACTGCCATATAGTGGGAGATCCGGCGTATATTCCGGTGAAAACCGCGAGCAAGGCGTATCTAGGAAGACCGTGGAAGGAGTTCTCGAGGACGATCGTCATGAAGACGACAATCGATGACGTCATCGATCCGGCGGGATGGCTTCCGTGGAGCGGTGACTTCGCGCTCAAGACGTTGTACTATGCCGAGCATTTGAATATTGGGTCTGGAGCGAATCAGGCCCAAAGAGTTAGATGGCCTGGTATCAAGAAACTGACGCCTGAACAGGCTTTGTCATACACGGGTGATAGATTCTTAAGTGGTAACACGTGGATTCCACAGACGCAAGTTCCGTACACGGCGGGCATGTAGGAGATTCCGTTTTGTGAATCGTTTAACTTCAGGGTTTTACATCTTTTTTGTTTTTAATGTGTTTCTCTGAAATTGTTTTAAGAATGATACATTGATTCTTTTAATAGTTATATTTTCTTGATTTACATTTTGTCCGAATGAGTTGTTCGTTTACAGTTAACTTTAATAATGGTATGCTTTTTAGAGAATCATGAGACTAGGGTGATATAAATTAAAAAAAAAATGATGAGAAGGTCGAGGAGGTTGCATGGTTCGTGGAGATCACGTGATGCTTATCCACATGTATCGGCCGTCCTTCGAGAGTGCCTGCCTGCATCGAAATATCCAATATTGTTCTTTTTTTTTGTTGAAAAAGTCCAATATTGTTCTTTGAAGAATGGAATCAATATATTCTTCGCGTCTCGGAAACTAAAACTAAAATTATTATGCCCTACTATTAAGTACCACCGGCCTGGACAGATATCGAATATCTAGATTTTTGAAAGTATTTGTGATTTGCTTCGTATGTCACGAAAATCTAATTTTTCGATTTGCTTTGATTCGGAAAAATATGGATATTCGGAAAAATGGATATCCGAAAAATAAATAGATATTTGCGGATATTTACGAATACTTACGGATATCTCATATGTTTTGATTAATACAAATAATCTTAAAAATTTGATACAAATTTGTTTTTTAGAATATTTTTTTACATGATATACATGATAAAAATTAAAAGAATTAGTGAATCTACATATTTTGTAAATTTTTTGAACTTAGTTAACAATTATAATAACAAAAAACTTAAGAAAAAAATTATAATTGTCATAAATGTGTTCTCTTCTTTTTATGTAATACTTTTATATAAGTAATAATGTGAATAGAATTTATCAAATCATATGTTAGAATAATAATTATATAATTTTATACATTAAAAACTTTAAATATAATCAAGATATACATGTATTTATATATTGTCGGATCGGATCGGATATCCGCTTTCCAAAATTTTAATATTTGTGATTTGTTTCGATTTTAACAGATATTGATTTTTAATATTTGCTTTGCTTCGAAAATTTACGGATATCCGGAATTTTCAGATCGAATCGAAACGAATAACGAATCAAATCAAATTTAACGGATAAAATGCCCAGTCCTAAGTACCACTCATGTGATGTGTTTAATAATTTTTTTTGACTAAGATGAATATATCTGGTGAAAACAATTTAGCATAGTAATTATATAATTGTATATATATCTACCTATAAACAAATTAATATAAATGTGTCAAAAAAAATTAACATAAGTCATAGTAGTTTAGTTTTATCTACATGGGTGCTAGAAAATAATATAAGTTGATTGCACAATGTGGTAATGAGCATAATTATTTTACATTATTTGTGAAATATTTTTATTAAAATAATTAATTTAATGTAGGGCCATAAAAAGACCATACATTGTCATGATGGATTTGGAAAAAGGAGAGAACGTATGTATATNTTGATACAAATTTGTTTTGTAAAATAATTTTTTGCATGATATATATGATAAAAATTAAAAGAAGTAGTGAATCTACATATTTTGTAAATTTTTTGAACTTAGTTAACAATTATAATAACAAAAAACTTAAGAAAAAAATTATAATTGTCATAAATGTGTTCTCTTCTTTTTATGTAATACTTTTATATAAGTAATAATGTGAATAGAATTTATCAAATCATATGTTAGAATAATAATTATATAATTTTATACATTAAAAACTTTAAATATAATCAAGATATACATGTATTTATATATTGTCGGATCGGATCGGATATCCGCTTTCCAAAATTTTAATATTTGTGATTTGTTTCGATTTTAACAGATATTGATTTTTAATATTTGCTTTGCTTCGAAAATTTACGGATATCCGGAATTTTCAGATCGAATCGAAACGAATAACGAATCAAATCAAATTTAACGGATAAAATGCCCAGTCCTAAGTACCACTCATGTGATGTGTTTAATAATTTTTTTTGACTAAGATGAATATATCTGGTGAAAACAATTTAGCATAGTAATTATATAATTGTATATATATCTACCTATAAACAAATTAATATAAATGTGTCAAAAAAAATTAACATAAGTCATAGTAGTTTAGTTTTATCTACATGGGTGCTAGAAAATAATATAAGTTGATTGCACAATGTGGTAATGAGCATAATTATTTTACATTATTTGTGAAATATTTTTATTAAAATAATTAATTTAATGTAGGGCCATAAAAAGACCATACATTGTCATGATGGATTTGGAAAAAGGAGAGAACGTATGTATATATATAAAGCAATTAGGTGATAACTCGCGCCGAAACTTAAATTTAGACAATTATAATAGTTACTCTTTTCAAATTAACTATGAAGTTTGCTTGTGTAATTTTTTTTTTGTTTAAAACATGTATTAAATTTAAATGGCAGTTTATGTATATTATGTTTATCCTTTTGTTGTTCGTTTTTTTTTAGAATTACATAAACACTCTGACTTATAGTAATGTGATATTTTATAATGTGATACAGAAGAAGAAGTTGTGTTCACTGATCTTTCCAAAAAATATATTTACCATTTATCTTTTCAAAATAGTTTTGGTTTATCTTATTTTCATCACATATATCTTAATATGTACAATCTATTAAAATAGAATCACAAAGTTGGATTCAACTTAATTCTAGGTATAGTTTTTTTTTTAACTATATTTTATATATTTCTCTTAATCTATACTATTACTAATTATTCACATTTAAATATAGTCTAACTATAGCTACAACTTTTTTGAAATAGTACAAACTTCCATATTTTACTAACTAAATATTTTCAAATAATCAATTAAGATTTATTTAATCTCTGATGTTATATTTTCTAAATCTTCTTAAAAACATTTCTAAAATTTAGTCAAAAATATTTACCTCCAAATATTTAGTATATTTTAATATGAATATTTAATTGAAATTTTCTAGAGTAGGACCATAAAAAGACCATACATTGTCCTAATGGGTTTGGAAAAAAAGAGAGAACGTATGGCCATTTATATAAAGCAATATTATAGGGAAAATAAGCGATTGAAAATGTTGAAAATGATACAATAGACGACTCGTTGTCTCGTTGCATTATATTAAGAGAGCCCCACACTCTCTCCCCCAACGGCCATCTCCGTCTTCTTCGATCCCTCCACATACCCATTTTCCGACATTAAAGCACTCACCTCAAAAACTCCACAACTCAAACGACACACTAGCCAGAATGTCGAACAAGTCCCCTGTCTTCCCCATCCCTGACTCTCAACACTTCAGCGACTATGGCTTTAACTACTTTCAGGTACGTACCGTTACAGTTTAGCTATGTTTTTGAGTATGTTTTGTCTGATGGGGATCTTGTTCTTTTCTTTTTTATCAAAGGTTATGGAAGAAGCGAGAAAGCATAATAAGAGAGAAACGTCAACGAAGTCATCCATCATCAACAGTCTTCACTTCAAGATCCAGAAACCCATTTCGAAAGATGACCCGACCCGGTCCACAATGCACCACAACAAGAGGAAGAAACGGTGGTGGTGGAAGAAAGCTTTACCCTTCTTCAAGTGGCGCAAATCTCCAATCTCCTCCACCGTCGCCACCAACGAAGATCGTATGGTCAGGAACTTTCGCGCCGTAGCCGGTTCGATGTCGAGTCCGGTTTACTCAACGGAGAGTCGAACCGGGTTTGGCACGCCGTACCGTACCACGACGAGTAGACCTTCATCAGGACCTATAGCGGGAACATTGACGCCGGGAAGAAAAGGTGACCTGGCGGTGCCGTATTTGAGTCTACGAGAGCTTAACATGGAGCAGCAGCAGAGGACCTCTATCTCTTCTTCTCCCATTTACTTGGTCACGTAAAAGTTATTATAGTAAATTTAATAACAGTGCGATGTTTTTAAATTTTTCTGCAAGAGGTGGTGAAAGCTGTAAAGTTTCATCTGTCTCACGTGAAACAATATTACTAGTTGGCATTTTAGAAAATATAGAATATATATATACATGCATGCTGCTTCCTGCTTGTATTAGCATTTTAAATTATATTTAGTTGGAATATTTTCATGTGATGGTTGAAAATCACTAGGACCGGTAGGAGTGGAGATACCTTTGTCGTGTACGACTCATTCGATTATTTGAAAAGGAGCGTTACTACATCGATCCGAACGTTGATACTTTAAAGAGATTAGCGCTCCTCTTTAGGTTTATTTAATACAATCTCACTTGTTAGTCTATAGTCTTTCTAAAATTATAGTTCAAAAAAAAAAAAAGTCTTTCTAAAATTGACTACATAATGATGAGTATGTATCACTCCCTGTATTTTTATTAGATGTCCTTTTAGAGCATCTCCAGAAATGAACTATATTTTGAAGTTTCTAAAACTCTATATTTGAAGTTTAAAGGTATTCTTCTCCAAAAGCAAAACTTCAAACTCAACTTCAAAACTATTTGTATTTTATAATATGGACCTTATATTTGTCATAACTAATTTGAATTCATAAAACTTTTGTAAATAACTAGCATATATATATATATATATAAACATATGCAACAATATTAATTAATAAAATACTCTATAAAAATTTGATAAAAATAACTTAATTAATATTAAACTTCAAACAAAATATCATATTATTCCGTAAAATGATTTTCGAAATGCATATATGATCTATTAGTGCATTACAAAGTAAAATGGCTTTCACCATTTTTACTTTGTAGATTACGAGTTAAAAATTGTTTAAATCGGGTGATCTTGATACTTGTAAATACATAAGATCGGAACAAGAAAGTAAAAGAGAAACATAAAATATTGCTAAAAGACTAATTTCTTTTTGATGATGTTAATACTCGTGAATATATTCGTTATGAACAATAAAGAATTGTACGAAAAAGACATCAAAAACAACAATAACAACCATCTTCATTTACACAAAAATTGGACAATATTTGAAAATTTTGTAGGTTACAGATAAAACTTACTTGACTATTAGTGTTGTTGTAATATTTAAATTTGTGTAATAGTTATGTCTTCATGTAATTTTTTAAAAAAAATTGTTAAGTTTCTTTTGTATATTATTGTTGTCTAAATCTAGTTTAAAATATTTTAAATCTTATTTTAAAGTTATATTTAATTTTATGGGTAAAATTTAAAATCTGTAAACAAAAATTAAAATATATATGAGATATAATTTTTTTAAAGATTAAAACAATAAACAAGAAAATATTTATGAATTATAAAGGTGATGTGTGATTGTATGGACCAAAATGCAAATAAAAATATGAAACTTCAAATTTGAAGTTTTGAGTAGTGAAACTTCAAATATATAGTTTCACTCTTCAAAACTTCAAATTTGAAGTTTCAAGTTCCTTTATGAAGTTTCAAAAACTCTATATTTGAAGTTTGAAGGTATTCTTCTCCAAAAGGAAAACTTCAAACTTATCTTCAAAACTATTTTTATTTCATATTATGGTCCTTATATTTTTTATAATTAAAGTAAATTTATAAAACTTTTGTAAATAACTAAGCACATATATAAAAATATTACACCAATATTAATTAATAAAATTTTATATTAAAATATAAATTTTAAATAAAAATAACATAATTAATATTAAACTTCAAGCAAAATAATGTATTATGTCTTCATGTAATTTTATTAAAAAAAATTTTGTTGTTAAGTTTCTTTTGTATTGTTGTTTTCTAAATCTAGTTTTAAGAATTTAAATCTTATTTTAAATTTTTATTTAATTTTATGTGTAAAACTTAAATTTATTTAAAAAAAATGAAATTTTTATGAGATATAAAATTTTCAAGCATTAATACGATAAACAAGAAAATATTTAAGAATTATATATATGATGTGTAATTGTAGAGACCAAAATGCAAATAAAAATATGAAACTTCAAATTTGAAGTTTTGAATATTGAAACTTCAAATATAGAGTTCCACTACTCAAAACTTCAAAGTTCTTTTTTGGAGAACAAAAAACTTCATATTTGAAGTTATAGAGTGTCTTTTGGAGATGCTCTTAGGACTGTGTACAAAATTTAGAAAACATTTAGTATTTTACATTTTCTAAACAAAACATCACTAATTATCTACCTAACTAGTATTCAACCAATAAAAACATCACTAAGTTCGATATGATGATTTCCGACAATATTTTAGATTTATATACCTAACTAGTATTCAACCAATAAAAAATGACCTGAAGAATATAAAAAGTTATACTCCCTCCGTTTCATTTTAGTTGTCGTTCTAGGTTTATGCACATAGATTAAAAAAACATATGATTTTGTATATTTCCAAAATAAAAACACAATTACCTATACACCTAACTATATTTCAACCAATAGAAAAATAAAGTGAAGAATCTTATTAATAAATTTTGCATTGAAACTCTAAAACGATACTTATTTTGAAATGAATTTTTTTTCCTACAACGATAATTAAATCGAAACAGAGGGAGTATACCATAAAGGTCTGTAATAATTGTTTGATTGAAAATTGAAAACAATAGAATCAAGGCTGCAAAGATTACTGAAATACTTTGGAATGATCAATTCTATCAATTCTATTAAGAAAATTACTATGGAATGAATGTTCGTTCCACCAATTGGAAAAAAAATCTAAACAAAATACAAAAACACTCATAACAGTTTTGATAATGAAGAAAAGGAATGAATTTATTTCATTTTTGTATTACATTCCATTTATTTATTTATTTACGAGTTACGGTCTTAAAATTATTTTTGATAACAAAAGTTAAAAATTACAAAAAAATCTCTAAAACGTCATCTATTAGTAATATGATAAGAAGTGTGATTATATTCCATGAATGATGACTTTTATTTCATTTCATACACTAAACTTCATCATCTTATTAGAACATGAGGATTCATACAATGATACAAGTGTCGTACGCGGAGAGAGATTGACACAAAGAAACATGAATCTTCTTTGTTGTTTTATCTCTTTCCACTGGCAGCAAAACCGAGCCACCGTCGCTCCGTCTAAAACTCTATGATCCGCAGCTGTGTTAACCACCTAATAACAAAACTCTTGATCAGGCATTGTTACTAACAAACAAATGATCAAACATGGGAAGACTTTACCATCATTGTCGATGCAGGATACACAGTTCCATCTCCTTTAAACTTTGGAACTTTCTCGATTCTCCCAAGAGCGATGATAGCAACTTCTGGTAAGTTCAGAAGAGGAGACCCGAACTTCCCACCGATTGCTCCAATGTTACTTAGAGTTATGGTTCCACCGGTTACATCCTCGGGGCTAAGCTTATGAACAGATTCAAATACATTGTCAAAAAATATGAATTCCATTTAACATTTTCGTTGTATTATTGTAGAAAATGTAAAATGGATTTGATTCATGGTCACGTAGGACTAAGACCACTAGCCAAACATACATTTATTTGATAAAAATACAAATGTATCTTTATAAAACACGTGGTTAATTCGTTTTGTATGTAGAAAAGATACTACTACTGTATCTTATCCCAAAAAATAATAATTAAAACTAGTGTTATACTGTTATACAACAAAAATAAATCACTTAACGAAAACATTTATATCAAAACAGCGTTTGCGTCGAGGAGTGTGCCACTGTACCGGGCGATTATCACACGTCATCATCTTCATTTCAACGTGACTGCCAATCTCAACGAAGAACGTAAAGAAGAATCACGAAACCGAGCTCGAGAAATGGCTTCACGAACGAAGGGAAAGACGACGATGGAAGTCGGCGGCGATGGAGTTGCCGTCATAACAATCATCAACCCTCCCGTCAATTCGCTATCGTTCGACGGTACTGCTGCTCCTCTTCGATCTTCTACATTTGATCTTTGATGGATTCACCTTTTCGCTCCCCGATTGAATTTCAGCTTTCGATTGAATTTTATGATCTGATTATGTGAAAAATTGGGAGTTTAGTGAATAGCTTATGATATCGAGATAACTGCGTTGGTGTACAGTGCTGGATAACCTCAAAAGTAATTACGAGGAAGCTTTGGGAAGGAATGATGTTAAAGCTATTGTTATTACTGGTACGTCTTGGGATCACTCTCTTCTTCTCCAATAACAGAATCTCGTTTATGCAAACTCTGAAGCTTTTGTGTGTTTTCAGGTG
Organism: Brassica cretica; assembly: GCA_003260655.2. NCBI lineage: Eukaryota > Viridiplantae > Streptophyta > Magnoliopsida > Brassicales > Brassicaceae > Brassica > Brassica cretica. The sequence goes on along the minus strand of QGKV02001507.1, from coordinate 33,900,776 downwards.
CAAAGGGGAAGTTCTCTGGTGGATTTGATATATCTGGTTTTGGTGAAGTTCAGAAAGGGGCTAGTATGTTTTCACTATCTTGGTGTCTTTGTTTGATTGTATTGGCGTTATGTATTAATGTTTGTTTTGGTTTTCTCAGGGAAAGAGCCAAAGGTTGGATACTTATCAATTGACATCCTCACTGATTTGTTTGAAGGTTACCTCTCTAACGTACCGCATTAACTGGTCTTTGCTACGGTTATTTCTGAGTGTTCGATTTATTTCAGCTGCAAGGAAACCATCTGTAGCTGCCATTGATGGGCTTGCCTTGGGAGGAGGGTTAGAACTTGCAATGGTATTGTTTTGTTTAAAGTATTTCTCTCCCCTCTCAGAAAATCGTCTTGAAATTATTGAGCCTGGTGAGCATTTTCTTTCTAGATGGATGTTGATACAGTTGTATGTATGACTTGTTTTCAGGCTTGTCATGCAAGGATATCAGCTCCTGGTGCACTGTCAGGTTTGCCTGAGCTGCAACTCGGTGTTATTCCTGGGTTTGGAGGTAGTTATTTAAATTTGTTGATTGTCAAGTCCATAATCGTGTTTTCCCTTCAGCTGTATACGAGTTTTGATCATATAGGAGGCAGAATCTTTGACTCCTATGAACAATCATATGTTTTAAAACTCGTGGCATAAGAAGCAAATACCTTTTTATGCATACTGGACTATGAGGGCGAGGATATGTGATCATGTAATAATTCAACTCGCTTTCATTTTTATCTTCCTGATTATGCTCTTTTGGATTGATGCAGGAACACAGCGTCTTCCACGTCTTGTTGGTCTCACAAAAGCCCTTGAAATGATTTTGGTACGTCAGTGCCTTAATTTTTATGGTTGGGTTAAGTATGCTTTGGTTAAAATGTGAGGCATTTCTGTTCTTGAAACATATAGACATCTAAGCCGGTTAAAGCTGAGGAAGGTCATTCATTGGGTCTTGTTGATGCTGTCGTGCCACCTGCCGAGTTACTAAACGCTGCTCGTCGCTGGGCCCTTGACATAGCCGGGAGGAGAAAACCGTGGGTTTGTAGTGTTTTAAAGACTGATAAGTTACCTCCTCTTGGAGAGGCAAGGGAGATACTAAAGTTTGCCAGGGAGCAGACACGCAAGCAAGCCCCCAACCTGAAACACCCCTTAATGTGCCTTGAGGCTGTTGAAGTGGGTATTGTTTCTGGTCCGCGGGCTGGTTTAGAAAAGGTATATTACTATCTTGTCGTGGCTACGTTATATGTTCCTTAACGTTTCCCCCAAGACTAGTATCCCTTTACGAATTTACACTACATTGGCATTTACAGGAAGCTCAAGTTGGCTCACAAGTGGTAAACCTGGATACCACCAAAAGCTTGATCCATGTCTTCTTTTCTCAGCGAGGAACTACAAAGGTCTGTGAGTGTTTAGCAGTCATGTCATTTAGACATATATCCACTTTTTTTTCTTTACAATATTAAAGCTTTCTCTATTTTGATTCCTTCCAATTTATCTTATTGACAGGTTCCTGGAGTTACTGATCGTGGGTTGGTGCCAAGGAAGATTAAAAAGGTAGCCATTATCGGAGGCGGGTTGATGGGATCTGGAATAGCCACTGCATTGATCCTCAGTAACTATTCAGTGATTCTCAAGGAAGTAAATGAGAAATTCCTAGAGGCTGGAATTGGCAGGGTCAAAGGTAGAGATGGATTGACACACATTGCTTATCATTGAATAGCAAAAGCTTGATCTGACTAATTTTATTATTTTAACCAGCTAATCTTCAGAGTCGTGTAAAGAAAGGAAGGATGTCTCAGGAAAAGTTTGAGAAAACCATGTCACTCCTAAAGGGCTCTCTTGACTACGAAAGCTTTAAGGATGTGGACATGGTCATCGAGGTAATAATTAGCATATTGAAGCTGGAATTGTTTTCTATATATGACTTTGCTTGATGTATTTTTGGTGGATTGAACAGGCTGTCATTGAGAATATATCTTTGAAGCAGCAAATTTTTGCTGATCTAGACAAGTACTGTCCTCAACATTGTATCCTTGCTAGCAACACATCTACCATTGATTTAAACAAAATTGGGGAGCGGACCAAGTCTCAAGATCGGATTGTTGGAGCACATTTTTTCAGGTGATCACTTATCCTTTGGAATTTGGATGAATTTATAAGTGAATGACTATTCATTTTCTTGATGCAGTCCAGCACATGTCATGCCACTACTTGAAATAGTTCGGACCAATCATACCTCTCCTCAAGTCATTGTTGACTTGTTAGATGTTGGGAAGAAGATTAAGAAAACACCAGTTGTAGTGGGAAACTGCACAGGGTTTGCAGTAAATAGGATGTTCTTTCCGTACACACAGGCAGCTATGTTCCTTGCTGAGCGTGGAACAGATCCGTATCTAATCGACAGGGCTGTCAGCAAGTTTGGAATGCCAATGGGTCCCTTCAGGTATATCGCGTTGTAAAGATCCAAATGTCAATCTCATTCACTTATTTTAACTTTAGTTTTGTTACTTATGTGAACGAGTAGATTGTGCGACCTGGTTGGATTCGGTGTGGCGATTGCAACCGCAACACAATTCATCGAGAACTTCCCAGAACGGACAAACAAATCAATGATTATTCCACTCATGCAAGAGGACAAGAGAGCTGGTATATAAGGGAGAACAGCTAGATAACGTTTTACTGATTTAACATTCTTCTAAATCCTGTGAATGTATCTGTTTATTTTCAGGTGAAGCCACTCGTAAAGGTTTCTATCTATATGATGATAAGCGCAAGGCTAAACCTGATCCTGAAATAAAGAAATATATCGAGAAGGCTAGAAGCGTATCAGGAGTGAGCCTTGACCCTAAGGTATATCTCCGTCCAAATTATCAAGTAAAGATCTCCATTTCTATCACTGTTTTTTTTTTCTCATTGATTGATTGTTGTGGCTTGCAGTTGGCGAAACTGACGGAAAAGGAGATTATTGAAATGACGTTTTTCCCAGTAGTGAACGAGGCGTGTAGAGTTTTTGCAGAAGGTATTGCTGTTAAAGCAGCAGACCTTGACATCGCTGGTATAATGGGAATGGGGTTTCCACCTTACAGGTCAGTGTTGTCATCATATAAATGCTGTAATTCTCTTTTGGTCATTGCGTTTTGATAAAAAAAAAAAATCTTGCAAACAGAGGAGGAATCATGTTCTGGGCTGATTCAGTTGGATCGAAATACATTTACTCGAAGCTAGATGAGTGGTCAAAGACTTATGGTGATTTCTTTAAGCCTTGTGCTTTCTTAGCTGAAAGGGGATCTAAAGGAGCTCCTCTGGTGAGTATTTGTACTAGCATTACTTTTTTTTTTGTAGGATTGTTATTAGCAAAATCTATTTTTTTTTTTTTGCTAAGAATGCTAATATCATATTAATGATGTTCAGATTTACAAAAAGTTAATCTAAGTGCTACTCCACCTTGGCAAAAAGAAAATAAAAACAAGATAGAGCAATGTTATGGAGCTAATAAATTATATAATCCAACTTGACAACAGAGAAAGAAATTTCTTCATATCCCTCCTTGCCATGATTATGATTTTCACTTCTCTGTATATCCCACGCGCAATCACCGTTGGAGCGATAATGCAGCTGTTGTGATATACATTGTTTCTCTGTTTCCAAAGATGGTAGATTGTCGACTGGACTGCTATCTTCTTTAGAACAGTGGGGCTTATCTATTTCAGCTTAGCAAAATCTATTTCAGCTTGGCTTATACTAAATGACTATTACTTAATCAAATCAACCNGAGCTAATAAATTATATAATCCAACTTGACAACAGAGAAAGAAATTTCTTCATATCCCTCCTTGCCATGATTATGATTTTCACTTCTCTGTATATCCCACGCGCAATCACCGTTGGAGCGATAATGCAGCTGTTGTGATATACATTGTTTCTCTGTTTCCAAAGATGGTAGATTGTCGACTGGACTGCTATCTTCTTTAGAACAGTGGGGCTTATCTATTTCAGCTTAGCAAAATCTATTTCAGCTTGGCTTATACTAAATGACTATTACTTAATCAAATCAACCTCCTAGCATGACTGTTTAATCATGTCCAATTTAGGTTCTTACAGTTTCTCAATTGTAACTCAGATTATTGACTCTCCCTCCCTTCTCTATTGCAGAGCGCTCCCTTGGAACAATCCAGATCGCGGTTGTAATGTCAGCGTTTCAACGGAAACTTTTCTTTGCTGTATCTACTGTGTGTTCTTTGTCATGTGTATCTACTTGCCAGAAAGCTGGGGATATTTGGCCTTGGGAGCTTTTAAAATAAAGTCTCATCTCAGACAGATGAATCTGGGGGAAAGTAGAAAGTGAGTTCTGAGTGGCGATAAGATTTGTTTATGTAATGTATGGATGATGTGTCTTACGAAGCCGTCAGATACATTTGTTGTAATCTATGATTAATTGATAATTTAATGACTTAAGTCCCAAGCAATATGGAACTCAACTTTTTATACAACGCAGGGACCGTAAAACTAAAGATAAAATAGTGAATTGACGTCGAACTAGGTATATCATGTGTGTAACATTTTGAAATGCAAGGGATATAGATGAGAACTTAGATTAGAATTTTTTTCGTAATAACTAAACATGACATAAATGGAAGGGGACCATATAAATAGAAGAACGGGAGAAATGAAAGATAAGACAAAGAACTGTGCAATAAATTTAGACGAGAGAAAAGACACGAGTAATCAAAACTTTGGACCACCTTTTGTGTGTTTCTCTACGTCTCTGCTTTCGATATGTTTCAGATTACACATATTCGTGATTATCGACAAGTTTGGAAATAAGATCTTATATAATATATGCTTTGGTTTATCGTCATGTCCTTGTCGATTTTTTCACATGTTTATCCTCAAAAGATATGAGAAACAGAATATCTAAAAATGATTGATGTGTTTATGTCTAATCTAGAATATCTAAAGATATGACTATAAACCAATAGCATAAAACTACGCATACTCATGGACGTTGTTCTACGTGAATATGTCGTAGTAATATTACTTAGATTTTGAGTAGCATATACGATAATCTGAATGACTGAATCTGACTTACACCGTTTATATGATAAAAATGCTCTCAATCATATAAGCTAACCCCATATTTAGACGTGGATTACGAATTAATACTGTGCGATTTTATAAGTTAATTAATATAATGGAGAAAGAGAGGTAATCAAATAATTAAATGATTTTGTATGCTTGGTTGGCTCCTATCAAACGGAAGCCGGTGAATTTCCCAATTAACAAAACTATAGGACAAGTGATATTTAATACACTAACATGCATGGGTCCGGACTTATAAGAGCACTAACATGGGAAACAACAAGGGTATTTTGCATAGTAAATGTATTTTTTTTTTCCTTCTTGTCGATCATCAATGTTTATTGATGGCTTAAACTTAATTACTTAACTAAGCTAGTTGATCATAAAACTTCAGTGCTATGAGAAAAGTCGACGACCACAAGAGATACGTTTCAGTTTCTTTTTTTGTACAATTGAATTTAATTAAAAATTTAAGCGAACTAAAACGATGGTTGCATCAAATTTCACCAAAAAGAATCAGAGTTACAAGTTCGAGTTTGGATCATTGAGAGAGAACTAAAAACATGTTTTGGCTAGAAATGATTCTTGACTCTGAACCAAAAGGCCGTAAGTTTTCTCTAAATATGCATTTCCACACAAAAATTAGGGTCTACTTAACTAGATCTAATTAAACTACAATTGTCCTGTATAATCTTTTTTAGATCATCAAATGTTTAGTTTATTCATCAATTATTTTTTAGTCAGATTCTGACTAAACAACATTATCCTAAAATAGTTTTTTTTTTTTTTTGCTAACCGAGTATCATGGCCCCACCGAAGTGGTCCATACTAGAGACCGAAGTGAGCATGGACGCTGCCAGGGCGTCACCATGTGAGTCACCGTGTAACGGTCTTCGGTCTCGGGTGCTGCAGCCCACATGTAAATTTTCGCAGTGGCCAAGACTCGAACCCAGGGACGGACACTCCAGCTGGAGTTCCTGTACCACTAGACCAAAGCAACTTGGTTTCCTAAAATAGTTTAACATATGTTTTTTCAGTTTATGCATTTAACCCCAGCTAAAAAAATCGATTTTGAATAATAATGCTCCATTTCACATTTTCAGCTCGATATATAAACCAATTGATTGGTATATACCAGATCTTNCTTCTTGTCGATCATCAATGTTTATTGATGGCTTAAACTTAATTACTTAACTAAGCTAGTTGATCATAAAACTTCAGTGCTATGAGAAAAGTCGACGACCACAAGAGATACGTTTCAGTTTCTTTTTTTGTACAATTGAATTTAATTAAAAATTTAAGCGAACTAAAACGATGGTTGCATCAAATTTCACCAAAAAGAATCAGAGTTACAAGTTCGAGTTTGGATCATTGAGAGAGAACTAAAAACATGTTTTGGCTAGAAATGATTCTTGACTCTGAACCAAAAGGCCGTAAGTTTTCTCTAAATATGCATTTCCACACAAAAATTAGGGTCTACTTAACTAGATCTAATTAAACTACAATTGTCCTGTATAATCTTTTTTAGATCATCAAATGTTTAGTTTATTCATCAATTATTTTTTAGTCAGATTCTGACTAAACAACATTATCCTAAAATAGTTTTTTTTTTTTTTTGCTAACCGAGTATCATGGCCCCACCGAAGTGGTCCATACTAGAGACCGAAGTGAGCATGGACGCTGCCAGGGCGTCACCATGTGAGTCACCGTGTAACGGTCTTCGGTCTCGGGTGCTGCAGCCCACATGTAAATTTTCGCAGTGGCCAAGACTCGAACCCAGGGACGGACACTCCAGCTGGAGTTCCTGTACCACTAGACCAAAGCAACTTGGTTTCCTAAAATAGTTTAACATATGTTTTTTCAGTTTATGCATTTAACCCCAGCTAAAAAAATCGATTTTGAATAATAATGCTCCATTTCACATTTTCAGCTCGATATATAAACCAATTGATTGGTATATACCAGATCTTCAAATAAAAAGTAAAATCTACAAAAAAAATAAAAATCAAAGGGGGTGGTCTTAACGGTACAGGTCAGAACTCCCACGTGCACTTGGGGGAGATCTCGACGACGCCTTTCTCTTTCTCTTACAAACTCTCTCATCTCACTCACAAACAAGTAAACTCTCTCTCTGTTTCCCAAAAGAAGCTAAAAGCTCAGTTTCTCCTTCATTACACACAGTAACAGAGAAACGAGAGAGGACTCGACACTTTGGTTTTCTTCATCGTCTTTGTTTAATCTTCTTGTAATGGTTAACCTCAAAGATCAAGACATGGAAGAAGGTATACAATGCATAACACATCCTTACACAAAGAACCCTGGTGGTATCTGTCCCTTATGTCTCCAAGAAAAGCTCGGTAAGCTCGTCACTTCCTCTTTCCCTCTCCCTAAACCAAACCACCTCTCTTCTCCTAAATCCTCCTCTCCTTCTTCCACCACCTCTCTTGCTCTATCTCTCTCATCCGGAAGCAACGTAAGAGATAGCAATAACAACAACAACAACCTCCCGTTTCTTCTTGCCAAGAAGAAGAGTATGCTCGCAGCTTCTTCACCCTCTTCAGCTAATCTTATCTACAAGAGAAGCAAGTCAACGGCTGCTGCTTACGGTGAGGGTTTCAACCAGAGGAAAAGAAGTGGGTTCTGGTCCTTTCTTCATCTCTACTCTTCCAAACACCAAACCACCAAAAAAGTTAGCCATTCTTCTAAGCCAAGAAACCAGATAACAGCAGAGACACCCAAGAGGGTTGTTGGTGGAGGAGGCATAGATGTGATAGTGGAGGAAGAAGATGAGAGTACTAACAACAAAGTTGTTGTAGAAACGCCAACAAACAGTGTTGGCAGTGGTGGATCTTCTTTTGGGAGGAAAGTGTTGAGGTCTAGATCTGTAGGGTGTGGAAGCAGAAGCTTCTCTGGAGACTTCTTCGAGAGGATCTCTAATGGGTTTGGAGATTGCGCCTTGAGAAGGATTGAGTCGCAGAGAGAACACACAAAGGTTATTAGTAATGGTGGTGGTGGTGAAGCAGCAGCTGATGATGCCATGAGTGAAATGGTTAAATGTGGTGGTATCTTTGGTGGGTTTATGATTATGACATCATCAGCATCAGCAACCGTTAATCATCATAAGATGGGGAATAGAAGCTGGGGATGGGCTTTTGCTAGTCCAATGAGAGCCAAGACTACTAATCATAGAGGTCGTACCATTACAGAGTCTTCAACTACTGACAAGAACACATCTCCAAACTTGGACTCAATTCCTTCCTTGGTTGCTATGAAAAGCTAAAAGAGATAAATTATAAAGTACTTTTAATCTCTATATAATATCATATTTCATTCATGTGTTTAGTTAGGATGTTTTTTGTTATTTGGACATTGGTTTGATCGTTTGAGTACAACTAGTAATGTAATGTCACACTATTTTCTATTTCATGCTATGTTCATCTTCATACTCATAACAGCTTGAAACCTAAAGGAGGATACAATTTCTGTTTTGTCTTGTTTTTTTTCTATGATTGTGTTCTTATTAAAAGATCATTATTATCTAATAAACATTAAACAATGTCGAATTTTGTCTCGTAGTACTATTATACTTTGTTAGGCCTAATATTTTATCAAAAGATTCAAAACCCACTTGAAAGCAGTCAATAGGTTTTAGGGTTCTGAGTATTAAATGAGTGGAATCAAAAGGCCACATGCTTTTCCACATGCATTATGATTCCAACACTCACTAGTTTTCTTATTTTGTTTTGGAGCCCCACAAATTACAAGTTAAGACATGCAACAACAACAAGAAGTCAACAACATCTACAACACTATCATCAATTTGGCATCATTATCCTAAAGACTCATTTAAGAGTTTTTAATCATTTTTAATCATTTTAAGTAGGAAAAGTAAATTTAAGAGATTTAGCTAAGAGACGAATATATTTGTGTGGTCCAATGCAAGGTTCTTATTTAAGGGTTCTTAAGAAAATAACAAAAAAATGAAGCTGTGGCAAGAAAACATCAAACTCGTTTTTTTGTTTGTTGGTTGTCATAGAGTCGGATGTTTGTGTTTGGGTTTGGGGATGCTTTGATGTATTATGTGGTTTCTCATCTTCTAGTATTGGTGATACTGTGACACCTTTAGCTTCATGTGAAAGAGTCAATTGTTTGCTCATCTTGTTGACAGCTTCTGTCAGATTGATCAAATCTCGCTCCAACTAGCCTGAAAAGTAAAAAAAAAAGGTTGGTGGATTAATGGATCATAATTTTCTACGTGCGTTGTTCCAATTCGAAACACAAACGTACCATAACTTGTCAATGAGCATTTATCACAAGAAAATAAGAACCTTCAGTGAAACTTTTCCTAAAACAAAAAATTAATTTCAAAGACTAATTTCTAAACAAAAAACTTTAAGAAAACCATATTGACACATAATAAACCATGTAAAAACTAAAAGCATCATAATAAACCATGTTCAAGCTCAAAACTATATCCACTTTACTAAATTAAGCAAGTGCTTTTAACCAACCGTAGGAACTGAAGTATGCTTCCTATAGAATATATCAACTCTATACAGATAGGCTACCATGCTAACCAATCTAAGATACTCTGAAACACTTTAAGGGTGGCAAACAAGAACATAAATAAGCAGCAGAAGCATAGCATGAGAGAGGACACTGGCAACAATTCTTTATGCAAGTGCTTTCCATTGGATTGTGCTTACCATTTTTAACAAATGCAGAGAGAGCACTGTGAACAATTATTTATGTAACTGCTCTCCATTGTAACATATCAGGGATGCTCTTTGCAATACTTTTTATTTCGAGTGGCAAACAAGAACATTAGCAGCGTAAGGAATATACTTGGATGCTTCCCTTTAATCATTTAATCAAGAACCAAACAATGCATCAAACAACGCTATATCCAATGTACTACTTCTATCGCTAGCATTTGCTATTTTAACATTACGAGAAATGATAATCACAATTCACAGATAATCATTCCAATCTATACATGAACACTATAGAAAATTTCCAGGCAATTAGATGAATCAAATCGAGATGCGGTACCTGAATCTTATCTTAAAGGTAAGAAGGATTTGGAAATCCAGAATCGATGTCGCTACTACACCACGAACCACCACCGCTGCCGCTTCCACCACCTCCCATCTCAAGAAAATCCGTAACCATGATGAAAGACGAGTCTGCGACTTGTTGACGGCGAGGAAGAGATATCTTCTGACGAGACGACGAGATTATCTGGGTTGAATACGAAGCAAAGTTTGGTCGAGAGAGAGAGAGAGAAAGAGAGACAAAACAAAACCAAACGACGAAACAAAGACACTTCTCCTCTCTTCTCTTATTTGCCTACACGTGTCCATAACAATCGTCTTTTATTTCCCTTAATTAAGATACGCCTGTTCTGTTAATATGTATTTTTTATTTTCTTTTGAATCAAAATTAATATAAGAGATCCACTAAAGCTTGCGATAATGATGCTCTATCACCAAACAGCTAATCTGTATATAACATCACAATGAATGCAAAGCCAACATGTAGTCTGCTGGCCGACCATAACCACAAGTTTGTAAGGTGGGGGGAAACATTGAAATGTATATAGTGACATCACAAAGCTGTTAGGAATATTAACATTAACAAATTCATATTTGATAATGAGATGATATAATTAATAAGTGGGATTTTTTTCAGACATAACAGCAGTGTTGTGATATCATTAATAAATTCAGATTGAGTAATCTGATGATATAAATATAATGTAAGTGATGGTCCGGGACAATGACATCAAAAGTGGTCCACGAGGGTGAAAAATATAAAGACGAACAATTCTGCAGAGTGACAGAAGGGAAAAAGGCTGCCTTCTGACTAAACTCTGTTCATATAAATTATTTTTGATATGTATTCAATTTTTGTTTGTTCTTCATGGGGACCCAAATTTGTACTTGTCATACATAATCCAAAAACCTGCAGAAAAAATAGATACTTCAGACGTGACCATGTGAATACGATCAATTTCCCGCTGTGAAATATTTATGAAGCATCTTTTGGTACTTTTATTACATCAAAATGTAGTAGAACCCATTAAGATCTTAATAACTATTAGTCCTTCCATTTCACTTTTTTGGTTACTAGAATGTAAAAATGTCATTGCGTGTTCTGTAGTCTCCGTTGAGGCAGTATCAGCGAACGCACTGTTTAGTGTATGTATTTTTTTTTTTTTTGGGACGACATTGTTTAGTGTATATAATAGGTTCTTTTTTTTGTACGTCTTTTGTTATGGACATGTTCTGATGCAGGTACTTGATTGTTTGACTATCACGTAACTTCTAAACATTGATGTATACATATTTTTTGGTTGCATAAGTTGGAATGGAGCAAGCATGCTTGATGTTCATACTATACCATGTACATGTACAAGTATCACACTAAGCAAGCTTAGAAACCTTGATTCTCTGTAACAAGTTTGGTGAGAGTAATAAGCTTAGATATCTTTATTCAACCACATTATTTTTTATTTTTTTATTTAGAAAATTTTAAAATATCAAATTCAATAGTGAAAATGTTGTAAGAAAATAAATAGATTAGTGAAAAAATAATTCAAATTTCCACTAGCAACAGAGATAACAGTCATAAGACAACCACATTGTTATCCTTTTCTGTATGTACACCAAAATATTTAAGAACACACATCTAACTCGAGTAACTCTCTCCAACACTATCTACATGAAAAACCTTTCAAAACTATTCTCTTTTCAAACAAAATCACTCAGCTCTCAGTTGCAGAATCTCCTTCGCTGTCCTAACCCGGAAGTATGCCATATGTTCCTGTGCAAAATCACGCAAACATCTTTACATTCAGCACTCTTAATTAGTCTCTCTCTCTCACACACAACAACAGTTTCTAAATGTAGTTTCCTTTGATTTTACCTCAGTGAAACAAAGATCCAGACCTCTGCTGTAAAAGTCCATGTACTTCAGCATAAACATTCCACAATCAAATCTACAAAACGCAGAGCACAAATTAATACACAAGCTACTGTGGATGTAGTTAGAAAAGAATGATACCATACCCATTACTCTGCTCAGGAAGGTCCTGCACAAACTCTTGTCTCCACTGACTTACATCAACGTCCACTTCATTTTTATCCCTAACTTCATCTACAAAGTATCTACCCTGACAAACGATAAAAAAGAAACTACATAATCAGGCTCCATGTGAGGAGAGTAAAACATGTTTCATTTACTCAAATCCTACCAGCGCATCGAGGATTCTAGGCTCTCTTCCTTTGTACGAGTCCAGATACTGGAGCTTTTGTTCCTTTATATTAATAACAGCCAAAGTCCAGTGGATGTTCATATGTATAGGGATAAATATCTGTCCACAACGAAAAGTTCTCTTAGACAGTGTGTAATGATGGCAGAAGAAGAATCACACAAAAAAGTTTACCTTGTCACAATCTATGAGATGGTATCCCAACTTCTTCATTGAAGTCCATCTTCTGACTGCATTGTAGTTGTATCCAGTCGCCGAATTAACTAACTGAGAAATGACTTAAAGTTATGTCTTCTCTGTCAAAACCTTAAAGCTCACAGGTATAGGAATGTGTAATAAACCTTGGTGAAGAAAAATGTATTGAAAAAATGACATTTGATAAACTTCTTTGGTTCTCTAGCTTCCCTTTCTTTCAGCAATACCAGATAGAGATTAATCACCTACAAAGAACAAAGTCCAAGCTTTTAAGGTTATTAACTGGATACAGATTAATGACTATTACTAACCTCATCGTTCAACCATTGACCTGGTTTAAGACATCTCAGTTTCTCCACAGTAATGTCAATATTTGAGTTCTCATGTGTAACCAAGATGTTGCTGCAGCCAAAAGAGACGTTCGTAGCATTATACACAACAAGAACATCATAAAGAAGCAAGTAAACAGGAGACCAAACTGAAAATTAGCTGAGAATGCATCCTTGACTGCTATCACATCTTCTTTGGAAAGTGGTTCAAACGGTTCACTCCGTACATCCTGAAAAAAAAAAAAACAATTAAAAGAAGCATAAACACACAAACTTAAGACACCAAAAAAAACTATAAACAAGCCGAAACCTCAACTGGTTCTTCGTCTTGTCTAAAAAAGGAACGCAAGCTTCGCAACAAGCCACGACACCGTTCTCTCAAAAAATCACCAAAGCCTCTAGCTTTCAGTTTAGAAGTCCTGTTCTCAGCGCTCTTGAGAGCCTTTCTATACGCTTCAAAGCTGCAGACATCAGTCACAGCTTCATCATCCACCACCATAAAGCTCCCGTTTTTCGGATTGACATCATCTAAAGACACTTCCTTTCCACTCTCCACTTCTTCCACCACCACATCCATATCCATATCAACCTCGTCGTCATCGGATATCACCTCCACGTAATCAACCTCGTCAACATCAATCACTTCCGTTCTATAGTCCAAAGGCAAATCAAGTTTCTTCCTTTCTAAGCTGTTACAGTCACTTGTGAGTAAAACTCCTACAGCATTACCAGAAACAACTTGTCGGGGGCAAGAGAGACCGAACTTTCGGACAGGGGAAGGAGCGTGGACTTGTCTCCGCAGAGGAGATTTCGCTTCTGGGTAGTAGCGGTGGTGGTTTCCTGGAGGAGCCATGGTGTTTGAAGTAGATGCCGTCGTGAACCCAAATCGATCCTCGAGAATTGAAAGGTCTCAAAAATCCCCAAACTCGGGAAGCAATTTTCCATTAAAGGAGTCGCCTTTAGGGACGAATGACGCTCCCGATGACGACCGGGTAAGCGGTATCCCGACCCGGTTCGTTATGGTTGTTGGATCATGGATGATATACTGTAATCTGCTGACTTCTTACCCTCTTCCTCAAAGAGAGTGTTCTAATTGGTTACAAATAATGTATTTTAATGCAATTTAGTTTTTTTGACCAAAAAAAAAAATAAACATGCTATTTAGTTTAAACGATTCAAATTGATTCACACGTCTTAAACCGATTTAAATTGATTTACACCAAACCTTACATATTAGATGTGATTCAGCAGTTCTCAATCGGTGAAGATAGCCTAGTATTTCAACAATATAAAGATTTTTTTTTTCTTTCATTTCTTGATCATATATATACAATCAGCACAAAATATCACAAACTTGCAAGTAATGCTCAAATTTCTCTTTATGTTTTATTATATGTCTGATTCGTACCTCCAATTTTATTATCTAAATAAGTGGTAGCATCTGACCTAATGTAATTATTGTTGTTAACAAGTTGATTTACACATCCCCTATATATTATTTGAAAAACATTACAACTTCTTTTTGTATCCACGTGTCATCATTAGAATGATTCTTAGAATCATTAGAGAAATATGTTGGTCCATCTAATTATATAATAAGCTTTTTATTAAACTAACAATAAATTTATCATTAATGTACTTTATTATTTCCTTAAATAAAATTTACGGAATTGCCTAATGTGGCTAAATTATATATGACAATTAATAATTTTGAATAATAAAGATTTGATAAAAAATAGTGTATCTTCTATCATATTTGTTTAATTTTAAACTATTAAATAAATTAAACAACCACAATAACCATATAATAAAAATTTAGATTTTTATGTATATGTTATATTTTGAATTTTTACAAACGGCTATAAATTACTAAAACTGTTAAAAGTCTCACATTCAAATTTTATGAT
>QGKV02001507.1:33804864-33885947 GCA_003260655.2 Brassica cretica | reverse complement strand
ATTTAATAGTTACTGACTTTTAATTATTTAATATATATTTATTATTTCATAATATGTAAAAATATTTAATACATAAAATAATTTATATATATAATGTTGATTCCGCGCAAGACGCGGTTCTTTAAACCTATTTCCTGATCCAGAGCGATTTAAACCGATCTGTCTGCTCAAATTGGATTAAAAGAAAATATTTTTGGTTATGAATAAAAAATTAATAACAACTAATGCTACAAAGACCAGATAATATGTTTATGGTCACTCCAGTGTCTGTAATAATTTGGGTATATAAATCAGTTACAATCTTCACATGTACTGAGGCTAGGTCTCATAGAATCGAAGCTCAATCATGAATTCTCTTTGTTTTGGTGAGTACCACGCAACAGCTTTGGCAGAAGCAAGCACTTGGAGAGCATACTCGACAGCAAACACTGTGTTGTGGATGGTCATAGGGTTAGATCCATTTTTCAGATCAATCCGAATTCCAGACTCAGCTCTTAAACTAAACGGTCCAACAATCTGCAACAGATTCCATACAAAGACTTATAAACCAAGTAGCTGAAAACTTATGAATCCTGAGATAGCATGATAGTTAAAACTTCTCATACCTGTTGCTGCAGAGATACCGCTACTTCAGGGCAGATTCTCTGAAACGCTTCTAAACTAGGCTGCCGAGAATTCAAAAGCTCTTGTGCGACACTAGTGGCACCGGTAAGGAACCTCAGACCATGAGGGAAGTCTAATCTAGCATGGAAACGGGTGAGATCAAAGAAGAGCTTCTGAAAGTTTCCATATTGAGCTGTGAGCGATGCGCGTCCTAAGGCATCAGCCATGAATCCGGAGTTTACAGATGGTAAATGAAGAGAGAACCCTCCTACACCTTCAGAATCCTTCTCAAGTTTTGTTCTTACTGAATTTTCACCGAACGCTGCAGTCATCACACTACCTGTTGAATCAAAGAAAGTTAGCAATAGACCAATGCTTCTGAAAATGAGTCTAATAAACTAATCATACCGATGATCCCAGATACTGCGACATGAGGGCTACTGAGAAAGATGTCATAAGGCTTGCAGGCTTCTAGCTTTGGAGTGATACCTCTCCAGAGATCCATGTTGGCTCTATAAGAAACCGCGGATTTTAAAGACAAACCAGGAAGCAAAGAAGCAGGAGGAGGCACTTCCACATCCACATCAGAATTAAACTTCTTGGGAGCCCCACTGTTGTGATGCAAACATAAATGGTAACTTAAACCAGACTCAGCAGGAAGAGAAGCTAGATCAATAGCCATTGACAACGGCACATCCCAATATTCACCATCTTTATCCACATACAGTCCAGGCCAAACCGCTTCTGCTGTCAGAGTGTGAAGCGGAAACTGAAAAAAAAAACAATAGCAATCACTAAGTAAATACAATCACACTGGGAAAAATTTGATAAGAGAGGAATTGCCTTGTGATTGAAGACAGCTTTAGCTCTTGGATTCTTGTTAGGATCACACTTGTAAGTATCATAGGTGAGAAGCAGAGTATCCTCTGGTGTTAACAACAGCTCAGAGCAGAAGCCTAACGCGTACAAAGACTTATCCTTTAAATGCTTGCCGAGTGTGTTCAAACGAGAAGCTGACCCACGAACAAAAGCTTCAGTCTTTTTCACCTCAGACACGAATCTTTGAACATCGAACTGACCCAGAAGAGACACAAACCTTGGAACATTACAAAACCCAACATTATCCGAGAGAATCAGGATTAAAGGTGAGATTTTTAAGTTTGGTGATGAAGTGTACTGTACCAGTTGTTGGGGAAAGGGAAAGTGAGGACTTTTTGGAGGGAGAGGCCACCATGGAGAGGGGAGAAGGAAGGGATGAGAGGTGTGGCCATGAAGCGGTGGAAGAACTCTGTTTGCTTAGGGCGAGAGAGACGAGTTCCTCTTGAGAGACCCAGAGGGAGAGGGTCGTTGGAAACGGCTCGTGCCGTGGCTTCGAGTGTCACTGGAGTCGACATGTCTAGCTCCCAGATGTCTCCCTCTCCGACCCATCTCAGTCTGTTCATCGCCGTCCGTTTTCCGATTTCTGGGCGGAACCTCGAGATGACCGAACTTATTCGTTAATCTTTGGTTCTGGATTGGCTCGGAGAAGACCCTGACGTTTTTAGGTTGCATAAAGAAAATGCGTGCCGTTTTTAGTTCGATGACAAATGTTGGTTTGCTTACAGCACAAACATTTACAGTATAAACTTTAGTGAAATTGCACTGTCTACCCATAGCTTTTACTAAAATTATGTTACCAATGCCTATGTGTTATAATGGCTCGTTTTCGGGAAAAAAAAAGTGAAAAGTTATATTCCCTCTATTTCAGTCTATATGTTTAACATCAAAAGGGGATAGTTTAACATCAAATTTTACTCTAATTGAATTATTAGAACTTACAATATTTATTACTTTAATTAATTTAATCTTAAAAAATAAATCAATGAAAAATTTGTTTTAGAATCATAAAATGATTTTTTTTTAAATTAAAAAATTACTTTACAACAAAAATTAACTTGAAAGGGAAAGAGTATTTTATTGGTTGGTGGGGGTGTTTCGTGCATGGTTCCTCTAGGATTCCAACTTAGCCAGCCTTCTATAAAGAGAGACCTTGTGTCTTTGAACCCTAAACCATCAGACCTCACGTTCACTCACATGCTTATATGCATCTTTAAACATATACAAGCAAAATATATACATCTCTCTCTCTCTCTTAACGTTTTTCTTTTTCTAAAAGGATTTTCTAATGGGAGGTTCTTGGCGTTTCTTGTTTGGCTTCTTCGGCAGCTTCAAGGCATGGTGGAGGAGAAGACAGGGATCAAACCCGGCAGGAACAGACGACGAGATGTATGGTGAAGATAGTGAAGGCAACTTCTATAATTGGTATGTTGTCGAACCAGCTATTAACAGGAAATCCACTGATTTCATCAGAAGGTTTCACGAGAATCGTGGCTGATTCCATCACCTTCTTCTTCAGTTTCTTTAAACCTACGTAGCTAGTAGTTTGGAAGAAAATTTGTTGTTATTTCGTAGTACGTCTGTATGCGTGTTTCTATGTGATTCCAATAAATGTAATCATAATCCGTTAAATCTGTGAGTCTATTATGTCCTTTTTCTCTATATACATTCTTATCACGCATTTAAGATATATATCAAACTCTGGTTTATGTTTTGGCGAATATAATTTATAAACCTATGATTTATGGATAACAAATGCAGAAAACAAACCAAAAAATACGAACTGAATGCTTCCGCATACAATACTTTTATGCTTGTGATCAGTGATGTTAGTTTCGTGATATCAGATACAAAATTCTAATGAATCATTGTAAACAAATAATCTACTAGAACTAAACCATCTAGCTAACAAAAGACCATCTTAGTGATTTCCCGTCTATCATAACCGCATCGAAAATCAAATGCCTAAGAAAATTAGCGTTTAGGCGTGGAATGATTGTTTGGTTTACTTCCTATATATATAGTAACACCCCTATGGAATGAACATATTAATATTGTAACATGTTCGTTATCATTCATATTCATTGTTACATGTTCTATGTTTTTAGCCAATATATGACTTCACCAGGCAAAGTTGAGGGTAGGTACTCTGATCATAAGTTGGCCAAATAATCAGTCCGTTCTTATTATAAGACGATACGCATGCACCAAATAATGGAAACTAAAACTCCTTTATTCAAACTTTTGGAAAAGAAATTAAAACGAATGTACGTTAGAAAGAAGGAACTTTTTAGGCACGAATCAATACAAAAGCAATTAGAATCAGCCAAAAGAATGATATGCTTATAATTGAGAAGAAAGATAGCTGTTTCAATAATACATGTTCCTCTCCTTTGTATTTGTATTTTGTGTCCCAAACTTTAAGACAGCTTTGAAAGCACTGCTTTGTGGTTAAGTATCCGCATTCTATATATATAGGCTTAGGCACTTTGTTACCTTTATATAATTCTTGCCTTCTTGGAAGCTTCTCGCCTTTGTTTTGTTTTTGTTTTGTTGGAGAACATGTCTTACCCCTTTTACTTTACCTTTTACTTTGTTTTTGCGATAACTTTTTTTTTTAACCTACGTTATGCATGTAGTTTTATTTAGACGACCCTTTCCAAGTGTGTATATAAAAGTATACATTGTTTGTGTTGGTATAAAACTCGAATGTATACAAGTACATGTTTCTTATGTACTAAAATGATACTTTAATTTCGTTGTTAACTTTAGCTTTAACATAGTTCCTAAAAAAACTTCGGTTAGTTTTAAGATAAATTAATAAAGCATAATTTCCATATCATTTTAAATTGCAGTATGAGTTTCCACAAGTTTCATGTTTTAACTTTGTTGATATAAAAAAAAAACTTTATATACGGGCTGAGTTCATTTGTTTAATCAAATAAATATACATATCTTATTCTAGTTATTTGGCACTAGGCGTCTAGGTCATGTACAAAGCTATAGTATGTTCATATAGTTTACAAATTCCAGCTATAGAGATATTTACATGTGATACTCTACAAAGTACAAAGTATGGTTTTGGACTTCAATGTACCGTACGTAGAGGCTAAGATTGTACTAGTTCAAGTAAAGGAGAAAGAACCGAATTCCGTAGTACATTAAGTACAACAAAATTATGTTAATAGTTCCAACTCCACTTTTTATGTGGCCCGTCAAATTAATGTGGAAAGAAACCACTCTCCATTTGTAGAGAAAAAAAAAAGAGTTTTTTTTTTTGCTAAATAAGAAAAGAGTTCAACTCAAAACATCATAATATAAATATTAACACAATTTTTTTTTGAAAATTTACTTACTCTCGTTAGTTTGAAGATTTATCATTATTTAAATACGTACTCCCTCCGTTCCTAAAAGATCTATATTCTAGAAAAAAAATTTGTTTNGTTCCAACTCCACTTTTTATGTGGCCCGTCAAATTAATGTGGAAAGAAACCACTCTCCATTTGTAGAGAAAAAAAAAAGAGTTTTTTTTTTTGCTAAATAAGAAAAGAGTTCAACTCAAAACATCATAATATAAATATTAACACAATTTTTTTTTGAAAATTTACTTACTCTCGTTAGTTTGAAGATTTATCATTATTTAAATACGTACTCCCTCCGTTCCTAAAAGATCTATATTCTAGAAAAAAAATTTGTTTCAAAAAAAAAAAATTATATTTCCAATGCAATTTTTGTCAACTAATAATGAGAAATTGTGAAGTTTAAGCACATTAATTGCATTTCTTAAAATCTTATTGGTTTAAAAATATAGGAAATATAAAATTTCAAAAAATTATGCACTTATAGTTAAATTTTAATATGTTTTATTAAAAAATGTGAAAATTCTAAAACATAGATCTTTTAGGAACGGATGGAGTATATTGGATTGAGTACCATCAATCATCATTTAGCCAATGCATTGATCTTTTGCAACATATCATTTATTACAGGGTATTCCGGCGCTACGCGCCGTTTCGGATATTTTATTTGATTGAAACATCAAAATCTTGTGTTCTTGTATGTAGTAGTTAGGAGTGTCCGTAGTTAGCTGTGTGTGTTGTGGTTAAGGTCTTCTTTCTATGTGGAAAAGTCTGTTGGATATGTGTAGTTTTTTATTAGGTAAAGTTGCGTGAGTATTAACTTGTTTGTCAAGCAATTATGTTTTTTTTTTGCATTTGATTGTACAGCAATCTGGAATTTGTTAATAAGAAAATTCCGAAAACATAAGTGATTCTTTTTTTTTAATACTAAAAGGAACTTACAGTTTTTGATCGATCGTGATAAGCATTCATATTTCATGGCATGGGAAGAAAATATAGTTTTAGTGTGTGTTGGAGCTATAAAGGTTTTTTTTCGTATTATTTTTTAAGTTTTTTGTAAAATAATTAAAATGGAAACTGGAACAAAGCAAGGGTTACAAATTGAAGATCAACATAAATCTTTAAGGTATACCACAAATGCAAAATGAGAAATTAAAAGGTAATGGAGAACGTGAACGTGTAAACGCTAATTAAGAACGTTTGGGGTATTGCATATTCTTTAATCCAGGAGATCATTAAAACCCATCTTCATCTTGTAGAACTTAGTCAGCAAAAAGAAGTGGAAACAGTTGGAGCAGACTGTGTTGTCCGCTCCCTCTTGAGGATGGCAGTTTAGATCTGGCCACATCTTCAGAACTGAACTCACATAGATATCCTTCATGTGAAGAAGGGGGTGTTCCAGAGAGCGGTGGAAATGTGCCATGCAATCTTCTACCACTGAAATACTTTGCTCATCAGTGAGTTTGTTGATGATTTTCACCCCTTTCTCAGTGTGGCCGATGGCCATGAGGAGAACCAGTGGCGGAGCCAGCTCGGTTTTTTACAGGGGTCAAATGCATAATAAACATATGCTATATGGGTCAATAAGATAAATTTTTAGTAACTATTCNCATTAAACAACTCTATTATAAAAAGATGATAGAAATATTATGTTATCAATAACATAAAATTTCATATTATTCCTATTAGCATTCAAAACTCTTAATTGAAAAATATATAATAAATATAAATTAACTGATCATTTTTTTTATATTTAATAGCATGATAATATTCATAAAATATTATATAAAAAATTCAAAAAAAATATTTAATATTTAGATAATTTTTTTTGTGTATATTTTATTTTTAGTTTAAAAAGTTTATAAAAATAAATCAATATATATGCATAAATCACTATTTTTGTTTAAAAAAATCAATTTAATAAATAAGGAAACTGAATATTTCCAAATATTCTCTTCCCTTATTTTTGGAACTGGTTATTCTTATCCGCAGAATCTGTATTATACTATATGTAGAACACAATAAACATGTTTGAAATCGATTTCTACATGTTTTAGATTTATAGTAATGTGTAGATTTCAATTTCTACAGGTTTTAGGTTTATAGTAATGTATAGATTCTGAATTCTACAGATTTTTAGACAATAGGTTAAGCGCGGAATGTGTTTTCTAAATATTTTTAAATTACTATTATTTTCGTAGATCACATACTCTAAACATATTAGGTTCAATGAAAAAAAGTGGATTACATTTTGTACTGTGTAAAATGTCAATTCTACTTTATGTAGAACAAAATATGGAATTATGATGTAAACAATTTTAGAAATGGAAAAAATATCAATAAGTTGATATAAGTTTTTAATCGGTAGTTAATATTTTTTGAATTTTTTTTTGTTTGTAAAACTATTTATTTGATTTATTTTGGAAAATACTAAAAGGTATTAGAGGAAAAAGTGGTATAAAAAAAATTAGCCAAATAGGACATAATTATCATTTTTTTGTTTGTTTAAAAAACAATTTTCCCTCTAAAAAAACAAATTTCCCTAATATTTAAAGAATAACAAATGACACGTTTTTTGGAAATAGTGATATCAGTAAAATGTACTCCTTATGTTTTATACTGAGTGTCTTTTTAGTTTTTAAAATTTGTTTTATTATAAATGTCATTTTGTATTTTCAATTCATACATATATTAAATGAAAATTTTCAGTTTTTACTCTTATTTCTAATTCATTAATTAATAAAACACAGTGTACTAAAAGAAGATAAAACAGAAAAATTACTATCTTTTTTAATTTGTGTGCAAAAAATAAAACGATATTTATTATAAAAAAGAGAAAGTTTTATTTTAAGAATGCCACCAAATCCTAATGATACATCGATAGCAAAAGATCTAGCTAATAAGACATCATACTACAAAACTAGATTTCGTCTTGCCGCTTGGTGGGTGGCAAACTCATCAACATTGTGGACTAGATAAGATGTTGATAAATCTAGAGAATAGATAAGATTTTGATAAATATAGCCTAGATATTAAATTCATCAAAATTATGGACATGCATTAAATTCATAGAAGATTGTGGGCTAGACATTACATTCACTACAAATTATGGCATAACAAAACAAAATATAGTAAATTCGACTTATCCGTTGGTTTTGGTGCATGTTTATTTATGCCAAAACAAAATTAGGATTTAAGAGTAGTTCTACATTAGGATTTTGGGGCCGTATATTTGTATGTGGCCTAATTAAGTTTGGTTTGAAGTTTATCTATTCTATTAAAATAGAAGTCACAATTTCATTTCATATGTGATATTTCAAGTTACACCATTATACATAATTTCATGATAATTTTAATATCTTTATTTTTTTATTTAAAATAAAATAAATATTTATTTAAGAAAATTCTAACAAATTTGTTTTAAAAATCTCAGTTACATTTTAAAATTTATTTCCAAAAATTGATTAATTTAAATTTTAGTTATCTTAAAAAATAACCAGAAATTTAAATTTAATTTATTTTTGATTAAGAAACAAAAATTAATTTTTTTAATGATAATAACAACTCAAAATTATTACTTTTCAAAACTATATTTTACAAAGATTATAAAAAGAGTTTGTTGGAAAGAAT
The DNA here is from genome assembly GCA_003260655.2 of Brassica cretica. Lineage (NCBI taxonomy): Eukaryota > Viridiplantae > Streptophyta > Magnoliopsida > Brassicales > Brassicaceae > Brassica > Brassica cretica. Next base: position 33,877,479 of record QGKV02001507.1, on the reverse strand, counting down.
TATATATTTCTATTTAAATTTTAAAATAAATAACTTATTTATTAAACACATAAATGATTACTTATTACATGTGTGATTTTTGAATTTAAACTACTTTTAGAGGGCGAAATTTTAATTGCTTATATCATGGAACATTACAATTTATGTCAATAACTTTTAACACAAATCTAATATTCTTATTAATGGTTAAATTTTAATTTACCTTCCCCCTTCGTAGATAAAACATTTAACCTCTTTAGATACGGTATATATAAAGCTTTACTCAACTGTTATTAATGTTTATATATTTCATTAAGTTAAAAATCATTTCATTTTAATATTTAAAAACTATACCAAATTGGTTTATTAATCACTATATATAAAGTTTTACATCTCCTACTCCATACATAAATGGGCGAACAATATATATACGAAATAAATATATACATTAACGAATACATTAAACATGAATACACTTTTATCATCTATATGCATACTAATGTCATAGCATGAATGATATATACATGTCAAAAAGATTAATATTCCAACACTATTCTATATGAAGAGAACACACATTTATCAAATTGGCTTAATGTTATAGTATATAATATAATTCCAACAAATTTTAATTTTACTTCATATTTCATACACTATTTTTCAAATTTACCTTTAAATTATTATCATTTTTTCATAAATATCTTAAATTTTTTATTAAAAAACAAAATTAACCCTTCCAAATATTCATAAATATATAAGAATTAGTTACAGAAGTTTAAAAACTCAACTTCACCACCTAAATAGTAAATAGTAAACAATAATCGTTAAACCCTAAACTCAAGTGTTATGATATCTTTAATTGTTTTTTCTAAAATGCTATCCAAATTGGTGTATTTTAAGTAATTTCTAAAATAAAATCTTTACTAAAAAACTATTTTGCAAGTACAAAATATTATAATTTCTTTTAAAAAAAATATTTTTTTTGTTTTTAATAGTATCCCAAAAAAATCATCTCTATTGTATAGATTCAGTTTAATTTAATTTCCATATAAATTCCAAATTTTAGAAATGAAACATAAAATTATGTAAAATAATATTGTTACATAATAATGTTTACAAAACATTGTTTTTACAAAATATAAAAAATTATGTAAAATTGTATTGTTATATAATAATGTTATATAAATTAGAATATTTTAGTACAAAAAAATAAAACATCCATGGATATGCGGATCAAGATCTAATAACCTCTTAAAATATAGTAAGTGTGTAGGTTTTAGAAGATCCTATAGGATTTGATATTCTACATACATGTTGAAGATAACGAACAATAATTTTAAATATCAAGATCTTATATATAAATTATTATAAAAATAAAAATGTCTTAAAATATATATTAGTAAGATTAAAATTTTAAATATGAAGATCATATCAATAAAATAAATTTTGTATAGAGAAATGGCCTTAGATAGCCATATATCAACGTTTCTTCCCAATCTAGACTCCAAAGCCCAATATCACAAAACTGTTTCATTTAAAATGAAAAATTACATTTTTATCCTTTTCATTATTTCTCCAATTAATTAAAAAACAAAAAACTGAATTGACTATCAACCACCGTCGTCGTCGTCACCTCCTTCATCTCACTGTCATCAGTTCCGGCGTCACTCTTTTTTGTCGTTCGCTAGATCCGTCGTCATCGTCTATTAGCTCTGCCATCGTCATTTCATAGCTTTGTGACAGTCTCTTTCAACTCCGTCAAAAGTCAGTTACGACGGTCTCTCCCGGCTCTTTCGACGATCTCCCCCAATTCTGCCGTCGACGATCTGCCATCAACGATCTCTCCCAGCTCAGGCGTCGACGATCTCTCTCATTTTTGTTGTATCTTATACTAGTCAGTCATTGAGGTATATCATATCCATCGTTCTCTTTGGTTGATTATTCTTTTAAAAAAAAGTTCATACCATTTTGGAAGGTTTTCAATTAGATTGGTTATGTTGTTTACGAATTAACATAATGCTTTCCAACTTTATAATATATAATTTAGGTATAAATAAATTTATTTGTTTGATTATAACAGATGATTATCCTCAGCGTAGCGGCTAAACTACTANTTTATTTTGATACAATTTCATATGGGTCATACGACCACCCTCACCAAGTTGTAGCTCCGCCACTAAGGAGAACCCCATAAACGTACCTTCCTTGGAGGTGACCACTCTTGGAGGCTATGCGGATGTGATGTAAACCTAGGAACTGATTTTGAGATTGGAAGTATTCAAGCATACCTTTAAGAAAGTGAGCATCAAGATTGTTGGCTTTGAGGCAGCTGTTCACCAACGTGTTGTACCGGTTAGCTAGAGCAGGCTGCTTTACCAAAGGTGAGAGGTTTAGATTTTTGGCAACAGAGAAGTTCTCAGAACCGAGGCTGAGTTTTTTGCAGGTGATGATTGTATTGAAGTAGTCTAAGAAACTCGTCGGTTTTGACATCAAAGGCTAAGAAGACAAGTTTCTTGTTAGTTCCAGTTACAAAAAAAAAGAAATATATGTTCTATAAATAGTACACTCCCATCACTAAAAAAATAGCCAGAAGTAAAAGATGATCGACATGAATTATATCATAAATCAATTTATTGTTATATTCTATCTTGTATAAATTACACTTATTCTTTACTTCTCAACTGAATGTTTTGTAACTAGATCTAAGTCCAAACAGATCTTAAAATGTTCTAACATTGTTAATGACACTTAAACTCAAGGCTAATGTAAAATGTAATTTTTCACGAGTTTCTCACTAATAATTTTTTTTATGTATGATTAGGAAATTGTTTTATTTATTATGTTGTACACTTATTTGTACTTATCAAGTAATCAAAACAGAGTTGGTAGGAAAGATCCACCACTATCAATGACCTTTGCACTTCATTCAACTGAAGACTTGCAGAAGGCTTTAGTTTCCTTTAATTTTGTACAATAACAACCAAAAAAATATTAGTGGGAGCCAATAAATAAAACGGTTTTTATACTTCTCGTTTTACTCGTTCAAAAAAAAAAAACTTCTCATTTTACAAAAATTGTTATTTTGACATTTCCACAAAAATAAGAAAATAATTAAAAACTTTATATTTTTAATAATTACATTTTTAATAATTACATTTGTTTAACCAATAGTCTTTTAGATAAATGTATTTATTTAGAACATCTTCAAAAAAGAACTCTATTTTGAAGTTTTTAAAACTCTATATTTGAAGTTTAAAGGTATTATTTTGCAAAAGCAAAACTTCAAACTCAGCTTCAAAATTATTTTTATTTTATAATATTCAATATGAACAAGAAAGAATTGTACGAAAAGACATCATCAACAACAACAACAACCATCTTCAGCTACACAAAAAAGGATCAATATTTGGAAATTTTGAAGGTTCCGGATCAAACTTACCTGACTATTAGTGGTGTTTTAATATTTAAATTTGTGTAATAGTTATGTTTTTATGTAATTTTTAAAAGCTTTTTTTGTTAAGTTTCTTTTATATATTTTTGGTGTCTAAATCTAGTTTTAAATATTTTAAATCTTATTTTAAAGTTTTATTTAATTTTATGTGTAAAACTTAGATTTTGTAAACAAAAGTTAAAATATTTATGAGATATAATTTTTATACGGATTAAAACAATAAACAATAAAATATTTATATGAATCATAAATTTTATGTGTAGTTGTAGGGACCAAAATACAAATAAAAATATGAAATTTCAAATTTGAAGTTTTGAATAGTGAAACTTCAAATATAGAGTTTCACTTTTCAAAACTTCAAATTTGAAGTTTTGAATTTCCTTTTTGTAGAGCAAAAAACTTCATATTTGAAATTATAGAGTGTCTTTTGAAGATGCTCTTATAAGATCAAATATTTTGCAGTTAATATTAATGTTAAAATAGATATAAACTGTATATGAATTCTATTTGTGTTACAAAAAAGTAATCCCTCCGTTTCAAAATGTTACATATTTTAGATTTTCATACATTTTAATAAAACACATTAAATATGCATAATTTTTTGTGATTATCTTTTTCCATAATTTTAAGCCAATAAAAATTCAATAATTGCAATTAATTTTTTTGAAATTTGCAATTAGTTAATAAAACATGCATTGAAAATGCAAAAAAATAGATCTTTTTGAAACAAAAATTTTCTCTAGAATATGTAACTTTACGAAACGAAGAGAATATGATTTTATCATGACAAGTTTCAGTACGTATTGCATGTATAAAATGATTGATCAAATCAAAATCTCCTTAGATTGGCAGTAAAGTAATTGAAATGTATTAGTCAGTGAATATTAGTACATTTTCAATTTGGCAATGTATCAAAGAAACACAAAAACATATCAATAGGATTGGCAACAATATATTTGGAATGTGCTAGTCAATGGAAGCTAATACAATTTCTGCTTTGAGTTTGAATATATTCAAAGTCAAATCAATTTCTGTTTTGACTTGGTATGAAGTATGATTAAGTAAAGATATCTCAAAACAACATATCCTTATAAGACATAGGCAAAAGTGATACATTGACAGTACCTTAAACATGAATTACACGATTGGATTCATGAGCTTTCTCGTAATTTCTTCAATCTTTATCGTTCCCTTGGTTTCAGGTTGGTCCGTTTATAAGCTGCACGTTTTGTCTTTTCTAATAACAAATTGTGAAACTATTAATATTCTGTTATCATAGTTCTTTTCTTTTAATGAAATCTAGAAAAAGTAGAAGCAATGAAATGTCTTGGACCATGTGAGTTTTACAACTGTAAGGTCGAGTGCAAAAAAAGAGGATATAGGGCAGGCGAATGCGTTGGTTGGAATCAACCTGATATGTGTTGTTGCATTCCTAAACTCTATAACTAATTAACATGATTGCATGTCTAAATGTTATGAAACATTCTTAATAAATAAAGAATAAATATCGTCGCCTTGGTAATATGCAAGCAATTTTTTTTCTTTTCTTTTACAATTTTGATCACTTTTTTCAAAACTCAGAAACCGTACCTTTCTCGGATAAATCTCACCTTGTGAATAAAAAAGATATCAATTCACCGATCTTTCTCTTAAAAAATTTGGACATATATGAATTTACATCTACTATCTATTTTATTAAAATAGAATTCACAACTTCATTTCATGTATGATATTTTAAGTTAGACCATTATTTAGAAAATTTATCAAATGTACATATATAACTTAATTATAATATTGTTAATATCTTTATTTGTATTTAAAATAAAATAAATATTTATTTAAGAAAATTATAACAAATATCTTTTAAAAATTATTTCAGAATCATTTTAAAATTCATTTCCGAAAATTGATTAATTTAAATTTTAGTTATCATTAAATATAATCAGAAATTTAAATGAAATTTATTTTTGATTTATAAACGAAATTTAAATATAATCATGACTTATTACATGTGTGATTTTTTAGTTTAAACTATCTCTTAGAGGTCACAACTTTAAATGTTTATATCATGTAACATTACAATTAAATATTTAATTTTCTTTAACACAGATCTAATATTCTTATTAATGGTTAAATTTTAATTTACACCCTCTTCATAGATGAAACACTTAGCCTCTTTACACATATAAAGCCTTAGTCAACTATTATTAGCGTTTATATAATCCATTGAGTTAAAAAAAATATTTCATTTTAATATTTTAAAACTATACCAATTTGGTTTATTAATCAATATATATATAAAGTTTTACATCTCCTACTCCAACCATAAATGAACGAACAATATATATACGAAATGAATATATACATAAACGAATACATTAAACATGAACACATTTTTATCATATATATGCATACTAATGTCATAGCATGAATGACCTATATATGTCAAAAAGATTAATATTCGAACACTATTCTATATGAAGAGAACACATATTTATCAAATTGGTTAAATGTTATAGTATATAACATAATTCCAACAAATTTTAATTTTACCTCATATTTGATACTATTTTTAAAATTCACCTTTAAATTATTATCATTTTTCATAAATATCATAAATTTATTATTAGAAGACAAAGTTAACCATCCCAAAACATTTATAAATATATAAGAATTATTTACAGAAGTTCATAAACTCAACTTCACCACCTAAATAATAAATATTAAACAATAATCGTTAAACCCTAAGCTCAAATGTTAGAATATTTTTTTTTGAGTTTTTTTTAAATGCTATCCAAGTTAGTGTATTTCAAACATTTTTTTCAAATAAGATCGTTACTACAAAATTATTTTGCAAGTACAAAATATTTTAGTTTTTTCTTTTAAATAAGTGTTGTTTTTTAGTGGTATCCCAAAAAATTCTTCTCTATTATATAGGTGCAGTTTAATTTAATTTTCATATAAATTCTAAATTTTAGAAATGAAACATAAAATTATGTAAAATAGTATTGTTACATAATAATGTTTACAAAATAATGTTTTTTTTACAAAATAAAAAAATTATGTAAAGTAATATTATTACATAATAATGTTATATAAATTAGAATATTTTAGTATGAAAAGAATAAAACCCGCACAGGTGTGAGGGCCGAGATGTAGTTTTCAGTTAATTTTGTAACCAAAATTTAAGTTTAAGAAAAAACAAACATTAAGACATAAATGATGATTTATTAATTGGGTGTGCGATGGTGGATAGTGTTTTAGCCTATATTGTATAGTGGCATGGCATCAATGCACAGTGGTAAACTAAATAGGCATGTTTGGCCACCGTCACCGGTAATGTTCTTACTTCTCCTACATTACATCCGATTTTAGTCTAAATATCAATTTAACCTCATCTTACCTAGCTTTATTTAGAAACGTAATTGAAGTGATTCATTTTTTTTGTATTTGTTTTTATCCAAGATTCTTTTTGTTTGGCATAAAAACAGTATAACAATCAAATAAATTTGTGAAAAATAGATGTACTAGCTATTATCATGTAAGGGAATGATTTTCTTTGTTAGGCGTAAAAAAGACTAAGTTTCTTTAGATCTTATTTTGACAGCTAAAATATAAAGTGCATTTGAGAACTCTTTAATAGGAAAATGAAAGAAGAAAACAAAATAAATTAAGATTCATTCAAAAAGGTTAAAAAAACTTAAAAATTTATGTATTAATTAGAATTTTTAGTAGGTGCTCCCAAAATGTAATAGACTACAAAATGAACAATAACAATAAGAGATGAAAATTCATGAAAATGCATGCGATCATATTTCAAAACAGAAACTTGAGTTCTGAAAAAAATGAACACAAGAATCCAAGTCCTGAAGATGTGGCTCGAAAGATAGCCAATATGTTTTCCAAGCCTCTCTACATTGGTGAAAGTGATTGATTACTTCAGGATTTGGAATCTTGGTTTCATTCTTTTCAGAGCTGAAGTTTCTGTTTTGAAACTGTAAAAGAGTTTACCACAGATAGAAATCATCGCAAGACCACCTTGTATGTTTTCTTCTAGATAGGCTTTGTTAGCAATAACCATAAAATAATGAATACAACACAACTTTATCAATTACTATCACACAAATATTGAAGTCTTCATCAATAGTTAGCACAACTTAATCAACTTTCTGCACAAACATTTAAGTTTTCGTTAATAGATAGCATAATGACATATTTTCCTCTCACCCAATTAATTATTAAGATGCTGATTTGAAAATATGGTATAGTATATCATATTGTCTGGATGATTTTTAGATCCTCAGTTTAGCATATTGACTTCCCCCATGTGACCATTATACCTTATGGCCATTACAAAGATAGATCACACAATTAACCGCTAATAAATAACAATGTTATAGTTATGCAGTGATCAACTAATCATTGTTTGGTAAGCCAACAATCCTTGTATTTTTTCTTAAGAAAAGATACGTATTTTCGTCATCAGAAGAGATGTGTTGTTTCCATAGAAGTTGAAGCTCAAGACACTGAGACACGTGTGTCATATGATATTAAAATTCGAACCCACAATTCATAAAGAACTTTGTTTTCATTTTCTTGTTGTTCATGACAAGCCAAAAACTATATGCATCACCTAAACATTAAACTCCCAAGTACTTAAACAAGCAATACACTTTGCCTAAGTGAGTTGTTGCAAAACCAAAACCAACGAACAAGAAGAGAAAAACAGACATACAAGAGGTAACAATGCACAAGAGAAGAGAGGAGATTCTTGAGGGGCAAGAAAGTTACGAACATGCAAACCATCTTCTGAAAGAGAACAATCCTGATGGTTCAGAGATCTGATCAGGAGAAATCGGTTGCGTACTCGGAAGATGTTTGAAGAAGGCCTTCACAGCTCCAGCCACACCATCCTCATCCTTCATCGCATTTGCTAACGTCTCTGCACTGCTCTTCACCTGCTCCCAATTCAAATGCTCCGTTTCATTTATCAACCCAATGGCCAATGGCATTGCCATGATCATTTAAATATTCTCAAAGTATATTAATTCACCTTATCGTCTAGCATAAAATTGATGGCATGTTCAAGCTTATGGAGCGAGAACTCTTCCACTGGGATTGGTGCAGGACCTACTCCTCTAGCGCGCACTCGTTCTCCCCAAAAAGGTTGGTCTCCAAAGAAAGGCACAATAGTTGTTGGGCACTGTGTGTTTCAAACAAAAGCAAAAACACTTACATGTTATTAACTACTAAAGTCCCATCTCAAGATGCATACTATTTTTTGCTTTCGCTCAAATTAAACTTACCGCTGCTTTAAGACCTGCAGCCGTTGTTCCAGCACCCCCGTGATGGACCTGAGAGCAGAAGAGTAACAGTTTGAGACATGTCCAGAGACTAATCTATGAGGATTGGCAGATTATTTATAAGCATACCACTGCCTTGCATCTGGGGAATAACCAGTCATGTGGGACATTATCCAACAAGTAAACGAAGTCCTTGGGTTGTTTCACTGTATGAAAGCCACATCAACCATATATTATAAATATAATACCCAAACAGGTAAGCAAGCATCCATAGAAAGGATAGACCTACAGTTTCCAAGGCCACCCCATCCTTTGTTGATGATTCCTCTCTGTTTAGTTCTTTCAAGTGCTTCCACAATGATCTCAGTCATTTTCTCTGGTTCTTGGACAGGCTTTCACCACAAATAAACGGTAGAGACATTATTTTCAATTTCTCATAAGATAGCTAAATTACACAGTCATAGATAAACTCACAAGACTACCAAAGCCGATATAAATAGGTTTGTCACCAGCTTCAAGCCACTCCACAAGCTCTGCAGGAGGTTCATAATTTGACGCAAGATCAAGGAAGCAAAACCCCACAACATCGATTTGTGGGCCCCAATCTGAAAAAAAAATTTAAAGTCAGAAAAGACATCATCATTGCATTAGTAAGCGCATGAGCCAATACTACCTTTAGGCTTTGGGACTAGATTAGGACTCCACATATATCCATGTGGAATACTAGAGCCAGAGCCTTGTGTTCCACTTAGATATGAAACAGGACGTAGCTTCAGTTTCTTTTTCCTTAGATCCTTTATCATGTCTCGTATTCCAAGCCAGATCAATGAATCAACGATATGATAAGAAAGCTGAAAAATTGCAGTAAGCTCATGTTAAAAGAAGTCAGGTTTATAGCAAACCAATCAGATAATATTTGAGTAAAGAAGTCTTACTCTGTATCCTGCTGGTTGTTTGACACGTGACAAAGGGTGTGGAAACTCACTTGTTGGCCTGAATCATTATATAGTAGCAGAAAGATAGTGAATGATTCACAACAACAACATCAAAAATTAAAAATAAAACTTACGTCCATGGCATGGTGAAGAATACGTGAATCGGTATCCTCAGTGCCTCTGCCACATGAGTATGTCCTGAAATGGCCAGTCCCCCAAAGTTAGTTACCATTCCAAGTGAATCTGTGATAAGTTGTGAATGGCATTGCAGATGTTGAAAAAAAGTAGCCAGTAATTCTAGTAACTTAACCATATGCTGGAGGGTTGGCGATAATGGCATCAGCTTTAAAGGAGGTTCCAGAATCCGGATCAGGCTCTTTACATGCTGGAAGTAGAGAATTTATGATGTCCTTCATTTGTTTTCGTTGGATTTGAATCTCTGAAGGGCCTGATGGCAAAAAACCTTTGTTCTTAACCATATCTGCACACAACATAATAAAGAAACCAGTGAAATGCTGATATAAACATTAAAGCTACATGTTGTGAACAAAAACTAATTGACTTTAGAAGAAATCAAAGAAACTTAAGAGAGGAAAACGAATTGAGACAAATACCCATTTTGGGTTTGTATATCGATTATGTTAAATGAATTAATTTACAATCTCTTAAACCCGTATTTATACTAGCCTCAAAACCCGATTAACTTTTCTCTTTAGCAAAACATCCTAATCCTATATGACCTTTTACTAGTGCACACTTCCAGAATTAACACTACATATGAATAAGGAGTGTTTTGGTAGAGATACATACATTCGGCTAGCACTTTTGGATCTCCACCTAAAGGATAAAACTCCAATCCAGCAGTCAAAACAAACTCTTTAAAATTTGCATGAGTTGCAAGCCTGACTCTATGCCCATACTCCTGCATTTTCAAACAATTCAAGTTCAGAACTTTTTCAAAATTTAAGGTTGTAAGAGATATCTACCAACCTGGAGCCGTTTGGCTATTGCAACAAAAGGCTGAACGTCTCCGCGTGTTCCAACGATCAGCATCACAATCTGCATATGAGGGATGTACTGAAGATCCACCCCATCAATGGACTCATCAGGGCAAACACCGTTTCTGGAGGATTCTACTTCACGGTCTGCAGGGATAGGTTGTGGGATAGCATCTGCTGGAACTTCAAACTCAACTGTCCCATCATGTTTCACAGTAGCTATACGGTTCAACAATTTTAGCTGCAAAAAATACAAACATTTAAAAAAAAAAAAAGTAATTCAAAATACAGACATTTAAAATAGACGGTTGTACCTTCTTCCCTGCAGAGATTGTGTCATCGAAAATCTTGGCGGCGTCCTCGGCAAGAATTGGAGTAGCTTTCTGCTGCCTCTCAGACATTGACTTAACTAACTTAGGCTTCGATGATGATGGTGATGATAATGACGATGATGATGATTCAGCCATATCACTACTCGAAGAACTCTCCACTGGCATTGACCATACTCGTGAAAAGCTTTTATCGCCACCACCTGAAAACACACACACCAACCAGAAGGGAATGGATCCAAATCTGATAAAGGATCGACCTTTAGCCTAAACTAAGATAAATAAACAATACCTGAAGATTCAGACAGAGCGTTGTCGGCAATGGAGGCAACAGGAGGATCCGGTTTGCTCTCTACTTCTTCAGAGCCATTAACGACGGCACTACAACCACCGCCTTCAATCTCCTCGATTTTCACCGAAGCACGGTCGGAACTTGAAGAAGCCCTGTCAAGTTTAGCCGGCGATAATTCCGGCATCGTAATCTCTCTCTCTTTCTCGGTCTCTTCACCAGCAGAAGAGACGATCGTGATCTCTCTGTCTCTTGGGTGCCTCTTGAATGTGCGTAAGCGTGTTTACCAACCGCAGAAAGTGAAGGGAAATATGAATTGACGATTCTTTTCTTGCTTCTCTTGTAATTCTTCAAAACTTGGAAACTTTAATAGAAAAAAAAAGTTTGTTCGGACAGAATGGGTCTCTATGGCCGTGTGTGTGATGGTTCGGTCCGGTTCAGACAAAGATTCCGCGAATAACTGTCGGAACGATGGATGGATTCGGTCAAATAAATATTCCTTGAAATGCTGTCGTATCGTTTGACAGCGAATCGAATCTACTCTTCTGTCTTTTCGTATTATACGTCTTCGTCGTCTTCGCCCAGGATATTTAATTTAGTTTCATGTTTATTAAAAATTCACAATTAAGAGATTTCCAAATTTACGACTAAAAAAAATGCTTTCATTTTTTTTAAATTAGATGACGTTTTAAAATATTTACATATAAATTTAAAATTATTGACTTTTTATATTTTCTAGATAAATATATCGTTAATTATTCAACTAAATACAGTTCAACCAATAGCAAAATAAACTATAAAATACAATGGTCATGACTCATAAAAATTAATAAATTTTATATTATAAATCAAACATGTCAATCTTATTTGAAACAAAAAAATTATGTAAATTTATTAAAAAACGGAGAGAGTGAACTTTTGACTCTTTGTTAATGATGCACAATTTTATGGTCAAATGCTGATATTTTGTTTTATTTATTTCCCTTTTTATACGTGGTTATTTAAATAACAAATTTTAAAATAATTCATATTTCAAAATTCACTAGTTATGTACGATATGTAATTTACAAAAAAATGATATTATGAAATAGGAGTAACAGAACATGTACCATCAGTAACTTGCTAGCCACTCAAAGACGAGAGGCTCACATAGAAAGAGCTATTCTCAGTTCTAAAATGATGCTTGATGGCAGGAATGTGTTTTAACTCTCCACCGGTCTACACCCTCTTCCCCACGAATCCTCTCCACTAGCTGATCAGAAACATGACTCAAATGCAGTTCTTGAAGGTTCACGATATTCTCTATCCCTTTCGGTACAGACTCCAACACTACAAGCTCTGACATAAAGCTTCTGTAGCTCAAACATCGCACCACCTTCTATCAAAACTTCTTTAAGATGTTGCATCTGAACTATACCTAGAATCTTCAGATTCTCAAACCCTTCAGCAAAACACAACCTTTGCCCCATAATTATTTGAGGAGCTCCACAGCAAAGGTCATTGTTACAACACCACCTTCTAAATTTATAATATATATTTTAATGAAATATATTTAAGTTATGATGTTTCATTTTCTCTTATTTGTGGTTATTTATAACAATATTGATTTTGTTAAGTAAAACAATACAAAATAATTGATTTTCTCCGAGTAGTTTACACGGTGGGCCGTAACAGATGATCGATCCACTCTCTGACATTAGTCGGAATGTATTCCAAATTCGGGTCAGGCAGTTTGGTACGCTTTCGGACTAGTCCACTCTATACCACTAAGTACGTTCCTCCCGGGACCGACCGGATCAGCTGATAGGGTTATCAAATTTTTTAAAAAAAATTAAAATACTAACTTGTTTTCTCAACATGTCTCTGTAATATGCTATATGTGTAGAAATTATAACATAATACAAATTGTCTGATAAAAAGGCTGCGAAACTATCCCCATTACATTATTCTATTGGCTAATTTATTGGTTAATAAATTAAAATAAACAATCATTAAAGAAAATTTTCTTCAAGTAAAACCATATAGAAGTAAATGGAAACACATGTCTATGTATATGTGTACTTCACAAAAGTTACACTAAACTCCCAAGTACTTCACAAAAGTTACACTTTGCCAAAGTGAGTAGTTGCAAAACCAAACCAAAGAACAAGAGAAAAAAACAGACATACAAGAGGTAACAATGCACAAGAGAAGAGAGTAGATTCTTGAGGGGCAAGAAAATTACGAAAAGGCAAACCATCTTCTGAAAGAGAGAAATCCTGATGATTCCGGCATCTGATCAGGAGAAATCGGTTGCGTAGTCGGAAGATGTTTGAAGAAGGCCTTCACAGCTCCAGCCACACCATCCTCGTCCTTCATTGCCTTTGCTAACGTCTCTGCACTGCTCTTCACCTGCCCAATCAAATGCTCAGTTTCATTTATTAACCCAATGGCCAATGGCCAATGGCATTGCCATGATCATTTAAATATTCTCAAAGTATACTAATTCACCTTATCGACTAGCATAAAATTTATGGCATCTTCAAGCTTATGAAGTGAGAACTCGTCCACTGGGATTGGTGCAGGCCCTACTCCTCTAGCGTGCACTCGTTCACCCCAAAAAGGTTGGTCTCCAAAGAAAGGCACGATTGTTGTTGGGCACTGTGTGTTCAAGAAAAAGCAAAAACCACTTACATACTAACTAGACCCATCTCAAGAAGCACACCTTTTTAATAAAACTTACCGCTGCTTTAAGACCTGCAGCCGTTGTTCCAGCACCACCATGATGAACCTGAAAGTAGAAAAGCAACAATTTGAGGCTAAGTTCATGTTAAAGATAAGCAAAATGTGTGACTGGGTCTTAACAAGATGTTCAGTGACTAATCTCCTAGGAGGGGCAGATTATTATAGGGCATACCACTGCCTTGCATCTTGGGAATAACCAGTCATGAGGGACATTATCCAACAAGTAGACGAAGTCCTTATGTTCTTTCACTGTATGAAAGCCACATCAACCATATATTATAAAGATAATACCCAAGCAGGGTAAGCAAGCATCAAATAGAAAGGATAGACCTACAGTTTCCAAGGCCACCCCATCCTTTGTTGATGATTCCTCTCTGTTTAGTTCTTTGAAGTGCTTCCACAATAATCTCAGTCATTTTCTCTGGTTCTTGGACAGGCTTTTACCACAAATGAACACAGAAAGGCCGAGACATTATTTTTAATTTCTCATAAGATAAGTTAATTACACACAGCCATAGATAAAAGTTCGAGTGGAGAAAAAAACTCACAAGACTACCAAAGCCGATATAAATAGGTTTGTCACCAGCTTCTAGCCACTCCACAAGCTCTGCAGGAGGTTCATAAGTTGACGCAAGATCAAGGAAGCAAAATCCCACTACATCAATTTGTGGCCCCCAGTCTGAAAAAAAAAAAATGTAGATCAACGAACTAATAAACTGCTATTCATATCATCGTTTCATCAGTAAGCTAAATGAGTTATATTACCTATTGGCTTTGGGACAAGATGAGGACTCCACATATATCCAAGAGAGCCAGAGCCCTGTGTTCCACTTAGACATGTAACAGACCGTAGCTTCAGTTTCTTTTTCCTAAGGTCATTTATCGTGTCCCTTACTCCAAGCCAGATCAATGAATCGACGATTTGATAAGAAAGCTTGAATTTGCATTAAAACGATGTTAAAAAGTAAAAGTCAAGTTTTATAGCAACCCAATCAGATGATATCTTGAGTAAACAAGTCTTACTCTGTATCCTGCTGGTTGTTTGACACGTGAAAAAGGGTGTGGAAATTCACTGGTTGGCCTGGATCATTATATAGTAGCAGAAAGATAGTGAATGATTCACAACAACAACACAATAACATTCATTTCAACCATAATATGTTGCCAAAACAAGACTTACGTCCATGGCATGGTGGAAAACACGTGAATCGGTATCCTCAGTGCCTCTGCCACATGTGTATGTCCTGAAATGGCCAGTCCCAAGTTAGTTATCATTCCTCTATGATAAGTGAGAAGGCCAGAGAAACAAAGCATCTCAAGGGTTCACATCCCAAGTTGTGAGTGACATTGCTGAAAGTAACTGACCATATGCTGGAGGATTGGCGATAATGGCATCAGCTTTAAAGGAGATTCCAGAATCCGGATCAGGTTCTTTACAGGCTGGAAGTAGAGAATATATGATGTCCTTCATTTGCTTTCGTTGAATTGGAATCTCTGAAGGGCCTGATGGCAAAAACCCTTTGTTCTTAAACATATCTGCACACAATGTAGCAAAGAAACCGATGAATGAATTGCTGATAACCGTTAAAGCTACATATCGATGAAGAGAGAATAGGGAATGTTTGGTAGATACATACAACCAGCTCGCACTTTTGGATCTCCACCTAAAGGATAGAACTCCAATCCAGCAGTCAAAACAAACTCTTTAAAATTTGCATGAGTTGCAAGTCTGACTCTATGCCCATAGTCCTGCATTTTCAAACAATTCTACATTAATCTCATGAACATGAAAGAAAGAGGAATGAAGACACATACTGCAACTCCACTTAATTCACAAGAGTCATAAGACCATACTTTTTTCAAAAGTTAAGGTTGAAAGATATCTACCAACCTGAAGGCGTTTGGCTATTGCAACAAAAGGTTGAACGTCTCCGCGTGTTCCAACAATTAGCATCACAATTTGCATTGGAGGGATGTACTGAGGGTCCACCCCATCAATAGACTCATCAAGGCAAACACCATTTCTGGAGGATTCTTCTTCACGGTCTACAGAAATAGGTTGTGGGATAGCATCTGCTGGAACTTCAAACTCAACTGTACCATCATGCTTCACAGTAGCTATACGGTTCAACAGTTTTAGCTGCAAAATACAGACATTTAAAAAAAGTAACTGAATTTTGAACTGCAGTTTAAAAGCACAGGATTTATGTTTTTTTATAAAATCCAATTCAAAATAATATAAAGATGTTAATTTTTATTTTATTTGTTTCAAAAATTTGTAATCTGATTAAATGAATAATTGTGATAATGAGGATGATTGGTAAGGGCTGTAGCTTTATATTTTTTGCTGTAAAATTTAATTTGTAGATTTATCTGCAGCCATAGTTTGATTTCACAGAGATTTTTTTGCTGTGAGTTTTTTAAGGAAAAAAAAGCTCGATTGGTTGACATATATAGCTCTATACTAAATTTTGGCTGTCCAGAACATCTACAGCCACAACCAATTATCCTCAATGATATTATTTATAATACATAGATGGTATGTTAATAATAGACTAAAATAAAAATATAATACTTGCGAGATTATTTTAGATATGTGATTGGTATTAAAGACGATCATTTTGCTATGTGAGATTTTGCAAACTAAACAAAATTTTATTTTGGGTTTTTATACAAATTTCCGTTTAAATTTCTTTGATTCACGCTTTCAAGTTGCAACATTTTTTTTTTGGAGGTCTTGTTATTTTGCTCGATTGAAATTTTGGAGAATTCAGATAATTCATATCGCAATATGGTTCTGTTTATTTAACCTGTTTGTTTAACCTATTTCATCTTGATTCATTTGTAATAATTTAATCTGAAACGATATATTCTACTCCCTCCGTTTCATATTAAGTGTCGTTTTAGAAAAAAAAAATTTCTTACAAAAATAAGTGTCGTTTTCGATTTTCAATGCAAAATTTATTAATTTTATGCAAAATTTATTTTTCTATTGATTGAAATATGGTTAGGTGCATAGGTAATAGTGTTTTTTATAAAAAATGTACAAAATTAATTGTTTCCTTAATCCGTGTGCCGAAACCTAAAACGACACTTATAATGAAACAGAGGGATGTTTTGATCAGTTTTGCATTGATCAAATTTCATTTTTGTTTCATAATGAATTAATGTTAAACACTCCCAAAACCTATCTCGCATCCGTATGCAATTATAATATAGGAGTCAGAGATGTGTCTTGTGATTGGTCAAAAAACATTGTTATTTCTAATTGATTGATTTAATAGTTCTCAAACATAATTTAAATAAATAAAATGACATAACTTTGTAAATAATTTAAAAACTAAAAGCATGATACTTGTATTAAATGCCGAAAAACGAATTTATTGTATTTTAATTAAGAAAATAATTAACGTTGTTATTTTTAAATATGGTAATTGTAATTTTTGTAATTAATTGGAAAAGTCAGAGGCATAATCATAAGAATGATTCTGTTTTAATTGTATAGATTTAAAATATAGACATTTTAAATTGTTTGAAATGGTTATGGTTCGGATTAAGTGAGTACCGGTTATAGGTTAGTAGATAAAGATACTTGGGGTATAAGTCATAATTGTTACGAGATAAGTACGAAGTAGATATTGGATGAGATGAGATCTTGTGTGTTAAGATTCTCTTGTAACAAGTATGCATGTATGACATGACCGTGCATGATGAATAGAACACAGAACATTCTCAATATTGTCTTCCTTAGTTTACATAAATAGAGGCATGACAAGAAAACAATGCCAAAAATAGAAGCTTGTACCTTCTTCCCTGCAGAGATTCTGTCATCGAAAATCTTGGCGGCATCCTCGGCAAGAATGTGAGTAGCTTTCTGCTGCCAATCAGTCTTTGATTTACCTAACCTCTCAGGCTTCGATGATGATTCAGCCATATCACTACTCGAAGAACCCTCCACTGGCATTGTCCATACTCGTGAAAAGCTTTTATTGCCAGCACCTGAAAACACACACACAAAGCCCATTTTATCAAAAGCCAGACAGTGAATATCAAAACCACCCAGAAGGGAATGGATCCAAAAATAAAACATGGACCTTTAGCATAAACAACAATACCTGAAGATTCGGCCACAGCGTTAACGACAGTAGAGGCAACAGCAGGATCTGGTATGCTCTCTACTTCTTCAGAGCCATTGATGAAGCCACTACCACCGCCGCCTTTAATCTCCTCGATTTTCACCGAAGCAGGGTCGGAACTTGAAGAAGAAGAAGAAGAAGAAGAAGACGACGAAGAAGCCCTGCCAAGTTTTTCCGGCGATAATTCCAGCATCGTATTCTCTGTCTATCTCTCGAATGTGCGTAAGAGTGTTTATGAACGCCGTAGGTGAAAGGAAAAATGAATTATACGATTCTTTTCTTGCTTATATTATAATTCTTCAAAAACAATCGAAACTTTAATAGAAAACTAGTTTGTTCGAACAGAATGGGTCGTGTAATGGTTCGGTCCGGTTCAGACAACGACTTTGCAAATAACTCACGAGGAATGATTCGGTCAATAAAATTCCTTCAAAAGTGCTGCTGTCGTATCCTTCGACAGCGAATCTACGCTTTTGTCTTTTCGTACGACTTTGTCGTCTTCGCCCTGTATATTCACAATTAAGACATTTCCAAATTTAAGGCCCAATCATGCATAATGTTTTTGTGGTGATGCAATACTGTTAATAAAATCATTATTATCTAAAAATATCATTTAAAAATTAAACTAAAAACTACTCTCTCCGTATCATTTTAAGTGATGTTGTAAATAAATAAATGTTGCAAATTTATTGATGCTCTCTATATTCTACACAGAATTTATTATCATTTGAACTTTACGATCAATTACAAAATATTGTTATTTTTTTTATTTGTTGAACGAATTTCATTGAATGATAGTTTTATGTAACCAAGATAAATAATAATATAAAAATTTGTAGTGAAAAACCTTAAACACCACTTATATTGAAACAAATGAAGTATTTAAATTACAAGACTACAAATAATTATTAGTTACATAGTTTTTAATAAAATTAAAATTACCTAAACTATGAAAAAAATCTTGTGAAAATTTCACTTTTATCTTCCTTTTAGTACCAATTCATGTTTCCTTTCATTAAAAGACATTTTCACAAATATTTTCTTCATTAAAGATGCAAAAGACTTTTATACCATTGTTTTATAGATATATAAATAATTATTTAAATAAATAATTAAATATAAATAAAAAGTGATATTAAGAATGTAGTAGTTTAGGCAATTTTCTTGAAGAAATAAGAAAACGATTAACATCATGGAGACCACCAAACTGAGCAGGATGATCCAGATGGGTTTTTAATGGTGCTAAGACAAATCTTAGTATGTCACGAAATGGAAGACCAATAAAATCACTTCAAAAATGTCAAGAAATGGACTGGAGAACAATAAGAGGGAAAGGAAAACGAGGTCGTCAAAGCTGCAAACACAATATTCTCTAGTGTTTTTTCCTTCTCGTCTTATTTCACTAAGCTTATATATTACAAGTTTCTCTTTTTTTAAGATATTGCTTGGTTGGATGTGAGGCTAGTCCCATCGTACTTTCTAAAACTTTATGGCCGTAAAACCATGTTTATGCTTTTAATTTGAATCCCATTTTTCAAAGGAAAAAAAAAACAGGGAGACCACCAAGTGAATAAAATAAGAGAAATGCAACTTAAGGGTTGGATATAGTTGTTGGTGGCAGACTAGAGATTCTAACAATAAAAATGCGAATAGTTGTAACATTATTATTATTTTCCCCCACAATCTCTTTTAAAATTGGGAACAAACAAGATTAAAATTATGGCTTTTTGGGTAACTTGAGGGGGATGAAGGCTGGTCCTTAGTTGACTTTGTGCCTTTGGTTTGTTTTGGTCTCAAACGCGGGGTGCTGTTTGTTTAAACACACTTGATCGTTGGAAGTTGTAGAGCCGAATGTTTATGAATACTTATAATTTACAGATGACAAAGACAAAAGAAGAAAGACAGCATGAAACCCGTACAAAGCTGGATAATGATGCTTTTTTTCTTTTGTCTTTTTTGCTTACACAAACAAGTCAACAATCTTCTCTAGGAGGCTCTAGGCAGATACCATTAGATAACATATCCATTAGGATGAAACAGTTTTCTTATCCAGTATCGATCATCATCCACATATATGAAATTAAAGCCCAAAACATTGGAGCTGCAGCTGTAATGGTTGGGCTTTGCATGCATCAATATTTAACTTACTTAGAAGACCACCCATGGGGCTGTTCATGACCTCACTTGCTTTTTGATAATCATTGCAAGACTTGTTCTCGTGAGTTGTGTCATTTTCCCTAGCTTTGTGATAAGCTTAGCTTCTGCGTTGAAATAGTACATGACTTGCAAATCCTTCAGCTGGCAGATACTTGGGGAAACCCTTGTACCTAAAACATAGTTCCAACTAGAATCACGTCCATAGTTGCAATGGAAAGTAATAAGATAACGAACTTCCGCAACTTAGACATCCCTGGAGGAAGCTCTTCAATCTTGGAGTGCCTAGTGTTCAATGTCTCCAAGTTGATGAGTCTATCGAAGTCTCTTGGGAGTTCCTTCATTTTGGTTTTCGACAGATTCAAGTACTTTAAGTTGAACATAGTTACCAAAAAGTCAGGTAGCTTGTTGATGCCAAAACCTTCAAGGTCAAAGGCTCTTTGAAATTTCAGACTTGAAGGTAGTTCAATGATGTGTTTAGTGCAAACCAAAAGAGAGTGAAGGTTTGTTCTACGCATGATATCTGATCTCATCTGAGTCATCTCTTTCTGAATGCATAAATGGCGATTACTACTGTAATCCTCGGTTGTTTCTGCATCATCACCACCACCTTCATTGTCGTTCTAGATACATCACAAAACCTTTCAGCTTTCGATATAGATAGAGTGATCTCCCTTATCACGTCATGCATCTTGAACACTTTAAGTCGTCCAAAAGGATTCAACAAGATAACTTGAAGCATGTTTTTGTAGACAAGTTCATTGAGGTAACTATCAGCCTCTTCCTCCGCTTTCATTCCTCTGTTGGTTCAACAAACCTTTGAGTTGTGCCATCCACATCCTAACGAGTCTCTTTCTTTTAATGGTGCACAATTTTATGGTCAAATATTGATATTTTATTTTATTTATTTCCATTTTTTATACGGAGTTATTTAAATAACAAATTTCAAAATAATTCCTATTTTAAAATTCACTAGTTATTTAAGGTATGTAATTTACTTATTATGAAAACATGATATTATGAAATAGGAGTAAACTAGATCTCGACCCGCGCAACCGCGCATGTTTTATTTTTCATTTATTTTATATAAATATCTAAATTGGTATATATTATACGTGTCTATCAATTTTTAAAACATAATAAGTTTACGTTATATTTTTTTCATTAAATAGATTATTTTAAACTTTCATATATATATTTGTATCTTCTTCTATATATATATTTTCGGATTATTATTTCATTATTAAATATTTTCTTCTATATATATATTTTCGGATTATTATTTCAATATTATGTCAAATATTGATATTTTATTTTATTTATTTCCATTTTTTAAATAACAAATTTCAAAATAATTCCTATTTTAAAATTCACTAGTTATTTAAGGTAAGTAATTTACTTATTATGAAAACATGATATTATGAAATAGGAGTAAATGAACATGTACCATCAGTAACTTGCTAGCCACTCAAGATGAGAGGTCACATAAAAAGAGCCATTATCAGTTCTAAAATGATGCTTGATGGCAGGAATGTTTTTAACCATTAGTTATCAAAACACGGCTCCCACTAATACCATCTGGTAGAGCGATGCTTATCTCCCTCCACAGACCAGTGTTCCACACATCATCAAGCACAACAAAGTACCTCTTGGAATGCAAATACTCAACAAGCTTCTCAACCAGCTCTCTGTAAGTTAAGGAGTACAACTCACCTGGAATCTGTGTTTGTGCTTCTTTGTAGAACTCTTTTATCATTGTCCTGAACACATCTTCAATCACATAGGATTTAGAGATTGTTACCCAAGCGTATGACGCGAAATGCTTGCGCACGGTTTGGGACTTGAAGATATTAGCTGAGGGTGTAGTCTTCCCTGAACCGCCCATTCCAACCACCGAGACAACTATCCTTTGAGGTTCAGGACTCAGAAGCCATCCAATGAGCTTTCCTTTAGCTGCATCAATCCCTACAAGACTGTTTTCACTAAAGAACAAAGATGACTCGCTGATGTGATTCACCCACTTTGTACCACCACCATCATCAACATGCGATACTGATGCTCCTTGATAGGTTTGGTACCTTTTCATGGATTCAGAGATGGAACGAATCATGACATTCACGGCTCCTAGCTTCTGAGCTATGGAGTGTTTCTTGATGTAAGTAAATATTTTTAATGTTTCTTGATGTAAGTAAGTATCATTGAATAGTACCAGTAACATTCTATATGTTATCAAGCATTACTCGGTAACATTATATATATCATCTAACATTATCAAAACTAACCGCTAGAGTTAGTCATATATTCATGTTATTATCTGTTTAAGTTATATATTAGACGCATTGCTTATTTGTTATCCCCTATACGTGTGATTCACTTACAAAACATAATCGCTAATACATATCTTAGCGACTAATATAATGCTTACTAGACACCACAAAATGTTAACCATAAAATATATCATTTGTCACAAACTGCTATAAAACAAGTTAGCATCTAAGATGATACAGTTACATTACAATTTAAAGGAATCATTTAACAAAGATTAATGTCATACTACTCAAATGATTAGCGATTTATCAATTTTCTGATTCACAAGGCTACCCACGAGGTTATCCATCTAGTTAGGGTTGGGTGCATAAGATAATTCATCATCTGCTTGATCAGCAATGTTGTCTCTTTCCTTCTTCTCTTTGACTTTTTTTTTCTTTTGTTTCTCCTCAATCATCATTTGAATCAATCTCTTTGACTTGCTGGTTCAAGAGATGCGCGAGGAATCAAACGATGTCTAACAACATAGGCTTGTCGTTGCGACTGCAAAACACAATGTATAACATTGAGACTTAATGGTAACACATTATGTTAGTTGAAACTATTATGTATTTCTTGTCGAAGTTAGAGATCGTATGTACCATCTAACAAACTATGTACCAGCTAACCTCATTAAATTAACATATGTTAGGCTCTAATTTAAAAATTATCACTGTCCATAGGAGGTGACATTCTCTAGTAAGTTACTAGATTATCTGTTAAATTTAATAATTGCTAAAATATTAGTAAACGATACAAAAAATACCAACATCAGAAGCAGAGATGTCAGTTCTGCACCCAAATTAAGGCTTAAAAAATCAAAAATAATTTTTTTTGTTAAAACAAAAAGTAAATCATTCTTCCATGTTTTCAGGTTGTGGCCAGGTGAGAACAACATAATCTAGAGCAAGTTCTTTAGATAAAATTGTTTTTTTAGATTCAAAGACAAATAGATCAAACTCATATATTGAAAAATCAAAGAAAAAAAGATTTTGTACCATATGAAGTTCTTGATATTCTTGCATAAAGCTATGGTGCCTAAATCTGATTTTCGGATCCTCAAAATGGTTACAGTCGGAAGGAATATTCTCCATGATCTCGATTCATGCGATCCACAAGATGTGTATTTCCAAAATCACAAAAAAAGAGTGAGGAAAAAAAGCAAATAGATGAAATGAAAAAGTCTTAGAAAAGAAATGAGAAGAAAGAGAGAGAGAAAGGCTATGGACTTTGATGAGATAACGTATCTTAGCTAAGATAACATAAGGGCAACATTATCGCCGTCGTTAGCTTTAGTCCTTAGGGAGTATATGATTTAATTTAAATCAAATTTGCATCATATACGCTGGGACGCGTCCGTTTTGTCCTTAGCTAACATATTTTTTTTTGTCCTTAGGTGATACGTGTCGGCAAGGGAATGGTGGAAGAGTTTTCGTTAGGGCAAAATCGAATTGGGATCGAGATCGACATTTTTCGTCTCTCTCCTTCTCTCTCGCGGCGATCGAAAGGGCAATTTTGCTCTCAACGGCACATCTCCTTCGTGACGGTTCTCCCGTCGACGAATCTCCTCCCAAGTCGTCTCCTCTCGACGGATCTCCTCCCGAGGCATCTCTTGGCGGTTCTCACCATCGATCTCTCGGCACATCTCCTTCTCTCTCGATTCTCTCCGCGGTTCTCTTGGCGGATCTCTCAACCGTTCTCTCTGTGATTCGAAGGTGAAAGGGTATGTGTTCCTCCTCCTTATGATTTGCATGTAGTTGGTTTATGTTTTCGATCTACTTTAGCTGAGGTTTGCATGTATTTAGACTTTGATTGATTTGCTTGCTTTGCAATAGATTTAGGGATTTCGTATCATATATTTTCGTCTCTTTAGTCTTTGAGAGTGTGGTTATTAGATGATAGTGGTATTATGTGATGTTATCGTGTAGATTTAGGGATTTCNGAAAGATGTTGAACGTGCCTTTGGAGTCCTGCAAGCTAGATTTGCCGTCGTCAGAAATCCATCTAATTTATGGGATAAACAAAAAATAGGAAATATTATGAGAGCATGTATCATCCTCCATAATATGATTGTCGAGGATGAACGGGCAGCAAGGACACAATATGTGGTTCCTGGATTTGAAGAAAGTGAAGAGGAAAGATTTTCCGTCAATATGCATTCGCCTCTCGGCAATACAATGGATCGTCGAACGAACGTTCGCAATAGACAAGCTCATCATAATTTAAAAAATGATTTGATTGAAAATATATGGACTAAATTTGGACATCTTCCAAATGACATGTAATTTATAAGTTTTTATGAATTTAATAAAATGTTTGTTTCCTTTTAATTATGTTTTTCTATTTTTTTTCTTTTTTTTAATTTTTTTTGTTGTAATTTTCTTTTTCTTTCAATTTAATGTTAAACTTCTCTTTTATGTTTTATTTAAAATGTATCTTTTATATCTTATCACACATTAAAATAAATATCTTACGAATAATCAACAAATTGACAAAAGTCCTTAAGCATTTGTCCCTAGCTAAAAAATAATACTAATTTATTCAAAGGACAAAATTTTGTAGAACCAATAATGTTGCCCTAAGAGCATCATTATTGGGAGTCCCTTAAGACATCCCTTAGAGGGGGGGATGGGAACCGAGGAAGAAAGAGAAGGTAAAAGCTCCTAATTAAAGGCTGTCTCTTACTCTCCAACGACCAGAAAAAAAAAAAAAACAAGGGATTCTCTTTCTCTCTCTCTTCGTCCCACCAATAATGATGCTCTAAATGTACAGATTGGTAGGGGTAGTGTTGGGTTATTGAAAACTCAATAGTGTTATGAATAGGGAACGGGTAGTTACTTAATTCAGGATTTTTGTAGGTATATGCCACCTAATTTCTCTTTTTCTAATTGTAGATGACATTTTAAAATTGTACATATAAATTTAAGAAATTATTAACTTTAATATTTTCTAAATAAATATATCATTAACTATTCAATTATACACAATTCAACCGATAATAAAATATATTATAAAATACAAATGGTCATAACACATAAAATTTAATAAATTTTTATATTGAAGGTTGGAAGTATTATTTTATTTAAAACAAAAAAATATGTAAACCATAATAATTTATTAAAAACGAAGAGAGTATCACTTTTGGATCTTTATTAATGGTGCACAATTTATATGGTCAAATGTTGATATTTTATTTTATTTGTTTCCTTTTTATACACTGTTATTTAAATAACAAATTTTAAAATATTCCTATTTTACAATTCACTAGTTATTTTTTTTTGAGCAAACAATTCACTAATTATTTTAGATATGTAATTTGCTCATTATGAGAAAATGATATTATGAAATAGGAGTAACTGAACATGTACCATCAGTAACTAACTAGTCCATCCACTCAAGATGAGAGGCTCACATAGAAAGAGCCATCCTCAGTTCTGAAATGATGCTTGATGGCAGGAATGTGTTGAACTCTCCACCGGTCTACACCCTCTTCCCCACGAATCCTCTCTACTAGCTGATCAGAAACATGACTCAAATGCAGTTCTTGAAGGTTCACAAGATTCTCTATTCCCCTCGGGACCGACTCCAACACTCTACAAGCTCTGACATAAAGCTTCTGTATCCCAACCATTGCACCATCTTCTATCACAACTTCTGTAAGATGTTGCATCTGGACTATATCTAGAATCTTAAGATTCTCAAACCCTTCAGCAAAACACAACCTAGTCCCCATGTAGGCATTGTAAAATGAAAGCCATACTAGTTTAGGAAGGGTTTGGAGGTAGTGAATGGCGTTTTCTTGCAGCTGAGATCCGCGCAGACCCAAATAGGTTACGTTCTGAAGAGTACTGAACCAACTCGGTACTCTTTCTAGCTTCCCTGCAAGAAAGAGTTTCTCAATACTTGCAGTTGCCATCAGTCCATCTATCTCTAACGGTTCCTCTTCATGAATAGACGTCAGAGATAAGAATCTCAGTCTTTTGATCTTATTCAGCGACTCGCATAAGTCACTTCCATGTTCTCTTTTAATCATGACAAGACTTATTCTCGTGAGCTGAGTCATGCCCCCTAGCTTCTTGATAAGCTCAGCTTCTGCGTTGAAGCAGTCCATGACTTGCAAATCCTTCAGCTGGCAGATACTCGGAGAAACCTTTGTGCCTAAAACATAGTTCCAGTTGGAATCATGTCCGTAGTTGCAACGGAAAGTAATCAGATAACGCAACTTCCGCAGCTTCCACATTCCTGGAGGAAGCTCATCAACCTTGGAGTGCTTAGTGTTCAAAGTCTCCAAATTAATGAGTCTATGAAAGTCTCTTGGGAGTTCCTTCACTTCGGTTTTCGACAAGTTCAAGTACTTTAAGTTGAACAGAGTTACCAAAAAGTCAGGTAGCTTGCTGACGCCAGAGCCTTCAAGGTCTAAGGCTCTTAGAAGTTTCAGACTTGGAGGCAGTTCAATGCTGTGTTTAGTGCAAACCAAAAGAGAGTGAAGGTTTGTTCTACGTACTGTACCTGATCTCATCTCTTTCTGAATGCATAAATGGCGAGTACCGTAATCCTCGGCTGTTTCCGCATCATCATCACCATTAACATCACAGAACCTCTCAGCTTTGGATATAGATAGAGCGATCTCCCTGATCACATCATGCATCTTGAACACTTTGGGACGTCCAAAAGGATTCCACAAGATAACTTGAAGCATGTTTCTGTAAACAAGCTCATTGAGGTAACCGTCAGCCACTTCCTCCGCTTTCACTCCTCTGATCGGTTCCACAAACCGTTGCGCCATCCACATCCTAACCAGCCTCTTCCTTTTCATCCGGTAGTTCACAGGGAACAGACAACAGTACAAGAAACAACGTTTAAGCGGATACGGCAGATCACTGAAGCTAAGCAACAAGATGCTTCTAACAACCTTGAGCTCAAGATTGTTGTTCAGTTCCCAGTTCAATGAGTTGTAGACTTGCTTCCACTCTGACTCCAACCTCTTTGTTGACATCATGCTCCCCAAAGAAGCTATAGCTAACGGCAGGCCTTGACATCTCTCAACTAACTTCCTTGCTACCACCTCTAGATTCCTCCTCCTGCATTCCTCAAGGCTTCCTGAAAAGGCTTTGTTGCAGAAAAGCACCCAAGCTTCCTCTTATTTCAAGAGCTCAATCTCATGCTTTCTACTCCCAATGCCATATGAGAAAGAAGCCACGTTATTGCTGCGAGTAGTGACCATAACACGGCTTCCGCTAATGCCATCTGGTAGAGCAATGCTTATCTCCCTCCACAGACCAGTGTTCCACACATCATCAAGCACAACAAAGTACCTCTTGGAATGCAAATACTCCACAAGCTTCTCAACCAGCTCTCTGTAAGTTAAGGAGTACAACTCACCTGGAATCTGCGTTTCTGCTTCTTTGTAGAACTCCTTTATCATTGTCCTAAACACATCTTCAATCACATAGGATTTAGAGATAGTAACCCAAGCGTATGACGCGAAATGCTTGCGCACGGTTTGGGACTTGAAGATGTTAGCTGAGAGTGTAGTCTTCCCTGAACCACCCATTCCGACCACCGAGACAACTATCCTTTGAGGTTCAGGACTCAGAAGCCATCCAATGAGCTTTCCTTTAGCTGCATCAATCCCTACAAGACTGTTTTCACTAAAGAACAAAGATGACTCGCTGATGTGATTAACCCACTTTGTACCACCACCATCGTCAACATGCGATACTGATGCTCCTTGATAGGTTTGGTACCTTTTCATGGATTCAGAAATGGAACGAATCATGACATTCACGGCTCCTAGCTTCTGAGCTATGGAGTGTCTAGCCCACATGTACTTAGGGAAATGAACTGCACGCCGAAGCTTTGTGCAGCTTCGATAACCGTGGATGTGATAGGTGAACTCGTCGATGATGTCTTCCACTTGGTAAGCCAAGTCTCTTGTGTTTAAGTCTCTTGTGTTTGACACAAAAGTTTGAAAGAGTTGAGTTGTTGTTGTTGTTCCCGTTGTTGTGGTGGTGGATCCACTCCCATCTTGTTTGTGTGTGTCCTCAAGAAAGGATTTTATGATAAGCAACTCCTTCTTCATCTTCTCGATCTCGCTATGAACTCCTGACAGCAACAAGGTCTCGTTTTCTAGGAGGCTGAGAATCAGTCCTATCCCAACATCAACAGTAGCTGAGGACATCTCTCTCTGTGTGAACTTTGGCTTGGAGCAAAGCCACCTTTGATTCACACTTCACCTGTAAGATAGGATATTGCTCAATTATTATCTGCAAAGTCAACGCCTCTTTATGCTGCTTTCACATTTGCAACTTGGAAGTACATTGACTTAGCACTTTGCAGCTCAAATCTCAATGCTCTTTAGAAATTTGATAAGAGAACATAATTGGTTGGAGCAAAAGTAGATTAATAGATCATACTAATATTGACAAAAAAAAAAAAGATCATACTAATAAATTATCATAAACGCAAATAACAAAAAAAAAAATTGTTTGTTTTAAGGAGTTAAGACTCATTCTTCAGGCAAATCAAGAAGTTCAGCCATTGGTACTTTAGCCTCGATTCCTTCATCCATGTCTGTAACTTTGTTCTTGGCGTAATCTACTTTGAAATCATAATCTCCCTCCATGGAATCCTCCTCACCACCTGCTGCTTTCTTAGCCTTCTTCCTCTTATTCTTCTCTGCCTTCTGCATCTTTGTGTTCAGCATGCTTTCAGCTGAGTACAGCTTCCTGTTCTGCCTGCTCGTCTCTGATTTAGACTTCCCTGTTTCTTCCTCCTCCTCTTCCCCTCCCATAGACTCATCACCATCATTACTGTCAATGCCAGCCTCTTCTTCTTCCGTCTGAGTATTAGACTCATCCTGTGATACANCTCCTTCTTCATCTTCTCGATCTCGCTATGAACTCCTGACAGCAACAAGGTCTCGTTTTCTAGGAGGCTGAGAATCAGTCCTATCCCAACATCAACAGTAGCTGAGGACATCTCTCTCTGTGTGAACTTTGGCTTGGAGCAAAGCCACCTTTGATTCACACTTCACCTGTAAGATAGGATATTGCTCAATTATTATCTGCAAAGTCAACGCCTCTTTATGCTGCTTTCACATTTGCAACTTGGAAGTACATTGACTTAGCACTTTGCAGCTCAAATCTCAATGCTCTTTAGAAATTTGATAAGAGAACATAATTGGTTGGAGCAAAAGTAGATTAATAGATCATACTAATATTGACAAAAAAAAAAAAGATCATACTAATAAATTATCATAAACGCAAATAACAAAAAAAAAAATTGTTTGTTTTAAGGAGTTAAGACTCATTCTTCAGGCAAATCAAGAAGTTCAGCCATTGGTACTTTAGCCTCGATTCCTTCATCCATGTCTGTAACTTTGTTCTTGGCGTAATCTACTTTGAAATCATAATCTCCCTCCATGGAATCCTCCTCACCACCTGCTGCTTTCTTAGCCTTCTTCCTCTTATTCTTCTCTGCCTTCTGCATCTTTGTGTTCAGCATGCTTTCAGCTGAGTACAGCTTCCTGTTCTGCCTGCTCGTCTCTGATTTAGACTTCCCTGTTTCTTCCTCCTCCTCTTCCCCTCCCATAGACTCATCACCATCATTACTGTCAATGCCAGCCTCTTCTTCTTCCGTCTGAGTATTAGACTCATCCTGTGATACATAACACATGTTAAACCAAACCGAGATGGTCATAGAGCAAATGGAATATTATAAACCAACCTCGACCATAGTTTCATCGAAACTGAGAGGAGCATTCGAAGGAATCTCAACAGGGTTGAACTCGTTAACAGTCTTCAAACTCCCAATAAAAGATGATTCACCACTGTAAACCTCATCGATGTTGAACTCCTTAGCCAGCTCTGGCACAATCTTTGACTCTGCGTGTTCGCCTTGCTCCCTCTTCGGCGGCATTGTATAGAATGGAATCTTCCCTTCATTCCAGTCATGTAAAACAATCCTCGCAGCAGCTTCCGTATCCACAAGACCACCCTTCTTAAGCTTGCCTCTCACGGTGGCGACTTTGTAAAGAAAATCATCAACCCCCTCGAAGCTTGGGATCTTGTACAGAGTCACCAGTATTTGCGTTGAACAAAGCTTGAGAATCTCCTTCACTAAGTTTCCCACAAAGCAAGAAAATCACAGTTAAGGCACTGAGATTTATAACTCCATATCAAATTTGAGATTTGTATCAAATTACCTGGACTAACTGGATCTTCCAACTTCTCGATTTTTTTACAATTCCGGAGAGCTATAGAAGCATCATTCGCCGAAGATGTTTTGAGCATCACAACACCAGGACAATCCAACAGCTTCACGTTTTTGTCCAAGTGAACCTCTTGGAGAGACCTAGTCAGTCCAGGGGTAGCACCGACATTGACAACATGAGCTCTCTTCAAACTGTTGATAAGACTACTCTTCCCTACATTAGGCAGTCCGATGATACCAACCGTAATAGATTTTTTCAACTGCCAAAAGAAAAAAGAAACATTAATACAAAAACTCAATGAA
Organism: Brassica cretica; assembly: GCA_003260655.2. Taxonomy (NCBI): domain Eukaryota; kingdom Viridiplantae; phylum Streptophyta; class Magnoliopsida; order Brassicales; family Brassicaceae; genus Brassica; species Brassica cretica. The sequence goes on along the minus strand of QGKV02001507.1, from coordinate 33,846,360 downwards.
AGTATAAATTAACGAGAAAAGCAAAGCAAACCTCATGACTTCTCGAGTAGTTCTTCAGCAGTTTGATAAGAGTGTCTGCTCCAAGACAATCACTGGTCTGCAAAACACTGCTTGGTTTCGATGATGCCTTTGATGACTTCCACCCCAAGTTTGATCTCTGTTCCTGAGTGCTACATTTAAATGCAACAGCTGGAGATTCTTCCCTGAGGTACTTAAGCCACTTCTCAGCAGCCTCTCTAGGAACAAGATCTACACAAAGAGTAATGAGTCTAATGACACCAACGGCACCAGCAGAGATTTATATAGATAGAAAGCTTACCAATCTTGTTCAGAACCAACACGCATTGCTTATTAGGACCAGCTTCCGCCACCATCCCCTCCATGGCGGTACAACGAGTGCCAAGGGGGTCACGTGCATCAAGAACCTCGAGAATGACGTCAGACAATTCAATGACTTTCTTAAGCTCCTTCTTGAAAGCATTCTCAGAGTTATCTGATGAAACAAATAGACATCAGTGGAATGTTATAGGCAGATAAAAAAAATCCAAATCAAAAAACATAGTAACACTACTCACCTCGAACATTAACAAGTCTAGTTGAGTCATCTCCACTCTTCCCCTCTCCATACCCTTCTTCTGTCTTGGTATCCTCATCAATAACCAAACCAAGTTTCCTCTTTTTCGCCTGAAATAGATTCATCAAGAGAGATCACAACCATTGTTCTAAAAATCGGTCTACTCTAAACGCTCGCCTAGTCTGCAAATCAGGTATGAGCGGAACGATTTTAAAAATCAAAAAAAAATCGGTCTAGACGTTCAAAAAATCTGACAATAATCCTAATCAATGCCTAGCGATTTTTAGAACATTGATCACAACATAAACATTACTAACGATTTTTCAAACCGATTTTTTTGAAAAAATCGGTCTAAGCGTTCAAAAAATCGACAATGATCCTAATCAATGCCTACCAATTTTTAGAACAATGATCACAACATAAACATCACTTCATGATATATCATTTATCAATCTACTAACACCCATAACACAAAGGACACATCTTTTTACTACAAAGATTGAAGAATGATTGATTACCTTTTCTTTGCGAGCCACTTTCTTCAGCTCAATCTCCTCCAGAGCGCGAGCACGTCGAGCTTCCAAGGCTTTAAGCTCCTGTTCCTTGAAAGGCCAGTCGTTGGGGATGCCTGGGTCCTTCTCTGCTCTGGGCTTACGGTTAAGGCCCAGCTTCTTAGCTTCCTTTGCCTTCTTACTGTGGTGCTCCTTGACCTTTCTTATGACCTTGTGCTTCTGCTTCAAGGGCACCCTCTTGCTCTTGCTCTTGCTCTCTGCAAAAATTCCAAAAACAAAAATCAATAAAAGAACCTTTCTTAATTAACACCCTGAAACTGAGATTCGATTGAGAGAGCTTACTTGTACTCTTTTTCGGCATCTTAATTTGGCTAGAAACACACAAAACTGAGAAGAAGAGGGTTTATGGAGAGAGGAAGATGAAATTAGGGTTTTGCTTTTAAATAGATTTGGGTTACGACCCGAAATTGGACGAATTGACCCGACACTGTTTTAGTCCAGCATAAAAGAATTTTAAAAAGAAATTGGGGTGAGAGAGGCTCGAACTCTCGACCTCAGGATTACTCAGATAGCTATGAGACCTACGCGCTAGCCAACTGCGCCACCACCCCGATGTGAGACGATGTTAATATTAAAATATATAGCCTTTTATGTATTATGATGATAAATCCAAAGCAATCCTCAGACTATATTTGCAAAGTGATTTTGCCACGTGTCTTTTCTACAATCAATTTCACAAAACAAATATGACATGGCTACTGAAATTGATGACATGGCTTCCGGAAAAATATGACATGGATAATTTCATTTAATATTGATTTATATTTTTGGCAAACTTATTAGAATATGGTAATATATTACATTTAATATTGATATTTCTTTTTGGTAAAATTGTTAAAGATGTGGTAATAGCTCATACATCATCTATAAAATAAATATATTCATATATAACATTTCAAATTTCGAAATATTATTATTTTGTATACTTATACAATTTGTATTACTAAAGTTTTCAAAAATTTCTACAATTTTTTAAAAATTTAAATATCTAATCATAAGATCTTTAGTCTTATATATCTACAAATTTTATAATATTGTTTAGGTTAAATATTTGATAATTATACAATTTTATATTATTTTTATTAGTTTTATTTAAATTGATTTAATATATATCAAATCTATATTAAATATTAGTAANCCAACTGCGCCACCACCCCGATGTGAGACGATGTTAATATTAAAATATATAGCCTTTTATGTATTATGATGATAAATCCAAAGCAATCCTCAGACTATATTTGCAAAGTGATTTTGCCACGTGTCTTTTCTACAATCAATTTCACAAAACAAATATGACATGGCTACTGAAATTGATGACATGGCTTCCGGAAAAATATGACATGGATAATTTCATTTAATGTTGATTTATATTTTTGGCAAACTTATTAGAATATGGTAATATATTACATTTAATATTGATATTTCTTTTTGGTAAAATTGTTAAAGATGTGGTAATAGCTCATACATCATCTATAAAATAAATATATTCATATATAACATTTCAAATTTCGAAATATTATTATTTTGTATACTTATACAATTTGTATTACTAAAGTTTTCAAAAATTTCTACAATTTTTTAAAAATTTAAATATCTAATCATAAGATCTTTAGTCTTATATATCTACAAATTTTATAATATTGTTTAGGTTAAATATTTGATAATTATACAATTTTATATTATTTTTATTAGTTTTATTTAAATTGATTTAATATATATCAAATCTATATTAAATATTAGTAAGAAAATTGTAAAATCTATAATATTTAATAAAATTTATTTTTAAATATAAGTTAGATTTAAAAAAAAAATTTACCTAGTTTACATGTATATATGTATCTTTAATCTTCTTTTTGAGTTTTATATGGAGTTAACGTTTGATCTTTCATGCTACTTTGTGGTCTACTGTTTAAGTACTCTTTGTGTGTGACATTCTTTGTATTTCTGATAGCAAATTATCTCCGTATTATATATTTTAGATAATAACGGAAAGATTTTGGAAAGTGTAAGTAAATTGAGAAAGTATAACTTATATTCTTCTGGTCAGATCGATGTCTTTCTTTGAATACGATACAGCGTGCAAACAATGCCTGGTGTGTTTCATTCCCTCACAAGGCCTACTCTTTGACATTCATAAGTTTGTGATTGTGACATTCATTACTAGATAAATGATATTATTGGTCGGCAAATTTTTATGTTAGAATTTTGAAAGTATATCTAGCAATATTAAGAGTGAGAACAAATCAATCTTCTTCAATTTATTTCTTATATGTGGATGATGATAGATACTGGATAAGAAAATTGTTTCATCCTAATGGATATGTATCTCAATCGTATCTGCCAAGAGCCTCCTAGAGAAAATTGTTTACTTGTTTTTGTAAACAAAAGAGGCAATAGAAAAAAGCATCAATATCCAGCCATTTACAGGTTTCATGCTGCCTTTCTTCTATATCTAATTCTTATTTGTTCGCAATTTTAAAAGAGATTTTGGGAATAATAAATAATAATGTAACAATTATTCGAATTTTTGTTTTTAGAATCTCTAGTCGTGCCACCAACAACAATATCCAAACCCTTTAGTTGCATTTATTTTATTCACGTCGTGCTCTCCATGTCGTTAATCGTTTTCCCATTTCCTCATAGTTCATACTTTTAAACATTTTTTGGGGGAGGTTGGCTTGTTTTTAAATACAAATTGCACAAACATGAGATCATTGAGAAATGTGAGGCACACAAACATGAGATCATTGAGATATATATGGACCCCATTTCTTATACTTACTACATTAATTAAACAGTATAGTTTAATTGTCTATATTAAGAAAAAAATCAGCTGCCTAAACCTGAAGAAAAAATCCAGTTTTCTCCCTCCAATTTTATCGTAGACTCTTCCGCGCTTCGGATCTTGACGGTCTGGTGTTGATTTTATTTTTCTTGAGCTAGGTTTTGTTAGATCTTGACGTTAATAAGATGAAAAGAAGGAAAACCCTTAAGGTTTTCTTGGGATAGAGGCAACCATTGTTTATAAGGTTTGATTTCCTTTCTGTCAATAAACCCACGTTTATTTTCCATACAATTCTTGCTTTATCTGAAAATTATCAATTTTCTTCTTGTCAGTGCAGGCATCACTTATTGAACAAGAATAGAGTGTTCCATTCCTATGTCATAATTGATCTACAAGAAGAAAAAAAAAAGAAAAAAGAGAGATCAATTTTTTTTTCTAGAGAAAGAGTTTCTTCTTAAGGGAACTAGAGAAGAAATGAATTGTTTTTCATGTTTATATTTCCATGAAAGGAAAAATGCTCCCAAAGATTCAGATAACAGCCGTCGGAGAAATGGTGAGTTGACCGGTAGAGACAACAACAAAACACACCCTGGTATGCTTGGAAAACATATAATTTTTTAAAAATATATATTAACTAGGGTTTTAGAAGTCTAAATTCAGTAACCTTTGTGGTGCTTACAGAGAATCCAAAGCCTAATAAGACTGGAAATGAGCAGAACAAGAACGATGATGCAAACAAAGAAGTGACAAACAACATTGCTGCGAAAACATTCACCTTCAGGGAGCTAGCTACTGCGACCAAGAATTTCAGACAAGAATGTCTGATCGGTGAAGGCGGTTTTGGAAGGGTTTACAAGGGAAAAATCGAAAAATGTGACAAGGTTATTACTAATTAACTTGTCTTAAGGATCTTTCTCGAGTTTAATTTTTGGTCAGACGAATAGTGAATGTGATCTTGTAGATAATATCTCATTAAGTGTTAAATAGATGTCTTTCATTTTGGTTTAACTAGTTATATTTTGAAAACGTACATACTATTGTATTATTTTTTTTATTTTTTTTGAAACACTCGTACATACTATTGTACAAAATCAGTTTTATAGAAACCTGAATACGTTAAACTTGGTTGTCTTGGATTCAGATTGTGGCAGTGAAGCAGTTAGATAGAAATGGGCAGCAAGGGAACAAAGAATTCATAGTAGAAGTCTTGATGTTAAGTCTTTTACATCACAAGCATCTCGTGAATCTCATTGGGTATTGCGCTGATGGAGATCAAAGACTTCTTGTCTATGAGTACATGTCTCGTGGTTCACTTGAAGATCATCTCCTCGGTAAAATTACAAAACCATGATCGGTATCAAATGACTGGTTTATTGGATTAGTCTCAACGTTAATTGTTTGTTGAAATGCTTATAGATCTAACACCGGGCCAAGTACCGTTGGATTGGGACACAAGGATTAGAATTGCGCTAGGAGCAGCCATGGGTCTTGAATACTTGCATGACAAGGCAGATCCTCCGGTGATCTACAGAGATCTCAAGGCATCTAACATCCTTTTGGACAATGACTTCAACGCCAAGCTATCAGATTTTGGACTAGCAAAGCTAGGTCCTGTCGGTGACAAACAACATGTGTCCTCCAGAGTTATGGGAACTTATGGGTACTGTGCTCCAGAGTATCAACGAACCGGTCAGCTAACCATTAAATCTGATGTTTATAGTTTTGGAGTTGTGTTGTTGGAGTTGATAACTGGACGAAGAGTTATTGATACGACTAGACCTAAAGATGAACATAATCTAGTTACTTGGGTGAGTTTTTTTATTTCTTTGTTCCTTATATTATATACAAGGTCGCATCTAGGCACAACCAACCTATTGAAACATTCTTAACTTTTAATTTTTTTTTTAAGATTATGTACATATATTATATATATATATAGATTTTCAAATTATGAAGAAAGAATATTAATTTTTTTTTTATTAAATGTTTGTGACTTCTCTAAATTCTCCCTGCCCTGATTATAGAAAACCCTTCGGATTAAATTGGTTATAAAAATCATTCTGTGTTTTAGGCACAACCTGTGTTCAAAGAACCAAGTAGGTTCCCGGAACTAGCTGATCCAAGTCTAGAGGGAGTGTTTCCAGAGAAAGCTCTTAACCAAGCCGTAGCGGTAGCAGCAATGTGTTTACAGGAAGAGGCAACGCTACGGCCACTCATAAGCGACGTTGTAACCGCTCTAGGTTTCTTGGGAACCGCTCCTGATGGCACTATAGCAATTCCACGTTACGACGAAGTTCGTCCTCCTCAGCCGTCGGGTGAAACCTCCGGTGAGGATTCTATGGCGCCGAAGGAACGGGAAAGAGCCGTGGCTGAGGCAATGGAGTGGGGAGTTGCTTCGAGAGCAAATTCTCGGAACACAAGTGCAGGACATTCTCTAAACCCCAGTGCAGCACATTCCCGGAACCCTAGTGCAGCACATTCCCGGAACCCTAGTGCTTCTTGATTTTAAGTTTTTTATCTTTTTTGTGTCTTGATTTTTATTTTGGGTTTGGTTGTTTTCTTTCCTTTTAAGTTAGTTATAGAAGTTGTTACTATCTTTTTTGTGTGTGTTATATATTGTTCTGTTTTGTTTCATTGTGTATATTCCAGCTCGGTTTTCATAGCTATAGACTGAAAAACTTCATGGTTTTCGATTCTTGGTTTTAAGATTTTTACGTTCATAGACTTTATTTTACAATAAATTTATTTTGTTTCGAGTAAAAATGATTAATAAATATAGGAGCTTTGATATCGTCGTTACACCATGCATGGAAAGCTCATAAAGAGCAGCTAAATAGCAACATTAGTGTAGAATGCAATATTAAAGGTAGAAATTGAAGCTATGTTTCGAAGAGGATACATGATCGGATGAATAGTCGTCTATGTGTCTCTTGATTATTGTTACGTGTGACGCAAGAAACCCTCTCGTCAGTACATAAACCTAAAAGGCCTTAAACATGATTGGGCTTATACGTAAGGCAAAACGTGGGCTGGTCAGAAAGCCCATATCTAAGCCCAAAACATCCTCCAAACTCACAATCTCTCTAGCTACCTCGCTCTCACGATCTTGAATTCTTGATAGGTGAGCTCAATCTGAAGAGCTATGTCAGGTAATGTATGGAGATGGGTATTAGGTCTAACGTACATACTCGCTGTTGCCACGATTTGGATTGCTTCCAGCTTTGTAGTCCAGTCTGTGGTGGACGCTGGCGTTTCTCCCTTCTTGATCACTTTCATTTGCAACTCATTGTTCGTCGTTTATCTTCCCCTCTTTGAGATCAGTCGCTATCTAGAAGATGCATACGGTAGTATACTGTTCTGGAGAAGCAAAAGGTCTCATTTACTTGAACTAGCCGAATCAGAAAAGGAAGCCTTGCTCGGACAAGATGTTGTGATATCAGATGCATCTGAAGTATCAGGGGTTGTTGTAAGAGAGGATGGTAATGGATTAGATGAGAAGGGACGCTGGACACGTATGCGAGTTGCTAAAGTCAGCCTTTTGATATGTCCGTTTTGGTTTTTGGCTCAGCTCACTTTCAATCTCTCTCTCAAGTACACGACAGTTACGGTAAGTACATTGAGAACTCTCATTCTTGTGTTTCTCTGTTCTGAAACAACTCTTATGCTTGACTTGAGATTTTTTTAAGGATCATAGTGATTTTATTTCAGTTTTATATAATCTTTGGATGCTGTTTATTTCGTTTAGTGAATTTTAAAATTATTTCATTCTCTTTTATTTTTATTAAATGAATAAAAAATGTTTCTATATATATATATATTTTTTAACGCTGATTTATCATGATATTACAATTACGAGGAAAATTACATAGACGATTCGACAACCGACAATATTATGTTTTTATAATTCGGTTTAATTCGACATTTTAGCATAAGTAGCATCAAAAAAGATTGAGACGGGTGTTACATCATCCTTGTTGTTCTGTTCTGAAACAACTCTTAAAGACATTTTCATTTTATTAAATGTTTGTATATATTTTGTTTTTATAATTCAGTTTAATTCGATATTTTAGCTTAAATAGCAATCCACTATCAAGAAAGATTGAGACTGGTGACAACTCTTTTAAGACTTCTAAATTTCGTGGGTTGCAGTCAAATACAATCTTGAGCAGTGCATCAAGCCTTTTCACCTTTCTTGTATCACTACTATTCTTGGGAGAGAGATTCACGTGGTTGAAACTTTTCAGCGTTCTTCTTTGCATGTCTGGCACCATCATTGTGAGTATTGGTGACTCAGAATCTGACTCAACTGCATCAGCCAAAACCCCACTTCTTGGAGATATCCTCGCTCTGATCTCAGCGGCGCTATACGCTGTTTACATCACTCTTATACGCAAAAAGCTTCCAGGTGATGATGAGAGAAGTGGCAGCTTCAGTATGGCTCAGCTTCTTGGGTTTCTAGGTCTCTTCAACTTCTTCATCTTCCTACCTGTTGCTCTATTACTCAACTTCACAAAGCGAGAACGCTTCGACGCGCTAACCTTGGAACAGTTTGGTCTAGTTGTTGGCAAAGGTATGCCAAACCACATAACTTGTAAATGTTGGGATGCTGATGTGTGTCTTGCGTTTTCAGGTTTGTTAGATAATGTGCTCAGTGACTACCTATGGGCGAAAGCAGTACTTCTGACAACAACCACAGTGGCGACGGCTGGGCTAACCATTCAGGTTCCATTGGCAGCCATTGTAGACAGCTTATCAGGGAACAAACCAAGCTTCACTGACTACATTGGAGCTGCTGCTGTAATGGTCGGCTTTGCAGGCATCAATATTCCTTCAGAATCCAAAGAGACAGCTATTGAGTTGGAATCTGAGACTGTAGTGTCCTAATTGTTTTCTAAGTTGTTGTATACAAATGTAGCTAGAGAAATAGTAACTCAATGGACTCGGTTCCAATACAATTGCAATAATAAACGGTTTCATTCTGTTTTGTTAGACTCTAAGCAGCTGCATTGAGATGTCCATACTTTTGCATCACTCTTTTGGTAGCTATAGTAGCTGCTTCACTTGCTCTCAGTGTGCCTTGTGCCATGAGAGAAGCAAACTCATGAGTAATCTCTTCCTGAATCTTGGTCCTAGCATCACCCAATGGTTCCTCTTTCACCTTCTCTTTACTAGCCGACGGTTGAACAACAACCGGTGACTCGGAAGCTTTCTCAAGTTTGTTAGATGGTTTTGGACCTTCGTCTTTGCTAGAAGCTCCAAGAGGTTGTGGCTGAGGCCTAAACTGTGGAGCGTTAGGAACAGCGCCGGCTCTTAGAGTTGCTTCCAGGTTTTGTACCATAGGCACTGCAAATAAGGATATAAAAATTAGGACCCAAGGGGTCAAGAGAGGTTTAGCCAAGTTATGAGCTACTACTACTTACTTAGAAGACCACCCATGGGGCTGTTCATGACCTCACTGGGAAGCTGGAGAATGTAGTCTGGGATGCCTTTACCAACAAGAAACTGAGACACCTCGCTGCTGAAGTTGTTGCAGTTGTGAGTGAGCAAGTTGTAGGACTCGGCGGTGTAGCGAGGACTGATCTCCTCCAAGTACATCTCGAACACGTCTTTAGGAACATGTGTCTCACCCATCTCTACGGTTCGTAGTGGTGCTCCGTATGGGGTAGTTCCAGCAGGTAAATGCTGTATCCCTCCTCCGAAGAAGTATTCGTTCCCATACACAACTATTCCCGTGTGCCTGAGAAAAGGAATACGCCAGCTTTAGACTACAAACTGCTTCCTAACAAAGTAACAGTTAATGCCTAAATGGTTTTAATACGCATAGAGACATGGCAATATCTAAAGTAGGTTAATTTTGCAAATCTTGTTCAAGAAAGTGTAAGCCTTTGAAGACTAAACCCAGCAAAAAGGGTTAAAGTTTTCACCTTTCACTTAAATTGATAACTTGTGAGAATGTGTGTAGGAGAGAGAGAGAGAGAGATGGAACTGACCAGACACCTTCGATGACTTTTCCCAAAAGTGAAGCAGAGAGCTGGCGAGCCAAGCCTCGGCTTAGGTCGTAGACATTCAGAGTAACCTTATGCGCTTCCTGCCATATCTCACATTGAATCAAATTAACAAACGAAGCAAGATACCAATTAACTTCTAACCGGAGATGAAAAAGAGAGAGACTATACCTCAGCCATATCTCTAAATATCCTCGAAACAGAGTTAACCACCTGAAACAGAAGAACAAAGAAAGCTCAAAAACAAATCTGAAAACTTTATTTGAAAGCAATGGTTCGGAGAGGTGATTTATAAAGGCAACCTGATTGGAACATTTCAAAGATTCGTCTTACGGCGTCGTATAAGCGGAAGGGAGAGCCCCACACGGTCTCTACTCTGTTGTACGCTTCTAGAAAGTGCCGCCCAATAAATTAATTTGACACGTTTCTTCTCCTAACTGTTCCGGTTCAACCGAGCAGAATCTTTGAATCAGTGTTTGGCAACCTGAACCAGATCCGTCGTTGAACCGGTAAACCCAGTAACCCGAATATAATCTTGTTTGGGTTTTATGAAAAACTTATTATTTAAAAACCCAGTAAAACCCGCAAAAACCCAGTAAAATCCAGAACCTGACAACCAGTTAAACCACTGGTTAAACCAATAAATAACTTCTATTCACTTTTTAGATTTCTTAATTATGTTATTAAAATTTCTTTTTATTCAAATTAAAAAGTGAGATGTCTACTATGTATCTCCTCCTTTTTTATTATTTTTTTTCGTGAATCTCATTTACACTATTTAATTTGTGATTTATTTGTAATTTTTAATATTTTGATGAAGATCTATGCCATTTGAAAAAATAAAGTGAACGATAATAAGGAAAACAACAATTAGTTGTTGTGATTTGGTCGGTATTAGTTTATTTTTGTTATCGATAATCTATTATTAGTTTAATATTGCTGACAAAAAAAAGTTTATTAGTTTAATATTTAACTTTTGTTTTTTTTGGATTTAATGTTTAATTTTACTATTCACATTTCACATTTAAACACTTATAGATTTCAAGTCTTGATATTTTATATTATTTGTCATAACATCTAACTTGTTACATAAATTGTTAAATAGTCTAAATTATATATTATATTTTGTATGTTAAATGAAAATAAAAATAAGAAAGTTAAGTGTTTTATAAATATTCTTAAAACATAAAATATGTATTATATTTTTAATAGTTAATATAATATTATTTAATAAATTTAATTAATTTATTCCGGTTCGCTGCAGTCGACCCAGTAAGATGACTCGGTAAATCATCCGGTTCAATGTCCCGGTCGGGTTTGAATTGATTTATAAAATGGTTATGAATTTTCATGGTCAATGTCAATGAACATCTCAACTCCCTTTAATCTATATACCCAATTGATACCCACATCATACAGATTATATTCATGTGGTCTCCATGTTAATGGAGTCGAAGTAATTTAATTCTTGTCAATATCCCTGTTTAATAGATTCATGATGTTAACTCACCCACCAAAATAAATCTCATAAATCTGATTACAAATGCACAAGAAAATTTGAAAAAAATTGTAACAAAGGAATAATAAAACGACTAATCTACCCATTGTGTTTAAGCAGATAAAAGACTGGACATTGAGCAAAAAAAAAAAGATTATATAGAAAAACAAATGAAGAGTAATCAAACTGGTGCTTCTTATTTTCCAAAACAACAAATTAAGCCCAACGAAGCAGCAGACCGCAATGATCCGCATTCTTTAAACCCTGTGACACCTTAGACGGCTTAAGAAGAAGATTTTGAGCTCAGGAGTTTCTTTAATTGTTACAGAGAGGCGCAATCTTGGCACTCCCAAGTTGTCTGTAAGAAAAAACTGCTTCGTAAGATATGATATACGGCACTACGCACATGGAATGAAGGTTTTCTTACCATTGTGAACTAATTACGCATTTTGTTGGACTTGGCGGTGAAGTTGCAGCATCCAATCAACATAACCAGTCGAACCGCCCGTCTGGTCATCAATGAGATTTCTGAGGAGAAGGAAGCCTTCTCGGGGTTGTTCTCCTTGCCTCACTAGCAAACACATGGGATGGTATGACGGATCATTATCCCTCACTTTCTTTATCAGCCTCATTAGCTTCTTCGACATCCCATTCTCTTGTTCTTGCAGTGTAACCTAAGATCCACCACAAAGAAAGACTGAGAAATTAGTATGGAAGCAAATAGATCATTAGATGTAACGCTGGTTAATAAATTCATATGTATGTGGATGAAAGAGCATACCCTTGAGAGCTCTGCTGCAAAGTCAGCCCCAAGAAGACATTTAGCAATGTCAGGTGAAAGCATCCGGCCAAACCACAACACCAATCGAAACCCATCATCGTAAATGTAAAGGCCTCTAGAGTCCAAACTCTCTGCAGCCAGAGGCAATCTCCTCAATACGTCCTTTAGGTCATCATGGTCTGCCGATGGCTGCAAACATGTCAAATTCATTAATGATTTTATGAGTTTTCTGAAAAGATGTTTGTTAATGTTACATTGAGATAGAGATGCACAAACCTTTAAGAGCCACTCGTCAACACGGAATAAACTGGGATATAACAGCTTCAATAGCTTTTTGACAGGGAGAGCCATCATGGTGAAGCCTGCCGCACATCGCTCGTCGAGTGAAGCATCAGCTGGTCCACCATGAAGAGGTGTGGACTTACAAATTGCCAATCCGTACAATGGCAAGAACTTCAGAGACTCTGGGTATATTAATCTAGACCCCAACCGATGCTGCACCGAGTGAAGATTCCGATATTCTCTGAGAGCTTTAACAATCTTTTGCTGTATAGCATTCCGTGCATCATCCAATTTTGCGGACAAAGTTTTCTCAATTGCTGCAGAATTAAAACAGTTATTAAATAACATCCAAAGTAACGTATAATGCTACTGGGAAAAACTTGAATGTATCCCTTACCTAATCTAGCATATACAGAGACAATGGAGCCAGTGTCTGCTTGTCTATACATCTCTCCAAGATCTGTAACCACTGGTGCAATAGCTGTGTGTACCCTAATACGCCTCTCTCCGCAAGAAGCAGTATATCTTAGTTCTGTTAAGGATTACTAAAAAACCACATGATGTGTTGTACCAGCTGAAAATCTAAACTCAAGTATGTTTTAAATATACACTATTCAAAGGATACAGTAAAGCGACTTGGAAATACACAGTCGCGGTTGTTAGCAATGTCTCTTCCAGAGCTAGCTGCACTGCATATGCTTTGTCACAGTCAACAGCAGGAAGAGCAAGCAGGTCGGCAGACCTTAGCATGAAGTTCCCATGGTAGGACGAGCAACGAATTCCTGTAGCATACCAACGAATTTAGCATATCTTGAGTGACATAACAGGCAGCACAAATGAATATTGTATCATAAACTCTTAAACCTTTTCCACATCTTATTCGCATGACGGATTCCCAGGCAGTTTCCCTTGTAAGGTCTCTAGCCAGCTCGTGTCTTAACTTATCTCCATGGATAGATGATTGGAAGCCTGGATAGTAGTACACCTGTCCACCAGTGTATTTTGCCAGAGCCCCTACACAAAACCAATGCATATTAATACATAAATTTCGCACTTAAAACAGCAATATTGAACGGCGGGAGAAGCCACCACTAACTGACTCCGAACACCTGAAATAAATAAAACGGTGATAATCATAACGTCTTCGTACCTAAGGAGGCAATGTCAGTGTACTTATCACTGAATGCATAAACATTAATTGCAATCTGGAACTTGGTACAATCGGCAGCCATTTGCTTATAGAAGGTGTCTTCAGCTACCCTTAAAGCATATTCTTTGTCAGTTCCATAGACACGAGGATCATCTCCGCGCAACTTTAACCGCCCAGCACCAAGAGAAGGTAACGAGTTCTGGAAAATTAGCAACTTGCCACCAAGTTGGTTCTGAAATGGAGAGAGAAAACAGACTCAACTACAAACTGATACAAATTTCAGATGAGGTTGCATATAGGACATTGACATAAACTGAATTTTGATTTCAAATGGCAGCAAAGTAACTAACCATAACCATGTACGCTGCTTTGACGGCTGGACCAAAAGCCGATTCCACATTGACATTATCTTGAAACATAAGAGGCAGACCGTCTAAAAAGGCTTCCACCACATTTCTAGATTCAGATAGATTGACAAGGAGATCATCCGGTAATGGGATAAATATATCATCCAGATCAGAAACCACCATCATTTGTGGTTGGCTCAGAGATGACTGCATTGCCAAGGTCCAAAAATAATACATGATAAATGCTAAAATATTTCGAAACAAAAATTCATGCGTATTTACAATTCTCTTACCTTCAGGTTGTAAAAATGCAAAGTGCTGTCATAAGTAATAAATCCAATTTGAGTTCTGGGATAACCAGGCAAGTTATCCAGGCAAGACTTAATCGTTTGAGCAGCAACCTGCCAAAGGAGATAAAAGTCAGTGTAAGATCTAAAAAAGAGAATCTAATCTAGTCTTAGATCCATTGATACTTAGATCCAATGATACTTAGTGTATTTAGATAAAAGCACATGGATTGTTCTTTACAAAGTAATTCTAATGCACAACAAGTTAGAATCCAACATGCTTACCTCAAGCATCCCACTTTTAGTAGCCGAAAACGAAACATCAATGAGGAAGAAGTAGGTTGGTGGCATCGGAGGCCGAACCATGTACTCTGTTGGAGCTATGAAATCAACACTGCCTTGGGTCAGCTCAGGCCGTTGATCCATGTCCATTCTTCGGCCAGTAGCATCCAAATGTGAAAAGTATTCACCAGGCACTGAACAATAAGTTTGACCCATAACTATGAATATTCATCTGGTAAGCATATGACATTCAACCACCAAATAAAAAACATACACAACACCAAAAATAGTTCCTTGTAACTTTCACCAAATCAACTTACAATAATTCTACTAAGATCCCTAATAGACAGCCCTTCCCCCATCAAGTTCACATCAGATTCACAGGTATAACGACATAGATGACACTCCACCAAAAAAGAATAAACATACACAACACCAAAAACAGTTCCTCGTATAATTTTACTAAATTCCCTGATAGATAATCCTTCCCATCAAGGAAAGCCAGAGAAAAC
Organism: Brassica cretica; assembly: GCA_003260655.2. NCBI lineage: Eukaryota > Viridiplantae > Streptophyta > Magnoliopsida > Brassicales > Brassicaceae > Brassica > Brassica cretica. The sequence goes on along the minus strand of QGKV02001507.1, from coordinate 33,831,285 downwards.
AACAATGACGTTCTATAGCACTTGGTTAACAAACAAATCCTGAAGATTTGGAAAAATTACCATCATTAAGCAAAGAACAAATGTTGCACCGCCACTTTCTTCCAGAATCTGTAAAAGCCACATAAGGATTCACATAGGTACGGCATCTTCTGCAACGGATGATGCCACTTGAGCCAAAATCAACAAGTGGTACTTCCTCCTGAACAGATAAAAACGACAAGTTGCAAACAAGTGAAAAGTTATACGTAGCAAGTGAAGAGTTCCAGATCATCAAAACAAGAAAGAAATTAGAAGAATTAATTAGCTAGACGAACACTAACCCCTTCAGGAGCCTCAGCAAGTGGACAAACCACAGCTCCTAGAGGTAAATGCCACCTCGACGCCAGAGACTGGGAACTTGGTATAGCACTAGTTGTCAGCCGTAGATATCTCGAATGACAATTCATAGGGTACATTTCAGCAAATGAATTTGGCTCCACGTCACCATCCAATGGTCTTGGGAACGAGGAAGGATCAAGTCCTGGCTCAAGCGATCCCGGAATATTTGACAGGGATAGCGAATTGAAATCTTCAGCCAAGCCTTGGACGTTGCTGGTAGGAGGTGCATAGCTCGGATGCAGGTTCTGCTGTCCTGGGTGCTGACCAAAACCTCCTGTCTGAGGAGGATATGTAGGCCGAGGTCCCTGAGATGAAGACTGGAATGGCATTGGAGGAGCCTGATTACTGGGATAACCAGGAAAAGATGGCTGTGGACCACCACCAACACCAGAGTAAGACGGATTAACCGGAGGCGCCGACTGTTGAAAACCAGGACCAGGGGGAGATGCATATCCTCCAGGTCCCATTGGTTGCTGTGGACGGAGAGACATGGGAGGCGACAAGTGACCTGCAAGAGTTTGAGTAGCTGGAGGACCACTAAGAGGAGGGTTTTGAGTACCCGGGAACGGAGGAGGAGGAGCTGGAAAACGCTGAAAAGAGCCGCCGCCGCCGCCGCCAGGAGGACCTCCGTAAGCTGGCGGCGGAGGTCTACTCCCTGGAATCTGAGAAACAAAAGGAGATTGCCCAGGCCTCATTGCACCCACAGGTGGAGCCATAGGAGGACCAGAGGGGGTAAAAGGCCTTGTAGGTTGGGAAGAAGGTGGTCTAAAGCCAACAGTCTGTGCTCCACCTGGCGGCGGAGCAGATGCAAACGGAGAGGAGGACGGAGGAGGCCTAGCTGGAAAATTCGGATAACCTTGATTCTCAGTACCCATTATTGCTTACACAACTTAAAACCTGAAACTACTATCAAAGTTCGAAGCTTTGGACTAGAACCAGATCAATTACAAACCCTAGATTCCTTCATAACCTCTGGAATGATCTTAATCTAGTTCCCTATCACAGATCCGACTCTGATTTACTTCAACTTTTCAAAATTGGCAGCTTCTGCAGTGAGAAACGCATAAGATAAGCTCTCTCTACGTTGTTGATTTTGCCCTTACCGGAAAGATCTGGATCAATAAAAATTGAGTATCAGCTCAAAATAACTTCTTTTTTTTTTTTATCAATTTGATATATGGTTTGAATTGAGAGCGAAGACTACCTCAAGTGAGAGAAAGTCGAGAATCTGCGCAGCACGAAACTTATTCTACGGCAGTGATCGGCTTCAGATCGTGTGACCCTAATAAGAAGATTCGGGAGGTGTAGTAGTTGGAGATTCATGCGCGGTGAAGGGGAGACGACGATGTGATATTATATGGGCCAAGACTTTGGGCTTACCTGTTTTATCATCGATAATGTAATTAATTATCCCAAAAATAATAATTGTAAAACAGTGTAAATTTTCACAGTATTAAAAAAAAAAGAAATTTTGATGTAAAAAAGAAATTGTTAGACAGTAGTATTAACTTTGGGCTTAACGGGTTTACAGTGTCTTTGGGCTCAGTGAGTGTGTTGGGATACGGTGATTAAGGATAATGAGGCTTACCGGTGGAGATTAATTAATGTCCATGGGTAATTTTCATTGTTGGTTTTATTTTTCAATTAAAATTAAAAAAATAACGTCAACAGCAGGGTTCGAACCTGCGCGGGCGAAGCCCAACAGATTTCAAGTCTGTCTCCTTAACCACTCGGACATATTGACTTGTTGTTTGTTTTATCTCCATAAAATTGTTGTTAAACGATTTGATAACTCGCATTGATCATCATTACAAATAAAATAAGTAATTAATAATTTTTGGACTAACAAACACTATGGAAACATCCTTAATTTAGATCATTTTTTCACCTTATGACTCGTTCTTCTTTGCTCTTTTTCTCCATTTTAAAACACTTTCACCCACATAAATTTGTTTTAATTTAAGGAGGTAAGAACAATAAAAACCAGTCTATATGATAAAAAGTTAAAAGTCAATATCCAACAAAAACACAATTACCAAAATTCCAAAATTTAAGAATCTTTCAGTATAAGCAAAAACGATGTTGAACACTCTCTAAATTCGATGCAAGAGGTAACATGTCCAGTTTATTTTGTAGAACAACAATTAATAATTCATTTTAAGCTACTTTATTAACCGTTATTGATCGGCTTCCCGGTGATGGAGAAAGGTGGCGGGAGAAGGCGTGGAGTTAAATGTCAGCGTTAAAGAAACGTAGCAACTCGTTAGCCGGACTATCTCTAGACGCTGTTCTTGGCGGCGAGATCGTTATACCACCACCATCATCTCCACCGTCGCCACCGCCTTTGCCGCAAACATCTCTTGCACCTCACCAAACAGCAACAACAACGACCCAAACGCTTTTCGACATCATACGCGACGAATACATCAAGGAAGGCCAAAAAGATCGGACCACGTGGCAGATTTTCCGCGAGAGGCTCCGTCTCAAACGAACCGGTTCCGCTTGGACCTCGTCTCTCCATATCCCCGCCTCGGATATCCTTATCCCCAATCCCAAACACCCCCGGCCAAACGCTATCATTCCAATGTCGGATCCACCCGGACGCGGAGCGTTCACGCGCGGACCTTCTATGCGGGTCGGGTCGGGTAAAAGCCACGACGATTATTCCGCTGACGTCAGCCTCCCTGGAGACGGACCGCCGAACAGGAGCTTCAAGCCGCAGTTTTCACGGCACGATTACGTCAGAGACCACGGAGATGAAGACAAGATCCTCCGCCACCCGGTCGTCAAGTTCGTCGACGAGAGGCAGATGTCGGCGAGGGAAGCCGTCGCGGCGCAGGAAGCGGCGGAGGCGGAAGCCGCGGCGGCGGCAAGCGACGACGACGAGGAGGAGGAAGAAGACGACAGCGAGGGAGATGGTTTAGCGGAGGAGAAAGCGGATGCGGCGCCGAAGCAGACGATGTCGCTGATGGATCTTTTGGAAGAGACGGATAGGCAGATGGGACTAACGGGAGCGAGCTACGCCATGGACGACGAAGAAGAGGAGTACGAAGAGGACGAAGAAGAGGAGGAGGAAGAAGATGGCGGAGGAGGAGGGGAAGGAGAGGTGAACTGCTGCGTTTGTCAGGTGAACATCAAAGGCGCGACGTTTACGCCGTGCGGTCACACGTTTTGTAAGCTCTGTTCTAAAGAGCTTAGTGCTCAGAAAGGTCATTGTCCTGTCTGCAGCAGCTTCGTCCTCGAGTTCCTCGAAATCTTCTAGTAATAACAACCTTTTTGAAACTTTAATTTCCCTCCTTTTTTTAATATAAATATTGAAATTTTTAGTATTAAATAAAATACTTGTTACAATCAACAGTGTAAAGACACAAACAAACAAAAAAAAATCACTCAAGCCAAATCATTTATTAGAATGTTTTAAACTTCAAGCTTAGCAATGGTTAACAAGGGACGCCGATCAGGTTGTGACATTGTGAGGGGGACATAGATCAGGTTGTCTCACAATGTAAATCTGATCTCCAACTTGGCTGTTAGTGTCTTGATTCCTGTGCCATGTCCATAATGCCCATGTCGCGTTCTTCATCTGCATGTAATAATCAGATTAAATTAGAGTCTAATCCTAATGTGGTTCAAGCGTTTATGAGTTAGTTAAAACCGTTACCTCTAGGATTCCATGGCCAAAGCTGCTTTCTCTCAAGGCACTATAAGGAGGTTGCTGATCCCAACAGAACGCACCAGTCGTGGTGGAGTTTGAAGGGCAAAATTGCCCGCCCAGGGCTGCATCCGGTGTGGATAATGGATCAGGACATTTACCGGGTTCATCGGTGTGCTCTATCGCCATCTTTTCACGGTTACCTCCATCACCAATCACTATGTGAACTGGACCACATGGGTCTAGTTGGTAGTTGTATACTCTGTTAGACCGTTCATAAGCATGAACCTTGAAACATGTTTTCACAAAGAAAAAATGTCAGTTATACCAAATCAAAAGATGGGGAAATTCATGAGGCTTGAAACGATTACTAAACATATATTTTTAATCATTTGGGGCCATAAAATATTATATATATATATATATATATCAACCACTAATATTTTAGAAACTATATGCTAATGTTCATTTTGCTATGTCCATAACCCGCTCTGGAAAAAAAAGACAAGGTTGTGTTTCTTTTCTTACATGTCCGTTGAAGACAATGTCGGTACCGTAAGAGTAAAGCAACTCCTCCATAGCTACTTTCATACATTCAGCTTCTTTGTAATGCGCTGTGTAAGTGCTGTACCATGGTGGATGCCAAGTAACTACTAACCACGGAGTTACCGACCTATTGAATTTAGCAAGATCCATCCTTAGCCACTCGTATTGTTCCCCTGCCAAAAACCGAACAAGAACTTTAGTAAAAACGCACACAAACATGTAAACATAGAGGTCAGAGTCTAAGAATATCAAACCTGATCTATCAAAGTCGATGTAGGCACCAAGCATAACAAAGTGGATCCCACCAGCGTTAAAAGAATAATAAAACGTCGAAGTCGACCCACTTTCTATATAAGGGAATGCAAATCTTGAGCTATAAGCTTCAAATGTTTTGTTCCCAGCTTGTAATTCAAGCTCATGGTTTCCTTCAACCACCATAAGAGGAACTGTAGAAGTCAGATTCTCCATAAACCTACCCCAATAATCCCAACGTGGCTGATACGTCTCGTGTATAGGCGTATTTGAGAAATTGCAAGAATAACAATCCGAGCTAGTCCCGTTCGTTAGATACAAGTTTGCGTAGCTCACGTCACCGACCAGTAAAACAAGATCCGGAGAGTTCTGAACCAAGTGACTAATTGTAGCTGTTGTGTTATAAGTGAGACCAGTATCACCCACAATTGCTATACGGCTGGGGTAACTCGAGGGGCTAGAAACCGGCATTGTCTTGAAATGGTGTATCTTACTAATGCCATGTGAAGGATCACCACATCGATAGTAATAGACAGTACTTGGTTGCAGCCCTGCGTTTCAAAAACCAAACCCTTATCAAGAGTCGATTTAATAAGGCCTCGGTTGTTTCAACGTGTTTAGTATGGTAGTTGGTTCTAGGCATAGCCAGATGAAATATTCTAAATTTCTAATTGACCTCCAAATTTTAAAGAACTATTGGGTGGTATGACCTCCAAATTGTCAACTTTTTGATTAAAATAAACTTAAAAATGACTCATTAATCTTTTTATCTGTACTTTTATGTAACCTTTAAAACAATAATTTTAAAAGCTAGAACATTCTGACTTTTTACAAAATATTTTGCAAATTAAAGCGTTACATGTTCATTTGGTTTGCTTTACAACTAACAAAAGTGGCTGTTTTAATGCTACTAAGGGTTGTCATTTCATTTAAAATATACACACACTATGCAACACATGGGGCCTATATATATAAGCTAAAATGAAGAAAGGTAAAAGAAGAACCTGTAATGCGAACATGGTGTATGATTCCAGAAGTATAGTTAAGAAGACCCTCAAAAGGGTAAAGTTGATTATAAACAAGTGAAGATCCTGTGGCTGTATGAATCAGTGAGTCCCCAAAAGTACCGAACTGGACAATACTGGCGATACTTGTCGGATCTAATGGCGTCACGTTCATGCCGATTTGGAACTCACCTTTCAGACACAACAAGAGTTTCATTAGTGAAATACAAACTTGTAGTAAAAGAATCTTATCTTTTGTTCAACAGAGCCACAAGACCTAACTTTATATACAAGTAACTGAAAAAAGTAAAAGAGTTGGTGATAAAATGAAAAATGAACCTGTGATCCAAGAGACCCATATGGAATCGTAATTGGAGGAAAGAGCTAGAGAAATCTGCTCCGGCTGGAAACCGGTGACGTAGCGTTGGACACGTGGATCGGTGTCAGGCAAATCAACTGCTTTTCCCCGGAGAGAGGTGTCTAGTGTAATCGTCACCGGAGTGAACGGACCGTCCAACGTGGAAGGGATGGTAGCGTCAGAGAAGCTTGCCGGAGAAAGAAAGCAGAAGAAGAGAAGAAGTAGTTGAAGCCCGAGGAAGGTGGTGATAGAACCGTCGCGATGTAACGACATCGTTTCCACGGGGGTTGTGGCGGAGCTTTTCACTGTAGTGGAGCGGCTTTCTTTATGTTGCCGTTGAGATGTTTTGTGAGAAATAAAGGTTCAGAGTGCCCGTTTAAATAGTGATTACCGTTTAAGCAAATTATCATTTAACACGCAACAATTAGGCATGGGCATTCGGGGTCCCAATCGGGTTTCGGTTTTATCCATTCGGGTTTTGGTTTTTCGGGTTTATCAAAATCAGCCCCATTCGGGTTATATAAAAGTTCGGTTCGGGACCGGTTCGGGTTCAATCGGGTTCGGGTCGGGGTTAGTAAATCTTCAAAGAACCGGTATAACCCATTGTACTTTCGGGTTCGGGTCCCAGTCGGTTCTTCGGTTTAAAAATACCTGATTTGTACCTATTTGGTAACTAAAACATAACTTGAAACCGGTTCTTCGGATTTAAAATACATGATTTGTACATATTTTAATAGCCAAAACATAAGTAAAATCGATTCNTTTCTGCTTTGTATTTTATTCCTTGGATACTTTAATAGGTTTGGTCTGCGACGACTGTGAGTATAATTACGTAATCAATGACCCAAAAGCAGTATGTCAAATGCGTCACAAAAGTCTGTGCATTACATGCTTTCCTTATAAAAAATACAAAAATGTTGACTTCTCCATCTATGATTTTGGTTTTGTGTAGAACGTTCACACACGGTAGTAAACCAAATTCTATACATTCCAGTCTGAGCCATTTGACTTTATATTTAATGGATTAGAAATCATTTAAGTCAGTTTCCACTCGCGTCAATTAGGGCATCCGCATTGGAATTTCAAGACAAAAATTCACACATTTTTCGAGAAAAAAAAATATTAAAATAATCAGATTTTAATGAACCCGGCTCGTGCAGGTTCGTTGGAGTGAACCCGGGTCGTTACTGTTCAGCGGGCCCCACGCCACGTGGCGGCCCGCTATTGGTCAATTTTTTTTTTTTTTTTAAAAAATCAAACGAAAAATAAAAAAAAAATAATTAAAAATTCACATGATGAACCCCAACCGGGGGTTCATTAATGCGGCTGCTCTTAGTCATCCAATGCCCATCCTTTAATTTTGTACCATATAGTAGCATGTTTACAGAGGATTCTCTCGACATAATATGTAGTTGTCACATAGCTCAGTTTGTAAAATAACTATTATCTTGTAGATACGATCCAATCTGTTGAGTAATTATATGGTCTCACGTCTGGGCATGGATTTCCGGTTTATTCAGTTTAGGTCGGGTTATTCGATTTTCAGTTTATTAGTGTTAATCAAAAAGTAACCAAACTGAACCGATTTTTTTTGGTAACATGATATGAACTCTATTTCAATCCTAGTAATTTTTTTTTTCCATAATTTGCATAACTTAGATTTTCTGGGTATTGAACCGCAGACTGATTATCAGTGTAGAATCATTAATGAATTTTTAGTCAAACCGCTAGATTAAGGAGCTTCCACATCTATTCCAAATCAAACCTTTTTATTTTTTTATTCGGTTATTATCAATCAAAGCTAAGATGAATTGGTAAAGAGGAAAGGTTTCTCAAAAGCCAATGTTAGTCACCAAATGCTCTAGGGTTGAGGATTTTAAAAATAAACTGATGCTTCAATTCAGATGGCAAAATTGACATGGATTCTAGTGTTTATATGATTGTATTGTTTTCTCTTGCAGGAAAGAAAGCAGGTGGGCTTAAGCAATTGTTATCAAGATTGGCAGCGAAGATCAGAGGGAGACCAGTCGAATCACCATCATCAGAAGAGTCACATGCAGTTTGATCTTCGCTTTGTCTTCCTGCAACATATGTACACAACAATACTACAAAAGTCTTAAAAGGCTTCAAATTTCAAAATAGGCTCTCATTCCTTTTCTACTACTACTACTACTACTACATTTGTTAACTCATGAAAATAATAAAGACAAACACATTTATATAGACTGATAGCATTCAACTAAACGCTTGGTTAAACATCACATGTGTTTGAAGGTAGAGAGACAAACGGGAACAACGAGAAGAGCGCAACAGGAAGAAATATAAGCATTCCCATTCCTGCATCATACAGTCTTGCCAGGGAACGTACTGATTCCCACATCCCAATCCGCTTAATGGTTGGCTTCCAAGCACACGCAATCTACAACAAGAGATAGTACATTGTTAAACTGAACTCCAAAGAGATTAGAAACTGAAGGTAATTAACAAGGTGAGAAAGAAGGAAACTTACAGAAAGGATTCCCCATCCTGTTGGTAAAAAGGCCAATACACAAGCAAATATGTCTGTCACAGACAACTCTGTCAGCACAACCGCTACGATTATACCAGCTAGAGACACCAATAAGGCAAGGCCTTGTATAAATCTACGCACAAGACGGAAACTGATAGCAATCTTCTGAATGAAGGCAAAGACCTGTTTCAATGTACATCAGAATGGAGATATATCAGAATCATGTAATGCAATATACTCAAAGAGAATTAAGTTTATTGGAAAATGAATAAACCGACCTTGAAAAGAACTAAAATCATCGCAAATGCAGCCCATGACCAACCATACACCTACACATGTATAAGTACTATATTATTAAGCAGCTGCCTTCACAGCAAAGATCATAAAGAAACATAACAAAATCACAAATGAGTATTGCTACTTTTCAACTAGTACAAGAAATGGTGTTTCTTGCATGGCAAGTTATACTCTACAACTAAAAGTTACAAATGCATTGGAAGATAAACAAGACTAGCAAAATTCATATAAATCCTATCTAATCCCACCAGCCAGGTCAGGTCATACTACACACATTCAACACATCATCAAACCCAAATTCACTGTAACCTTTATATCCTATGATATGCTAAAGTGTAGGCAAAGGGAAACGCTGTACCGCAAATGATGTATCTGATCCATGCACGTTCAGTTTGTAGACAATACCATACTGGAAGATAAAGAATCGTAGACTTAATATGGTCTCCACCATCCTCCCACTCAAGGTCCCAATGTGACGCTGTTGATAAGATATTAGTTTCCCGGATTTTTCAAGAGTTAACAAAAGTCTGGAAATGGAGTTCTTTACCAGTTCTTCTTCCCACCATGCTTCCCAGCTTTCAGCTCCTTCCACACCAATCCCACCACCTCTGTAGAAGAGCCATTTTGTCCATTCTTTGAAGTCTTCCACCACTCTGAAAGGAGAAAAAAATCTTGCTCAATGAGGGAACATGTTGGCTCAACAACACAACACTAAATCAGACAAGCACTACTTACTTTTGCCTCTCAAATCCAGAAGGGTTGAACAGGTAAGGAGCAAAGATCCAAGAGAAGGCCAAGAAACAGCTGCTAACCGTCAGAAGTATGTAGGAAACAGAACCAGCCTCATCATTTCCATAAGCAAGGTAGACAACCAGTAAGAGAATAACCTCCATCCTTAGAGAATAGAAAAGCATACCAATGATTTTTTCATCCTTTACTATGGCTAAGTGGTATACATAAGAAATGTATAGACATAGTCACACAAGACACAAAGAGTATACCCTTTAACAAAATGACTTCTGGAATAAAGACGGTAGTTCTCAGAAAATTTGATATGCTTGACTACAAACCCTCTTCCAGTGGCTTGGTACTGTTGACAAACACTAGCACCACCATGGAGAAGTGTCCGTCCAAAATAATGGGCTCTTGTGCCAAGAGAAAATGTGAAGAAGACAGTACACAGCTGAAACTGCATAGTTGTGAAACTGACAAGGGCCTACAAAATGAAAGATGGTTAAATAAACAAGCTCTACTTTCAACCAAAGCACACAAAAGTAAATTAGCTCATTTTCACCAAATGACTATATGTCATCAGTTCTGTAGATAATCAAGTAGAGGAATGTGCATTCTCAGAACACATGCCAATCTCCAAGGAGATTCTAGTCAAATACCTGGAGAAAACCCTGTTCCAAAATAAAGCCTAGAATCATTGGCACAGCAGTGAAGACACCAATCTGAAACAGAAACTGAGCACTAAGGGCGGCGCTAAATGCAGTATTGTTCACAAGAATAGCTCTTTCTCGAATAGTAGCTCCAGCTCCAGAAAATGCCTATCCAATTTCAAACACAAGTAGAGGATTAGGGACCTTCACCCAGCATCTTAACCAGAATAGGTAACCATGCTTACCAGGTATGCCTTCCCATACAAGAAAATATACAGAGTAAGCACCGTCAACTGCAAGAGACCATGTAAAATGTCAAATCATCAGTATTAAACTTCAGTAACAGCTCCAGATACAAGAGGACATACCATTGTACAGACATAGAAGCCAACTGTTGTGAAGTAGAGTGACATCATTCTAAAGAAATCAAGAAGCTGGCCAAGTCTGTATACATCTCTACTAAGAACCTGTTCACCATTACCACCAGCAACCTTCCCTTCAAACAGAGCTATTTGGTTGAGCCCCACATATCTCCCTTTGCCCAGCTGTAAATAAAATTAATACATCTATACTGTTCATAATTTTATTTATAAAGAGTTAAAAGTACAGACCTGAATATATTCATGATGAGTAATATTCCCTTGGCGTAGAGTTGAGTTAAAACCTGAAAAAAGCATAGCATCAAAATGGCTCAACATTCACTTTTTAACCATTTGTGTATGTTCTTACCAGCAAAGATATCTTCACTAGCATTGATGACCCGAGAGGCCTTGCTGATACCACCACGTGTGATATGGAAAACTCTGTCAAAGACATCTGAATGACCATAATGCATGCGGATCCTGACAGAATAAGGATTCCATATGAGTTTTTAAATCAAGGAAAATAAACTTATTGGTGTAGTAGTAACTTACTTCAAGGGTTTTGCCAGTACTCGTTGGCCAAGAGTTACAAAGCTAGTTTCTTGACTGGACATGAAAGTGGCCAAGGAGGAGACACTGCATCCATCATAACACAGTTACGTAAGAAGTATATTAAAATAAGAAAAAAGATATACGAATGTCTGGTGCTCACACCTTCCAGTGAATACATGTTCCCGAACTCCAAGAATGGTAGGTGGTCTTATACCATGGTCCCGATCGAATTCTTCCAAAAGATTTCTCATCTTCAAGGCTTCTTCAAAGTAATTATCCTAACAAATAAAGGTTGAAGATGCATTTAGCTAGCACGAAAAGAATGTAAAGCAGGCATGTAACCATGATAGAAGATTCAGGTGCATTCACAATGTGATGAGATGTCCAACTCCAAACTGTAATTCAATATACTCTTTACAAAGCTTATGTTATATAAACTTCCAGAAAACTTAACTATAACAAAAGCATAGAAGATCTTGAAAGAAGGTACTTAAAACAAAAATGGATGCATACTAACTTGATTCATATCAATAGTCTGGACTGCATTTCCGCGAGTAAACACAATGGCATGGTTTAGATTCTCAGCTTTGCCTTGACCAAGTTTCGGGTCCCCCGGCAATCTTATGGAGTAAATTTCCTGCATAGCCAAAATAAAACCACTTATAGCATTTTTACATGTTTTGAACTTAAAGCATATTTACATGTTTTGAACATTAGGAAACGAGAACACTAGTTTTGTGACTTCTGATATATTTGGTGTTTTTACTAGTTTATAACTTATGTTTTGAGTCTTTTATCGAGTCAAAATATTTTCAAAACATAGATTATAAACTAGTAAAAACACCGATATATCAACTTCACAGATGATCACAGTGTACCTTATACTTTCCATCGATGTCGGCCTTCACAAGTTTTGAATAATATTCTTTACGAGATTTGCCCTCTTTAAGAGTATCAACAACATCAATATAGGCAATGCGAAGGGCTTCATTTCTGACAAAAGAAATGAAACAGATCAGCTTTGTAATAACACAATGATAGGCAGAAGCTCTAGACTTTGAGGTATAGAAAACCAGAAAAGGTGTCTAATTATTACCTTTGCATTAGCAGTGCAATGTCAGCAGCTTCAGGTTTTTGATCTTCTTTCTGTCTTCCATACATTTGGCATGTGACAACATATGTAAACTTTATATCTGATTCGGCCCTTTCTTCAGGAGATAACTCAAATCCTTCAGCATCCGCTGGGTCATTACCATAAAGTGTGGAATATTCCTCGTCTGTAACTGGTGATGAGATAGCCCTTAGAAAAAGCTTGACCAAAAAATGATATCTCTATAGAAATCACTTAGCCTGATCTTTACCTCTTCCACCTTTTCTTTCTAGATAAGACTGAAGCATGAGAGCTTTCCTATAGTACATCATCCCTCGAACTGCAGATACAATAATGCCAGATAACACATAAACTATGAGATCTTGAAGTGAAACATAAGAAAAAGGTGTAGTGATTTGTTTTACCTACCTGTTCTAGCTAACGTTTGTCCACGGTAAGAAGCCCAAAATCTAAGTTCAAGTATGTCTCTCTCATTATGTAGATCACCTTCTAACGCATTTTCATCTTGTCCTATTCGCGCTAGAAAATTTTTCCACTCATCTGCAACATTATCAAATTTTAATGAAAACTAGTTTTTGATCTAATTTTTATTTAAACATCAAAAATATATTTATTGATAATATATTAGGCATCAATCTATGATGGTAGCAAAATTTAAGGCAGAATCAACTTAACAGTAAGAAACATAAAAAAAAAAGTTAGGCAAATGTCACACCTGGATATATTTTCTGAAGGTAAAACAAGATTGATATCCCATCTTCATTTCTCTTAGTGAGTTCAGCCATGCTATACAGCACAACCTCAGCACAATATGGAGTGAAGACACTGAAAACAAAAAGTTTAAAGGAAGATATATAGTAAGCTTATAAAGAGCTTATTTGGATAAAATGATTGAAGTATGGTTACCTGAAGGATAACATTTGGTGGACAGGCTTTGGTTGTGGCACATCCATGAAAAGAGAATTGGTGAAGAATTGAAGTCTACGTCTAGCCTCAAGATTTCTAGGAATATGCGTCGCTGTAGAATCTTTGATAGTAAGTAGAGAGTACAATCTTTTGACGAGAGCTTTCTGTAAACCACAAAGAAGTAAACGACTGAATCGGTGCAGTTATAGACTTTGACAATGAATATATATATCGTCAATGTACCATCTCGGGATCTTTAGGCCATTGCAACTTTGTAAACAGCCGACCTTCATTCGATGCTCGAGTTAACACGTTCCACGTGTCATAGCGACCCCTACACCAAGCAACATATTTTTGGAAGCAAAGAAAAGAAAAGCTTGATAGGATTGTTGCCAAATCATCGAGTTTGTATGTACCTCATATCAAAAGCTAATATGTCAAGCCGCATAACATCGTAGAGATCTTGAAGTGCTTTGGTAGCCGCTGCTGCATTCTCCGGTGTTTCATTTTCTTTCTGTCCAAGAAAAGAAAAATATGAAGATCAGTACTAATATAACAATGGAGAGTACAATCTTTTGAAGATTAGTACTACTACTACTACTAATAATAATAATAATAATAATAATAATAATAATTAAGAACCGGTTACACTTTCTGCCAAAGACATAATAAGCATGGTAATGTGAATACCAGGACTCCTAAGAGTGCAGTCACTCTCGTGATAACAAGGGAGAGTTTCTTCAACGTAAAATCAAGATGTATAGTTCTCATAGTTATGCTGGTCTGGATGTCTCTGAAGATTCTGTCCACCCTACAAAATAATATTCACAATAAATATCATCACTTATCCAGCACATATCTGTGTAAGTCATCTTAGGGCTCTGACAAAACCCATTACCAAATCTTCCCCTCGGCTTCCAGCGTTGTTATTAGGACACGTTCAAGGCTGTAATAGACTTCCTCAACAGCGTACTTCATATAGACATCCTTTTCGATCCTCTTCACAATCTCCTCTTGTGACTTACTCTCAGCAGCAATCTCTGTGGCCAATAATATCTACAGTAGATAATATGAAAATAATGTCCACCTATAGAAGCAGATAGCCACACTAAAACATTGAGTTTTAATACAGAAGAGGGGAACAAAACTAACCTTGCTGGAAAGAAGAAAGAGAGGCCACTGAACCAGTCTACTTCCATAATTGTTGGGCATCAGGAGCAAGTCCATCTCACTAGGGAAATGGTTTCATATGAGAAAAATGGGTAACAATGATGAAAGTATAAAGAAAGCTGAAGCTAAGAGCAATCATGAGACACAACAGCTTAGTTAAAGCACTTACAAATCAGTGATGTAGTCTTCCTCTCGTAGACATTTTATTATTTGGTTCCAAAATGGAGCAAAGTGAGATGCCTCTACTCTGTTCTTCTTATCCACGACCTTTGAATTGATAATCACATGCAAATATGAGAAGAAAAAACTAACATAGTACTGAAAAATGTAAAACAGAGAGGGAAGCAGCATCACTACCTCATGAGAAGGATCACAAGACCTGCACATGATTTTGATTATAGTCGAAAGGCAATGAAGACGAGAAAAAATGTCAATAATAGTTAACAAATATATAAAGGGAGATGTGCAGGTAAAATGACACAAAAAAACTGGAAAGGAACCTAACCGATCGGTAATAGGGACATGAAGAGCCCTCATAAAGGCCCCTGGAAACTTATTAAATTGCTTGTGAATTTCTTCCAAAGATCTTATCTGTGAAAATGGCAACGCAGCGTAAGGACCCTAACTTCTTAAAGACAGTGTATTAACATTTATAAATATCTTGATTTCGACATTTCTAAGACAAAATAAAAAGTGTAACCACACTGACCTTCCCCAAACGATCTCTCACACCGAGAAAGAAACCCAAAAAAGCGGAGACAAGGGTGTAGAATACATGGATGTCTAACAGGTATATCTGCATTATAAAGTTACAATTAAAAATTAAACTGTGAAAACATTCATCCTAATCAGAACAAACTTCACCAAGATTGGTAAAATATTTTTAATAAGAAAATCATCACAAAACTGAAGTGATTCTCTAGAAACAACTACTTCTTGATTCAGTGTGTCAACCCTCATGTTAAAGACCAATGAACTTACAGAGACAACAGGAGCCCATAAACTGGCAACAGTCAGAGCATTATAGTTTCCTGCATCCAGATAAAGAAATATCATAGAAGAATGAATTATTTGAGATTATCAGTACATGTATCAGCAAGAAACCTAATAATAGAGTTAATAACATTCCCAGAGGGACCTATTTCATACTTACTTCTTGAAAGAAAATTATGCCAGGAATAAGGAATATTACCATGTTTCACTATCATCCTTGTTGGACTAACGAGCGGCTCTATCTGCAAATTCACCAGCAAGAGAAATATAAGTAGTATTTTATGATGTAACATTCATTTATGTCACTTGTAACCACAATCTCAACATATCAATCACAAATTATGCTTCCTGCCCAAAGAACCAACCTGAAGAAAGTACGCAAACGAGAACTTTGCAGACAGAACAACAAGCCAAAACAGCAAGTACCTGCGTCATACGAATGGGTTAGTAGTACATACCTAGACCAACATTTGAAGTCACCAGTATACAGATAACTAAAATAATTAAGGTGAAGAGACTACTTTATAAAATCAGATGTCCTTTCATACATGCCACGGCCAACATAGTGTCTCTCCTGAAAATACAATCAAGTAAGTAAGCATCAGAGATTATTACCAGATGATCCAAATATTAACCATGAACGAAAGAGAAACCTGGCGCCACATCCACTTAAAGAATCGAACCACAGTCCACCCATCACATTTATTAGCAATGTTGTGACAAGCTGGGATGCGCATCAGGACACCAAAAAAGAAGTGAACACCACCATAGATGGCTATGACAATCACATAAAGCTTGAACATGACTGAATCAGAATTTGGTTTGCTATCTTCTTGAAGTGCTCTCCTGCACACACACACACACACATCAAACAAGGGAATGCAAAAAACTACCTCCAAAAATGGGAAAGTGCCAGAAGAAGTTTCACATACACATAGAGGAAAGATATGAAGATGGAAGCAAGACCAAACCAAATGAGACGGAGAAACATGCGATAAACAGCCAGACGTCTTGTAGTAGAATAAGCACCATAGATCATGATGACATCCAGAACACCTATAACATTAATTAAGCATATGCTTTTGTCTTCACTCAAACATAATATTACTAAAAATTAAAATAAAATAGTATGAGGTTTTAAGACTCACTCACTCTTAGAAAACTTCATCACAACATAAGTCGGACCCAGGCTGAGAATCTCACGCAAAGTCTTTCTGGAGGCAAGGCTTTTTTCATTGAACGCAACTATGGCCAGTGCCTGTAAAGAAGCCTGCTAAGAGTGTGGTACTAGCAGGAGAACATTTTGTAGACATACAACAAACCTGAAACGTCATAGCGAGGAATATCCATAGCCGATGGAAGCTGTGGTAGAGATGCAAAAACGTTCGGTGCTCAACGAAGGAAGTCTTTCCTCGATGTTTTTCTCTACCGGTTTTAAGCTCGTACTACAATAACATCAGATAAATGGTCATTTCACCAAAGAACATACCACAAGCACTACTACAATAACCTCTAACACAAACCTTTGCTCTAGGTCTAGGTTTCTGAAAAAGAGATGAACTGGTTCGCCACGGCCAACCAAGCTCGAAGCATTGAAGCGACCTCGAGAATCAAAAACGTCAGCGAACAGAGAAGGAAATTAATTACCTCAACAGAAAGATATTAGAAAATTACCAAAAATACTCATTGAAGTCATCATAGTTTCTCCAAGCTGAATGAGGTACTCGGCCATTGCCACTGTTAAAAGCTTCCTGCACGGACCAATATGTTATAACATCCAATGTGATAGCATGACTATTAAATCAAAACCAACAACACTGTTTAAAAAAAAAGGAATACTCATACATGAGAAACCACAATCATGTTGTAATACAGAACATTTTTTACTAGAAAACCAACTATTATTTGATTATATCTACATATATACATGATATGAAACATATACCAATATCTTGAATGAATACGAGAAAATGTAATAGCCCCCTCAAGTAACACAATAATGAAAAAAATTGCGCATTGGTTACAAGTTCATTGAAATAAAGACTTCAGAGAGCATACCGCTGATACAACTTCATACAGTGGCGCAATAACATGATCAAGGAATGATACAACATCACCAGAGCCACAACTATCGACTGGCCTACAACTCTCAGCTGGACGAGCAACCTTCTGGCGTAAGATCTCATCCATTTCTCTTACCATCTACACAAAAAATAGTCAGCATGAGCACATAATATTAAACGAACGTTAGGAGATTTTGCATACGTATCAAAACTTACATGGTGGAATATGTAGCACAAACATTCCGGAAGGAACCGTATGTTGGCGGCTTCACCCCAAACCAGGAAATACAAAGAGAGGTATAGTAGTTTCTTCTCTCCATTGATGGCCTCTAAACTGCATCTTACAAAAAATCGGAGTGAGCATGCAAGAGTTTGTAGCAGGAAAGGACAAGGAAGATGAGATTATTTACTTTCTCCATGAAGGTTGAATGCACAGGTAATCACACCATTTAATGTAGTTGTCTAGGGACTTCAAAAACACATTACTCACTGCAGCATCATCCAGTTTCTGAGAGAGAGCATAGGAGAAAAAAATTTACTCATGAGATCTCAAAATGTAACTCACTGCAAAATCATGAATAATCTACTTCTAATCCAAAAACTTCTGCGACATTAATCATGTGAAAATCAAAACACCTTCGGTACTTACATGTTCTGTTACTCCAGGAATATTAAGGCGGGATTGCTCATTAGAAAGAAGAAGAACTATATGTTCACGCTGATTGGAGACGCTGTCTCTCTGAGGCCATAAGTAGAACATAAACACACAATATTTGAAAGATGATTTCCTAATAAAGAAAGCTTCTCAAATAGACAAACCTGAAACCCAAATATATAGTGAAGAAAATCAAGCATATCAGCATTCCTTGTTGCAGGAAGGGGGAAGTCAGCAGGCAATTTTGGCAGGCCTGGAAAATACTTCAACGCTGTAACTGCCGCTTGCACCTCAGGGAAAGCCGTCGTGGCATTTGCCGTGAATGGAGCATCAAAAGGAACAATGTTGTAGGCAACTGTGTCCTCATGACTCATTGCAGCATCTGAATCATTAGCATGCTTCAGCTGTAGTAGCACAAAGTTACTTTGATTATTATTTACTGAAATCTACAGAGCTACTTTTACCAATAGTGGACTGAGTAATGTAAACAACCTCTTCAAAGATCTCTTTTGAAACCTGCTCCAACACATGTTCCAGAACTTTAAGGTTGGCAAAGACTCTTTTCCTTTCTACTGTTTTCTGCTCTAGCCTGAAAGACAATATCAACACACAGTTTGGACAAGAACTAAGATAACCAGGGCCGGATCTAGTCCAAGCCTAATGAAACATTGACTTTGGCCCTCCAAATTTTTTTTAAAAGATTTACATAAGCATAAACCTCCAAATTATGGAAAAAAAAATTCTAAAAATTCTTAAGAAATGTTTGTAACTTCTAATTTCTCAAATCCGGCCCTGTGATCATGGACATAAAATTGACAGAATATTTTATTTATTGTTAGTATACATACTCGTCAGTGAAAGCGCCTGACTCACGAAGCTGCTTTTCATCCTCCTTTGACGTGTCAACATTAATCTTTTCTCTGTACCGCTGGTAAAAACCTTTCAGCCGGTTGATATCTTGACTTCTATTTATGGTCTCAACCTCTCTTTTTTCATCGCTTTGCTGAAATAAACCAAGGTCGAACAATGTACAGTATATGAGTATACAAAAACCATGAGACAACCAAAGAAGAAGAAGATACCTTAATAACGGACATCAATCCGGTTCTAAATTGTAAAACACTTATGCCTTCACTATTAGGGTCAAGCTTTTGTGCAAGCGAGTAAGCATGCTCACATACTGCAGCAAAAAAAAAAAACGAAATAGTCACAACTTTGCACAGAGGAAGAAGAAGAAAACAAGCAACAACTTACAGATCCTAGCTATGACGGGGTCATCAGCTTGGAGTTCATCAGCAGCTCTCAGAATATCATCTATGTCTCTGCCCTGACCAGGACCACCACCACCACCAGCTGATTCTCTTGTTCCATCCCTTCGTAACGCAGCATTAACTAGCCGCTCCCATAGAGACTCCACTCGAGACATTTTAACCAGTGTTGTATCACTCATGGAAGACTTAGTGAAGAAGGTTGAAACTGAAAGCTAGCTCGCTCTGTCTTTATAATAAGTTTCAAAAGTTTCTTTAGGGATATAGTTAATATAAAGTACAAATCTTAACCCCCACATAAAAAACTTTTCCACGAACAAAACCATTACAACGAAGGAAGGAATCTTTTTTTTTTTTGTTACTGGAAAATGCATTAAAAGAAAAGGCCTCAGGCTCAAAGGTTTTAGCCATAGCTGGGTTTACAATAGACAGACCTCTAAGGGCCTTCTTTGCAAGGTCATCTGCTTCAGTATTGAGAGAACGAGAGATAAACGAGAAAGAGATATGACTGAGGCGATTGCTTGGATGTCTTGTACGATTCCAAAGATCTCCTTGACTGTATGTCCTTTTGTTACCACCTCTCTTGCAGGTAGGGTTCGATTCTTGAAGATCACCAAATTGCGAGCGTTCCAGATTACCCAACAAATCCAGGGGAGAATACTCCCTGAGATTCCAGTAGATGGGAGACACACTGATCTTCTGAACTTGATCACTATTTCTCTGAAGTCCAAGCTGGTAGCTAGGTGAAC
Source organism: Brassica cretica (assembly GCA_003260655.2). NCBI lineage: Eukaryota > Viridiplantae > Streptophyta > Magnoliopsida > Brassicales > Brassicaceae > Brassica > Brassica cretica. Next base: position 33,811,078 of record QGKV02001507.1, on the reverse strand, counting down.
TACTTGGTGCAGGGGTATCAATTTCCATACCTCTTGTGCAAAAGCGCAGTTGAAGAAGGTATGTACTGCTGTTTCTTTTTCCTTACATCTCACACATAGGCCCGCTGATTGAACTCCTCTGCTCTGTAGGTTATCACTAGGCCTGCGACTTCGGTTTTCCGAAACCGAACCGAACCGAACCGTCGTTTTCGGTTAACCGAAGTTTTTAAAAACAATTCCGAAATAAACCGAATGAAATTTCGGTTCGGTTCGGTTATCGGTTTATTTCGGTTTTCAATTTTATTTCCGAAAATAACCAAATTTTTAAATTTTCGGTTAATTTTGGTATAATTTTCCAAAATATTTGGATATTTTCGGTTAAATTCGGTTATTTTGGTTAAATTCGGTTATTTTTGGGTTATTCGGTTATTTTCGGTTCGGATTTTCGGTTATTTTCGGATATTTTTGGTTATTTTCGGTTTTTAAATTTTTTTTTTTTTTTGAAAATCAAAAACCGAACCGAACCGAACCGAAAACCGAATTAATTTTCAAAACCATACCAAATTGAACCGAATTGAAAACCGAACCGAAAATCGAAAAAAACCGGTTCGGTCCGGTTCGGCCCATTCGGTTCGGACAAAAATCCTAGGCTTAGTTATCACCAAGTGGTAGGGCTTTTTGGATGATCAACCAACCTTCATCTTCGGTGAACATACACCAGACCACACATCCTTAATCCAGTCAAAGTTCTGGTCAAGATTTGTGGGATTTTGGGAAGCCTTTGAGGTTAGTGCTGCTGTATTATATCCTGATTTGGTGGAATATATTCCTGATTGGAGTGGTTGCCATATGTAAATGTCTTCAGCTCCCTTATGCATTGAATTTGCTCTACGAACTGTGGTAAGAATTTTTCTATTCTTTTAGTGTTCCACTGTAAGTCGTCCGTGAGTAGATCAGCCACTCTTAGGTCTAGAGCTTCTTCGGTAATGGGTCCATACGGTTTTGCCTGTTCTGTTAGAGATATCCATGAATCCTTCCAAACTTTAGTTGTCTGCCCATTCCCAATAGCTTTGCCAATGTTGCCTTTGAGTAGATCTCGACCGTGTAAGATACTTCTCCACCCGTGAGAGCATACTGCTGGGGTTTGAATCTCTAGAAAGTGTTGTTTATGGCAATACTTTCCTAAGAGGATTCTTGCTAGGAGGCTCTCTGGTTTAGTTAGTATTTTCCAGGCTTGTTTAGCTAGGAGTGCTTGGTTGAAGAGTTGTATGTCTCTGAACCCTAAGCCTCCTACTAATTTTGGTTTTGAGAGTCTGTCCCATGAGATCCAGCACATTTTTCTCATGTCTTCTGAGTCGTCCCACCAGTATCTTGTTAGAACTGATTGGATTCGTTTGCACACGCTTGCAGGGAGTTCGAAGCAGGACATGGAGAAGGTTGGGATAGCTGTGAGCACCGATTTGAGCATAGTCAGTTTTCCTGCTTTAGATAAGAACCGTGTTGATCTTGTGGCCGCTCGTTGTCTGATTCTATCTACTATGGAAGTGAAGAGGTCTCTTCTCTTTCGACCGAAATGCTCTGGTAAACCTAGATATTTGCCTGAACCCCCTTCCTTAGAAATTTTTAGAATGTCTTTGACTAGGTCCTTTGTTTCTGTTGGGGTCTTTGCAGAGAAAGTGATAGAAGATTTTCCAGAGTTTATTTTCTGACCAGAAGCTTTTTCGTATTGTAGGAGGAGACTGCTGAGCTTTTGGGAGTTTTCTTTGGTTGCTTGACAGAAGATCATGGTGTCATCAGCAAAAAGAAGATGGTTGACTCTCGGACTACCCCTTGCCACTTTAATACCGCGTAAGGTTCCATCTCTTTCAGGTTTTGCACAAAGACCAGATAGTACCTCACCGCATAGAATGAACAAGTAGGGTGAAAGAGGATCACCCTGTCTTATCCCTCTCTTACGTTTCACAGATCCTTGTGATGTTTCGTTTATCAGATATGAATATGAAACTGTAGTTATGCATTGCATAATCCATGCAGTCCATTTCTCATGAAATCCCATTCTGTGTAGTACTTGAGCTATGAATTTCCATTCCACTCTGTCGTAGGCCTTAGACATATCAGTACATCTCTTTTGTGCTTGGGACGTCTTTAAGTATTGTAGAACTTCATGGGTTATGAGTACATTATCTGATATAGCCCTTCCTGAGGTGAATGCTGATTGGTTTTCTGAGATTACTATTTGTAGCACTAGTTTGAGTCTGATGGAAAACATTTTTGAAATGATCTTGAAGAAGACATTGCATAATGCTATTGGCCTATAGTCTGCCATTGTCTTAGCGCCTGTGATTTTTGGAATCAACCTAACATGCGTTTCGTTTTGCGAGGTTCTGAGGACTCCTGTAGAGAAGAAGCACTGGATTTCCTAAGTAACTGCTGGTCCCACGACTTCCCAGTTTGCTTGAAAGAAACTTGCTGAGAAGCCGTCAGGGCCGGGGGCTTTGTCAGGGTGGATTGCGAAGGTAGCTTCCTTGATCTCAATTGATGTAGGTTCTCTGATTAGTAGATCATTCATTTGTCGAGTTATGCATGGTTTGAGGGCTTCATCTACTATCTGAACACAATCGAGGCCTGAGGATGTGAAAAGCTTGTTGTAAAAGTTGCAGATTACCGCTGTAGTTTGTTCTTCCTCGAAGCACGGTAAGCCATTTTCATCTTCCATAACAGACAGTCTGTTTCTAGCTTGTCTCCCTTTTGTAGATGCATGGAAATAGCTAGTGTTTGCATCACCCAGAGTTAACCACAACTGTCTGCTTCTCTGACGCCAAAATTCTTCTTCTCTTTTGTAGTTATGAAGGATTTGGTTGTTGAGTTGGTATATCATTTCTTCGTTTGGGGTATTGGAAGACATGGCTTCATCCAGTAGGATTTTCAGAGTCTCCAACGCTCTTCTGCTATCCTCATAGAAGGTTTTACTCCATTTACATATTACTCTTCTGCACATGGCCAGTTTATCTTCTACGTGGAGGTGAGGAGCACTGTCTCAAGTCTCTTTGATAATTTTCCTAACTTCTGGATTATCTTTCAAGCTTCTGTTGAATCTAAAGATCTTGTTGCCTTTTCTTCTTTTGGTATCCAGGAAGGACATTAGAGGCATGTGATCTGAGGCTTCGAATCTCATGTATTGACTTCGACATGAAGGAAACAAGTCAGACCATTCACTATTGCACATTCCTCTGTCTAATCTTCATTGTACCAAGTGAGTATTTCTTTTTCCTCTCCATGACAAGAAGTTGCCAAAATGCTTGAGATCAAAAAGGTCGTTCTGGGCTAAGAAGGTTTTAAATGCGCCGAAGGTTCCTTCGGGTCTTACTATGCCTCCATTCTTCTCGCTATTGTCGACGATTTCATTAAAATCCCCAGTTAGAAACCATGCTTCTCCAAGTGAAGGATGAAGGGTTGTTAGCTCGTTCCAGACTGCATATCGTTTTGTGTGATCCGGTTCACCATACACAAAGGTGGCCTGGAAGGTATTCCCTTTGTATGATATTGTCGTATTTGTGTAGTTTTGGGTAGCTTTGAGTACCACTAAGTTTATGTCTTTCTTCCAGATGAGGAAGAAACCTCCACCTCCGGGGCTGTGAGGGGGAACTTCGTGATACTTCTCCAGAATCATCTAGTTGAGGGTCTTAGAGATCATATCCATGCCGTTCTTAATCTCCGTAAGAAAGGTTACATCAGGAGAGTTCCTTTTGTGAATCTCCTTCAGTCTCTGGACTGTTGCGGGATTCCCCAACCCGCAGCAGTTCCAGCTCAGAACCGTTAAGGAGCCTGGAGTGGAGAAGCCCGAAAATCCGACTTCTTCCTGTTCATAGCCGGGATGAGTTGGATCGGCGGGTTCATGGAGTTCTGCGTCGGCTCTGGATCAGACGATGGTATGTTTGATCTTTTACGTCCCTTGGAGGATGTACCGCTGCGGGTTCCTCTTGCTTCAGACGATGAGTTTTGAATTTGAGCTATAAGCCTTTTTCTTGAACTTGCTCCTCTTAGAATGTTAGGATTGTTTCTCGCTTTGCTAGGGCCTTGACATCTTTTCGGCTTCCTTTTGATCTTGTTTTGAAATTCCAATAGGGTTTCTTCATTGAGTTGTGCTTCTGGAACTTCTTGTACTTCTTCATCTATATCATTTGGGTCAGCCTCTGGGCTAATGATGATTGATTTGAGTTTTGCAGGAGCTTCTGGAGCTCTCTTGGGGGTAGTTTCAGCGTTCCTGTGGTATTGATCGAGCCTGCCCTCTTCTTCCTCTCTAGCTTGAGGATTGTTTCTATCACTTGTTTCATGGAGAGGGCGATCGTTCAACGTCATATTTTGGTATGGTGGTGGGGTATTAGGGTTGCTGATGAAGTCTCTTGTTTGTGGAGTGTTGGACTGGCATCTTGTTTCCGCTGCTATGATTGCCGCTGCAATCTCTTCCATTTGTCCCATCGCGTCACCATGTAGAACTCTTTGTCTCTTAGCTGCTGCTTCGACATGGTCTGGACAGCTGAGATATTGCCTTGTGGCTTGTTGTAAGTCTTCCATCACCTCGTCCATAGTTGGGATTTGTCCATTACTTGTCTCTGTAGGTATGTTGGCAGTAGTATTATGCTCTGTATTAGCGAGATTTTGATGCTCTGTGTCTGTGTTGCGACCTTCCTCCAGCAATGGGCCTTGTTTAGGTCTCCATTGAACTTGGTTTCTTTGTGAAAAGAGGTCTCTGCTTCGGTAGGTAGAGTTAGTGCTAGCCTGCCTGTGCTGGGTGTACTGTGGAGATGAGTACTTCTGAATTTGTTCATGTGTATTGTTGTGTCTCCAGGTCATCTTTCCCGATTCCCCATCCCTTGTTGGGGCTATCAGTGGAGGTACACGAGTTTGTTTAGTGCTGATTCTATCTCCAAAAGGGTTCCCGTGCCTATCGCGACGTTCCTTGAAGGAGAAGTGGTTGGAGGTTTGGTTTGTTAGGGGAAGTCCTTCATGGAGCGCATGTTGTGTCTTTTCTTTACCATTATCCACCTGCTGGTTTGCCTGAGAGAACTGTGTGGAACTTGAGTTTTCTGGACGTCTTTCAGGGTAGTTCTTTGCTCCGTGAAGCAGTGAGTAGCAGATAGAGCAGTGTAGTTCCAGTCTTTCATATTCTAGGGTAATGAGTGATTCTTCTCCAGAGTCAAATTCCACAATGGATTCCTTCACAAGGGGTTTCAACCCATCGATGAATACTCTTACTCTTGCTGTTGTTCGTGTCAGCTCATGGTTATCCAGTGTTCCCAAGTCTTGACTAACTCTAACTACCATGTCCTCATGCCAGAAGTGTAGGGGGAGTCCTTTGATTCTGATCCAGAATGGTATCAGGGAAGGGAAGGTGTTGGAGATGATTGGCTCCCATCTCTGAATGATTACGATCCAATATGCGAAGTGGTATGGCCTATTGTCGAGTACTCTTCTCAGGTCATCTTCTCTTTCGAAGCAGAATTGGAAGCAGTTATTCCCTAAGTCTGAGCCTTATGCTCTTCCAATTAGATTCCACTTGCGAGGGAGGGATGGAATAAGAGCCCACATCTTCTGTTCCTGAGGGTTGGTAAGTCTCCCAATCAGTGTTAATGCATTGTCTTTTATCAGCGCGGAGTTATCAAGCCGTGGGGCCTTGATTCTTTTGATGTTGTTGTTGTGAACTTCTACAACTTGTTGTTTTCCTTTTTCAGCTTCAGAAAACCGAGGAGCCATGGTTAGATTGAAATTACCAATGGCCAGAGCTAGTTGCACGTTACTAGAGGAGTTACAGTCGACTCCGAGCACTCGTATAGCTATCAGAGTTCCTTGCAAAGCTTGGAGACGTGGCCGGGATGGTTTTGGTACAGATCTGAGCAGCGTTTGAACTTGAGAGGGTTGAGGATTCTTCAAGAGTACTTCACGAAGCGGGAGAATTGGTCTCAAAGCAATCTATGTTGAGATCTAGGTGCCAGCTTTGGTTTGCAATGAGGGAAGAAGTTCTTGGAGGATGCTACATTCAGTAAAGGAATAGGGCTTCCGAGATGAGGATGTGTAGTAACTAGTGTTTTCTTTCCGTTGAAGGAAAGAAATTTAGTGGTCACTTTCACTCTAAGGACTGCTGGGTATTTGGAAGACACTTTTCTCGAAAATTGTGGCTGGGAGAGTTTTCTCATTGAGCCCTATGTTTTACAAAAAAAAAAAAAAAAAAAAAAAA